>JAWLRI010000988.1:1194294-1205833 GCA_034781795.1 Crypturellus tataupa | reverse complement strand
CCCGCCCCGTGCCGCCACGCCGCCCAGCCCGGCCTCGAGCTGCTTGCAGAGTGAGCGGCGCCGGAGAAGGCGCTTCCGCCGCTTCGCCCTCGTCGGAGCAGAGCTGGAAACCGCAGGTGCAGGCGTTGTGGGCTGCTCCGTCTTCTCTGTTTCTGATATTGTTGGTCAGTCGTGGGGGAACTGTGGAGATCCTAGAAAAAATCTTCCGACAGGGAGGCCCTGGGGTTGACCGCTTGCAAACGCAGCTCTAGCAGTCTTAAACTGACAAATCTGGAAGTCCATCTTAGCTTGTTTCCTTCAATGCAAAATTGCCTTTTTTTTTTTTTTTATGGGATTCACTTCTTGATCTCTTCTTTTGAGATTTAAAAATCTTGTGAGCACAAAGGACAAAACTATTAATTTAACAAGATGCTGTTAAGTGTGATGAGCATTAGAGCATGGCTGTTCACGCGAGTTGGAACACTTCGTGACGTGCTTTAAATTTTCTGTGTAATCTAGTACTATGTGCTAAGTAGAATATGCACATTAATGTAAAACTGAAGCAAAGGATAAAGCTAAAGCTCTTTGACAACAGTGTGGAAAGCTGTTAAACTATAAAACTGTTTCCATGTTAAAATGAAGGTTATTCTGAAGGTTTGAAATTTAGATGAAAGGAAACAAATAGCACTTTATTTTCACAAAGATCTTCATTTTTTAGGGTAATTGGCTGCACTAAGTATTTGCTCCAGAAGAGGCATTATTACTTTGTTAAATTAATGGGATGATGCTTGAATCACCCTGTGAACTTTCTTCAAAGGGAATACTCTGAGGCTCACTTAAGGGTTCTTGATTTTGAAATTTCTTTTTTTTTTTTTTTTTTCAGGCTTTGAGCATTATTTTTTTTGAGAAATTGCTTTGCCTCAAGGACCAACAAAATCAAAAAGACCTTTAAAAATTCTGTATTTGTTCCAGTCTAAAGCTAAACCAGCCCAAATCTTGGTGCTGTGAGCTGGCTGACAGCCCCTGTGCCTCGGCAAGGGCTTCTGGGGAGGGTTGGCTCCTTCCCTCTCTGATGGCAGCAGCGTTTTGATCTGCAGCAGACCAAAGTACCCGATGGCATTTTTGGCACAAATAGCAGATTGTTATCTCCTTGAGGGGAGTAGGAAGCAAAATACTTCAGGGTACTTCAGATTTCTGTAGCACTAAGTCATGGTACTTGGGGGGACAGTTTTAGGCTATGGGTTCTGGTGTTGTCTTAATGTAAGTGGTGGCTAGGGCATTTCCATTTCTTGGGGAAAGAGTCCCTCCAAAAGGGGCTTAAAAGGCTGAACAGTGGCAAAATCCAAATATCAGATCTTTGCTTTAAGTTAACATATTGGGCCGCATGCTCAAATGCTTCATGTATTAAGACCTTAAATGTGTTGCTCAGCTTTCTGAGCATCGGCAGTTTAGTATGTGCCTTATTACCTGCTATACAGTGTTCTCAGCAGTTTAAATCGGCTATAAATTACTAAATGCAACTCTGGGAAGCTTCAGGATAAGTTGCTGTTACTAACATACCTCTCTGCTCCCTGATGTACTCAGATATACCAGTGTGCTTTATTCACAGCCCTATGCAACAGAGCACAAAGCAGATGTTTTCTAAATCTATGGAAGCTTTATGAAAATCTATTTTTCTAAATGGAAACACTCCTCAGGCAGATGTTTACCTACTTCTGTCTGTATTTTTTATTTTTTTTAGCTGCTCTTGCAGTCTTATTTTCAGGTAATTATAGCCAAAGTCACACCCTCGAGTTGGGTTATTTTTATATGTGAAGCACTGTGCTTCTTTCTACAAATACAGATAGTGTATTTATAGGTAGTATTGATCAAATGTTCTTTGCACATGGTATTTAAGGCTAAGTGAGCTACCTTGGCGGTGGCTTTGGTAGTAGACCACAACATGTACTATTTTTGCAGACTTGTGTTACTTGGTGCCTGAAAAGAGATGCAGTTTTGCAACCTTTGTGATTGGAACTTTTGCCCAAAAAGAGACTAGATGACCAGGCCGTGGTATTATGGTTGCTGGGATCTCCTGACGTGGAAACGTCTTAGCTGTTAGGTTTGGCACCATCGTCACCTCCATCAGCTAGCAGTTTCTTTGCATCCTTGTGCACCTCTTTCTCTGGAAAGTGAACTTTCCTCTGAAAAGGAATGCAAATGTTCGGTGTGTATGCCGGCTTGCTAAAATACATGGAGATAACTTCCTTGTTAAAAGTATAGTAATGCCAGGAAAAATAAAGTTACATGAAGAAATGCAAGGCAGAGAGAAATGTTGGGCAATATGAATGGTTCAGAAAATTAAAGTTGGGTTGAGAAGGGGTGAGAATGACTGCAAACTGGCAGTGAAGAAGCAATGCAAATAAGCCAAAGGACAGGGGGTTAAAGTTAGAGGAGATCTATTGAAAGTCAGATGGTTTTGGAGTGAAAAGAGGTTGAAGTATGTGCTGTCTGACAGTTGAATCCGTCTGGGCCAAGCTAATGGGCAAAGATTTCAATTTGTTAATAGCATAGAATTGGGCCAGTCGTCAATGTCAGTTCTGAGCACCTCACCAAGGTGTTTGTGGATGTTGGTGATGGGAGAAAATGTTTGTGTTTGCTCTAAGCTTGACCTTGGACAGACTTTCCTGGGGCGAGGGGCCAAGTGTGCGCAGCTGAGGTGAGGCCTGGGGAGACCTTAGACCAAATTACGCCTGCAAAATTGAGTGTATTTTCTCTGTCTCCTCTAAAACATGCATTTGTGGAAGTGGTTAACAGAAGGAGCTGATGAAAGTCGAGGACTGTTAAGATATTGATCTGAGGCCATGACAGCTGTGACAGTGGTAGTGTGACCGTAGTGTCCTGAGGCTGTTTCAGGGCCTTATCTGCAGGGCAGTATGTTGAGAGCTGGATGTACAAGAATAACCTCCTGTCTTCCCAGCCTAGTGCTGCCGTTCAGAGTAAGGTTATGGGTATGTCTTTGCAGCGTGAAGGTCTCAAGTGTTGCACTCTACTATAGGCTCAGCCTGGTTGTCTGCAGCTAGAAGGTAAAGCTCAAGTACCCAGGAAAGCAGGTTGTTTAGCACTGATGTGGGTTCTTGGTTCTCTTTTACTGCAAGCAAAAATTTACAAAGACTCTGTGCAAAATGAAGTTATATTTTTATTGAATGCTGGTTGGGGGGATCGCCTGTATAATAGGATGTTTATTTACAGTACAAAAATGAATATATATGTGCCTTCTCTTTGTATTCAAAAATACTATGTATTTCTCAAAGGCATCCTTTTCTGTCTAGCTAAATGTCTCAAAACATTCCTCCTCTTTTGACTTTTTTTTTGAATCTCTGCAGAGTAATGGAAGCTGAAAACATTTGTTTGCAATGAACATTCTTGGTACAACTATTTTTTGCTGGTTAATAATCAGACCAAAGTTTAACCTAAAGTGTTCAGCTGCTATTGTGTTTTTTTTTTTTTTTAAGTGTTTATAGGCTTAAAGTGTTAGCCCATTTTAATGAAACATTTATAAATTCATTTCCTATTTAATATCAAAATACATTTGCACTTTTATTGTTTCCGTAAAAAGTTGGTGTTTTGTTTTAATATTTCACTCTAGTAATAAACAGTTGTTTTAAAACATTTGTGCCTCAGGATTTAAATTCTTTGTTTAACTCTTTCATTAAATGTTACCTGCAGCCAGGAAGCTATGTGATCTCTAGGTTTTTGTGCTTTTCAGGAGGAGACTGCGGAAGCGGCAGGATCCCGGAGACGAGGAAGTCTGCACGGAGGGATGTGGAGCAGAGCGATTGGCTGGTGGCTCGTGGGGTTCGTTGTGTTGCGATGTCTGAAGTGGCACGTTGGGCTTGGTGGCCGGATTCAGCTGGGATGAGAAAGCAGCAGTTCTTGTCTCCCTGGCTCCCATTTCAGGTTGTTGCAGAACAACAACCTAGTTTTTGTTTGTTTCTAGTGTTTAATGAAGAGCTAGGACTTCGTTTTGCAGGATCGCTGTGAGCTTTTCAGCATGGTATGTACAAATGTGTCTTCATTCCAAAATGCCTCCGTTGCACTTTATTAAATATGAAAAACTCCCGCTGAAGCCAGCAGGAGTGGTGTGGATGGACCTGCACGCTACCTGTCCTTTATCAGTCTTTGGTAAGATGCCAAACCTATATCTTTGCAGCTTCTGCTGGTGTTCCCTGTTAGAGAGTAATATCAGCAAGAGCTCTACCTTTTTAGTTATTAAATCAAACCTATGCTGAAAATAACTACCTGCAGCTCTCTGTGTGCCTGCCTCTTGTCTTGAAGAGCATAACCTCTGTAAGAGGTGAGACAACTATTTTAGAGAGCCCTGGCAAGGTCCAGCTAGCTAATGGACCTCTCACTTCCACAGTTTTAAAGCATATGCTTTTTTTAGTGTCAACACTCAGTTACCCAAGTCAGAGTGGAGGAACAGTATTTAGATCCTCATCACTTTAATAAAAATATCTCATCTTAACGGTGTCCTCAGAAAGCAGTAACCTCCTCCAGTCTCCATTCATTCCCTGCTCTGAAGTCCTTCTCTTTGAATCCTGAGTTTCTTGTTCAGCAGAAAATCGTTAGGAAAACATAGGGTTTTTCTTTCATGATAAATCTTTCCTTAACAACAACAACAAAAAAAGTGGTCTAAGGAATTGCATGCTTGGCTTAAAGAAAAGCCTGTCTGCATCCAACTCATTGAATAAATTGTTTAAAATCTTTCCGTCCCTGTGCAAATACCTCTCTTGTAATGCAGCCAAGGTCAGTGGTGAATTGCTGATTAAGTGCTGCTAACGCGAGTTAAAGCTGCCTGGAGGGGAAAGGACTCCAATTCGGGCATCCGATTTTCATAAGATTCAGAAAAAAATCAGACAGAAGAAACTTGCTCTTTAGGCTGCTTTATTTCCCATGTCACCTCTTTAAATGTTTGCCTGCTGAATCTAGCCTGGAGTAGGTGAAATTCTGGATGGTGATATTTGAGTGGCTGGTGGAAAGTGGCCAGTGCTGCTCTGCTCCGGCTGCTCACGCAGGGAGGCTGCTTGTTGGGGTACGGGCAAGGAAGGGACTTATGCCTGTGGATTCATCCTCAGTGCTTACTGATGCTTCAGAGTGTGGCCCTGACTCACCTGAGGGTTTTGGGTGGTGCACAGCTCTCAAAGAAGCGAGGACAAAGAGGGTTGACTGCTCAGATCTGCCTGTAAACCATGATACATCTTGGATTTCTCCAATGCCATGTGTGCCTAGCTCTTGTGTGCGTGCCTATGGTATCCGCTTTTAACTATGCAACCGAGAATTGGCACGTTAGCAACTTCTCTTTAAGAGATTCAAAGCGTCATAGCATTAAATCTGCACAAGAGCTGTAGAGGTGAAATATGTGCTGTGCGTCTGCACGACAGCCTGCTGGTGCTCGAGTAATGATTTGCGCACAAAGCTCTCGGGGCGCTTTACAGAAACAGATGCATCAAATGTTGTGTCAAAATCTCCTGTGTTAAGAAAGCTTTCTTTTTCTCCCCTTAAAGGACAAGAAAACTGATCCAGAAAATAGCTGGCTGCTCAGTCCTGTAAAATTCCTATATACACAAGCCTGCAACTTGAGTTTGCTGGGATTTCTTTTCCTAAAACCAGGAGAAAACCTGTGCTGCTTTGCGTGGTGCTGGGTGCAGTAATGCTTTGTTTGTGTTGTCTGAATACTCTGGCTGTCCATAGGCTCCCTTCCCTGCTGCAAAGAGCCCTGGTGATAATCTGGGTGTGAAAAGGGTGAGGTAAGGAGGGGTTATGCTGCGAAGGTCACCAACCATCAGGTTGAAGTGGGTGAATTCCCCTTGTGCTGAGTTACCAGCCCAGAGAGTGGAGGGGCCCTCCTGAACTGTGAAGCCCAGCTGTAGGAAACGGGAGGAAATGCAGCCAAATCGGGCAAGACCGACCACTTCCCCACTTGTGTTTCAGAGTATTGCTTGCTTGTTTCAAGCAGGGGAGAAGAGAAAGTCAGAGCTCTGTTGGCTTGCAAAGCCTCTAGCCTCATCGCAGCAGGGAGCAGCGGAGGGAGAGGCTCTCAGCTCTTGGGTGCAACGTTTTGCTCTGTGCAGGATAAAGATGCTGCAATTACAGCATTTTTTATCTTCTCAAGAACTGCGCACTGATCCCTCTCATGTGCGATCCCAGGTGCTAGTCCGGGATAGCTTTTATTTGCGGTCAGGATTTAGACCCGTCAGGTGGGTTTCTGTCTGCTGAGAACTGCTTTGGGGATTCCTGATTCCTGCTGGCCTGGCCTAGGTAGAGCTCCAGCTTCCTGTGCGAGCGGAGCGCTGGAGCAGAGCTGCAGAGGAAATGAGTCATTCCGCTATTTCTGGTGCAAGAGACGCAGCGCCGTCCAGTGCGCTCGGGAATATCTCCTTAGGGCTTCTTGGGAATGCTCCTCCTAGCACCACGTTTAAGCGCACAGACATCAACGCGTTCACAGGCACCTTACGGATTTTCACTAGATGCTAGGGAGGTCAGTGGGGCTTGGTGCTGAGGTGGCTGCAGGACTTGTTAGCTGTCCTCTGGGCCAATGATCTTGTGCATCCCGGGCAGGTCTGTGTAAGTGGATTGGGAAAAGGAGAAATCACTAGCTGGGAGGATTCTGCATCACAGGTGCTTCTCCAAAAAATATTCCTGGGCAGAGGCTGGAAGCGTTTTCCTGGAAGCTCCCTGATCTCATTCTACACAAAGTGACCAAGGACTACCACAGCCAATGAAATTAGCTAATTATAAATAAATAAATACAGAAAACGGCAGTAGCATTTGAGAGGCTAAAGAAACTCTTCCCACTGATACTGAAGTGTGTGTCCTGCTTTGTTCATTCCTTGGAAACGCCACCAGTGCTATGGGAAGCAGCACAGTTGTCCCAACATCACTGCAATGACCTGTGGCCCAGGGCCCACCCAACTGCAAAAGCGCTTTGAATTTGCCTCTTGAAATAGCTCTCGTTCCTCAAGGCTGTTTACACAAGGCACATGAAGAGCTTTCAGCGCAGAAGAGGTTCCTCAGGGAAGAATTGCTCTGGTCCTCCAAAATGACCCCGTCGTTAAGTGGCAGCCAGGAGCTGGTAGCAGCGAGGTGCTGGTGGGGTTGTGTGCGGCTGGTGGCTGCTGTGGAGGCGGCAGGGAAGGGAGGACAGGGAATGCAGGGGCTGCGTGGAGCCGGCGGGTGGGCTGTGGCCCCCGAGCTGGCCCTTGCTGCATGGCCCTTGCCTTTCCGAGCCCCGTCTACACCACCTGCATGAGCTTCTCCAGCCAGGGCTTCCCGGATTTGTGGCTGTTATGGGAAAAGGTAGCAGTTGGAGTGCTGCCTTCTGAGATGTCCCTTGGTAAAGGTGTTTCCCCCCTTCTCTGACAGCAGTTTGCTTGGCAGTCACTGGAGCATGCGTTCGTGAAGCCTCTAGATGCTTTATCTGAGTAGGAGTTCCTGTCATCGCTGCTCAGCGAGGCTGGCTGCCCCGTCAAAAGTGCTGCACTGTCGAACCTCTGATTACAGCTTCCCTCAGCCCAGCGCCTGGCTGCGAATCTCCAGCAGCCAAGATGAGTTTTACGATCCAGATGTTGGCAGCGGCTGCAGACCGGGACCGCGAGGCTGGCTGGGATCACGACAGGGACAGGTTTGGCTTCCAGGGGCCGCTCTGGAGGGCGGAGAGCACAGGGTGCTCAGCAGTGCCGCTGTCTGCCTCTCTGTTCATGTGCCGGAAAGAGATTCAGAATGAGCAGGAAATCGGAATTCAGCGAGGACTTGGCTCATTGCTCTCAGTTGCATTTCCTGGATTTGCAGCCGCCTCCTCTGCTGAGATCATGTCCCAGGGAAAGCTGGATCCTGTAGGGTAAACTTGCGGCAATGGGAGAGAGGAAAAAAGAATCTAACAGATGAAAGCAGGGTTCCCAAGAGCTAGAAATATTCAGTAATTCTATATATTTTGTACAAACAGCACTGCAGTGCTTTAGGCTACAAATCACCCCTTTAACCTACCAGACTCGGGTCTACTCTGTGATACAGTATTTTGCACATCAGCTTAATGAGATGGAAAAAGGAGATGTAACAGTCTGCAGTGATGGGCAGGATGATAGCGAAAGGAGTCTCTCACATTAAAAACAGTCTTGCCCTTTTAAACCTCATGAGCCCTGAAGTAGACCTGGGCATTGGTTTTGCAGACGACGATTTTGAATTTGCAATCCCCAAATCACCTCTGCAATGGCTCCTATGCTGCTCAGAAGCTGCTTTGTTGCTGTTGATTTTGTTTTTTCCAAGGTTATTAAGGATTTTGTTGGGGTTTTTTTTCGGCCATTTACTTAGCAACTTGAAAGCTTTTCCTTGAACAGTCATGTTTAAATGCTTTGGGAAAAACTTTTGGGGAAATTTGCAGCAGTAAAATGTAGCAGGATCCTGCAGCTAAGTGAAAAAGCCTGGCTGATTTAGTTAAAGAAAGTGTGTTTAACCACATCTGGTTCTGCACCAACTAATATCTTGTTGGAAGGGATCAAACTGTGGATGCCAATTCCTTCCCACCTCTTTCTACCATCCATATGAACAGAAAAGAAGTATTTAAAATTGTGACCTCTTGAATTATTGGGAATTAAGTAGCAAATGCCTTTGCACGCAGTTATTTTAACAACTTGGGGGGGATGAGACTGTTCTTCTAAAATAAGCATAGAGTGAGTTTGCAATGTAATGTGATCTCCCAGTCTTTACTTTATGGTTTTATCCTCGAGAGCTCCAAAGATGGGACGTGGAGCGAGTGTGTGAGCATCCTGCCCTAGAAAGCAGAGAAGTTGCTGCCCCGGGCTGGGAGACGGCTCTGAGCAAACTACTGTTTCCAGAGCCTTGTTCCTTAGCTTACAAACCAACAAGCAAAAAATACTGTGTGAGTAGAAATTTTCTATAAAAATAGAACTCTCTTCCTCAGGAGTTTGCTTCAGTGGGGACTACGAGATATTCCCTCTCTAATCATTTATATAACAAAAATAGCCCTGCTGTACGGCTGTGAGCAGTTAGAAACATGAGACTGCAAAAGAAATCTCACGGCTCGCACTTCGGCCCTGGCAGCTCAAGCCAACTGCCTTAACAAGGAGCAGTGATAAATACAATGGGAAACGCGGCCTTCCCTGCGTGGGCAGTGCCCACTCCAAAGCCTGAAACGCACAGGGCTGCCTGGGCGCAGGGGAGAGCGCCCGCTGCCCGCTCCCGGCCGGGACCTGGGGTGAGCCCGGCCGCAGGACGCCGCTAGCGCGTCTCCATCATGACGCCCGCGCGCCCAGCACGGCTCCCGCGCCGCAGCGCTGCTCCAGCCTGACCTTCGCGTCTGCCGCCGGCCCCGCTCCACGCGGGCTGGCAGCCCAGGACGAGTGGCGGCTGTGCCAGCCCCGGGCTGCTGGGAACGGCAGCGCTGGCGCCAGGGCAAGCACACAGTGTGGACGGGTGTCCCCTTCTCCCACAGGAGACACGCTTGTCCCAGAGCTGGGCTTGGCCCTGCAAGCAGGAGCAACGAGCCCTCTACCCCCTTCTTGCCCCTGCTGACAGGTCTTGCACCACTGCTGGCTGTGGCCACAGGTCTCCCAGCGTGCTCAAATTCCCTGAGGGAAGTGGCATTCCTGGGAAAGCACAAGGTGATGGAGGTGTGGGGACAGGAGGCTCTGGAGGAGCTGCTACCAAGGGCGACGCGCATCCTGCTGCCGGCTCCAGTGATGCTGCTGAGGACTGGCCCGCGAGCAGCAGTCAGACACCTCGTTACCTCACGCAGCCGCTCTCCTCGCCGCCTGCCCCTCGCGGCAGAGAGCTCCGCCGTGACACAAACCGCGCAGCGCCAGCGCGGCGCCCGCTGAGGCGGCCGCGCGGAGGGGGCGCCCCAGGCCCGCGGCCTGCGCGCGCGGAGGACACACGGAGGTCACCGAGCGGCTCCGCTCGTGCGCCCGCGGGAGGAGCCAGCGCCCGGCGGCCTCGGCTGCTGTACGGTGCAAATCAGATTTCCCAGCGAGCACCCGCTGGCGGCGCAGGGGCCGTGGCGGCGGCGTGGGGGCTGCGCTTGCCCGGCGAGCGGCTCTGCGGGAGGGTTTGGTCTGGGAGGCTTCAAGCAGCAGCCGGAGAGGCTGCTAAGCGCACGGCTACGCATGAGCGTGTAATGGAAACGCATCCATCTCGCGCGGCGCGCGGCTGCCTGCCACTGCAGCCTGCGGCTCCTTCCGCGAAAAAAACAATAGCAGCACTGACCATCCCGATAAACTTATGTTTTTGCTCTTCTTTTACAAAATTCTTTTGCCAAAAAAAAAAAAGAAAAAAGAAAAAGGATTTGGGGTTTCACATGGTCAGTGTTGTTTGAAGGGCTCTTCCTCAGGTGGAGGGAGGCCATCCATCCGCTGGACTTGCCAGAGATGCCCGAGGATCTTCTGTGGGCAAGGCAGCGACAGCCAACATGGCATTGGATCTGCTTTTGTCTATCCCAAATGTTTTAAAGGAATAAGC
This sequence comes from Crypturellus tataupa, assembly GCA_034781795.1. NCBI lineage: Eukaryota > Metazoa > Chordata > Aves > Tinamiformes > Tinamidae > Crypturellus > Crypturellus tataupa. The sequence goes on along the minus strand of JAWLRI010000988.1, from coordinate 1,195,342 downwards.
AAAACCAGCAGAATCTCTACATGGTGCTGCCTGCTGTGACTCGCAGCACTGAGGCCTTAAGGAGCCCAAACCCTTTCCCTAGAGCAGAGCAGCTCCTGTCCGTGATGCTGTAACGGGAGGGGAAGCCCGTGCGCTCCCTCGCTGCAAGCCGTGCTACGGCCGCCGCGAGTCGAGGCGAGCAGAGCAATGACAATCAAAGTCACCGCCGGCATTTTGAACGTGGCCACGCAGCGAGCAGCTCGCTGGAGAAAGCAAATTCAAGGGCAGACCCCACAACTGAGGAGCAGCTCACCCCGCGGGGTCCTCAGGCACTTAAAACTGCCCCCAACAGCCAAGTCCTACTACTGTTTCTTGCCGTTCTTGCTTAAGTCCACTGCGGTAGTTCGTTATTTTTCTAAAGCAGTAGCTGCCCTCCCTCGGGAAAAGGGGAATGTGTTTTTAAGTTAAAATAAAACCCTTCCCACGGAACTCAGTGAGGGGTTTTCACTGACTTTGGTGAGGACTTAAATAGGTCATTCAATGACATCAGTGGTGTAGAAGCTTCCCAAAGCCATCCTGCCCCGGAGACGCTCCAGGCGAGTGTACCAGGGCTCTTACAGCACAACAGGCAAATGGAGCCCGTTCATTTGGGCTGCTCTCGGAACATCTGCCGCTCGCTGCTGTGCTGGCCTTGGCGATGCTCCGGGCTGGCCTCCATGGTCCCCCTGCCTTTTATGAGTGCAGCTCGTGCAGGCCCCTGGGCACCTCTGAGGAGGGGGAAACATCCCCGAGTGCTCCGGGTGCCGAGGGCAGGTGTTCGGGAGACGCCGCCTTGCACCGGGAGACGTTTGCCCCGGAGTGGGGCGCGGAACGCAGCTCTCTGCCGTGGGCTCCTCCGATCTCCCCCCTGGGGCAGAGCGCCCCACGCGAGGCGCGTGTCGTGTGCGCGGCGCCCCGCGCCGTCGGGGCACGTCGGGGCCGCCGTGGCCGGGCGCTGCGGCGCTGAAGTTCGGGCCGGGCCCTCTGGAGGTCAGTGTTCGCCCGCTCCGCGCCGCCTGTTGCGCCCGCC
>JAWLRI010000988.1:1175949-1194194 GCA_034781795.1 Crypturellus tataupa | reverse complement strand
CCCCCCTGGACGGTCGCGCGGTGTCTCTGGCTTCGGGCTCTCGGCTCTGGGCGGTCCTGGCCGTGGCCTGGGGTTTGGTGGCCGAGGCCGACGTGGGCAGCGAGAGGTTCCGGCGCCGCGGCCCGGCCCGGGGAGGGGGGACTGCGGCGGCAGGGACACGGCCCCGCGCTAGGGACAGGGACACGGTACGGCGGGCCCCGTCTGGCAGCGCCCCGCCAGCGCTAACGTTACTCGCTGTGCACGGCGGGGGGGAGTTGCAGGGAGGTGGTCGCAGGTTTGTGTGTGGCCGGGGGCCTCCAGCCAGGCTGCCCTGTGGGGATCGCTGCGGCCCCGGGACCTCTGCGCTTCGGAGTAATGCCTGAGCCCTGTCACCTTGGCCGTCAGCCCCGGCCGAGGTGTCCGGGCGGCCGCAGAGATGCCTGGTGCTCCGGGTGGCCGCAGAGGTGCTCGGTGATGCTGCCAGGGGTGCTCCAGGCCCGCTGGCACGTTGCAGCGTGCGGCTTCTTGTAAATCGTGCTGGCCACGAGCAGCACCGTGACGTGCCAGCCGCCGTGGGCGTCCCTGCAGGCCGCGGGGAAATGCCACTTGGTGCCCTCCTCCCGCACGTGCCACGGCGCGGGGCTGTGGCACGAGTCCAGCGGCTTTGGGTCCCGGCAGTTCGAACAGCCCTTTTGTGCCTTGGGGAAACCGCTGCTGCTTTGGCTGCTACTTTGCATTAATAAGGAATGAGAAAACCCTTTAAAGTGTTTGGGTTTTCTTAAACAGCTGGTCCATGAGTGTCTTGTCACTGTCCTGTCGCGCGGTGCTGCAGCCTTCCTCGTTCCTTGCTTTGGAGATGGCCCTTTTACCGAACACCCGTGCCCGAGAAGCTGAAGAGAGTTTGGGGTCTAAAATACCATCTCTGGGAATATTCAGGATACAGGAGCAAATCCTGTATCTGAGCTTCATGACAGGTGACTGTTGTCTATACTATGAGCATGAAGCTGGATGCTCAGGTTTTTACATGTGGAAGGTATTTTTTATCTTTGTATTTTAAGATTCTCCTTTATAGAAAAGCAGTTAGGACAACTAGGAAACTCTTAGAGAGCAGCAGGAGCAAGAGCTAGGAGGGACATTTCGGCAGGGGTCTGGGATGCTGCTGAGTGCTCAGCAAGAGACGTTGTTGAGCCTGTGCGATGCTCCGGGGGCGGCTCTGGCATCAAAGCTCTCCTTTCTGATAACCTCTTCCTTTGCTATAGATTTTCTCTGCTGCTTTAGAGTAGAGTCTGTAGTGCAGGACTGGAGTGTGTGACTCCAGTTTTGAGCACGTAACTTCTGAGCGTGCTGTATATTTATTTATTTATATATATCTTTTTAATTCCAGTCTAAGAGTGAGGCTAAAGATGCCCAGGGGCCTCAAAGGAAAATGTACAGAATGGAGATCGCTCTAAATCAGGGCCTCCTGTTCCTGGAAATATTGCCTGAAATTTTTTGGTGTTGAAACTGTGTTTTTATGTGCTGAATCTGGATGAGAGCTCCTTCTGCTGTGGAGCGCAACTGGAAGGGATGTGGTTTCCTGTCAGCAGCAAATAGTTGCTGCGGTCTGAGATGGGTTATTTAAAAAATAAAACAGTGGTCGCAAGCGATACAGGGATTAGCAAGGGGCTGCAAGCTGGAGGATCTACCCTGTGGTGTTTGTAATTTGGGATGGGTTTGGGGATTTTGTTTCCTTACTGGAAGGAGGAGCAGGAGGAGCTCAAGGGGAAGGGATGGAGGGAGAAGCAGCTGCTGCTGGTTTGGGAGAGCTCTCCTCGCTCCTGCTGTCACAGGTGGTGGCTGGCTAGAAACTAAAGTTCGTCCAGGCTAGGGCATGCCGGGCAGAAAATTTAAAGTTGCTTGAGCCCTGCTAACCTGTTATTGCCTTTTTCATTTTGTTCCCTTTTGCTTCGTCTTGGATGTCTAAAAGGACAGTTGGAGCCAATAAACGAGGTGAGTTAATCTGATGATTCACTCGCGCTCGGTCTCGCTCTGCCTCCTCAGGGGATCGTCTCCTGCCTGCTGCCTCTTTGCTCAGGTCCTACATGCAGGCTGTGCTCCACAACTGGGGCCTAGTGATTTCTTTCTTTCTTTTTCTCTCTTTTTTTCCAAAATGTTCTCATTTTGTTCATGGAAAGACCACATTTTATAGGAATAAAAAGAAATGTTTTCAGCCTATCTTAGCCTCAGAGCAAGAGGCAGCAGAAAAAGATGCGACTCCTTCATACATAAGGGTGGTTTTCCCGTGGAATATTATGGAAGCAGGGCAGCAGCGTGTCCCTCAGGGTGGATGGGGAGTCCGTGTGTGTCTGCTCACATAGGCGTGTGTGCCAAAGCAGAGCAGCTCTGTCGCAGGCAGCAGGATTAGTGCCACGTGGAGCCAAAGACATGGAACTTTTCTGGCTCAAGTAACTTCTTTAAAAGAATCATGGAAGGTTTTACGTTTAATGAACCATTGCAGTGGACGGGAGGCGTGTGTATATTTTGCATTTGCTCATCTGTTTTGTGACAAATCTTTAGGGCTGCAATGCTCTACATGTGCAGCTTGTACAAATGTTACGTGCTGATGCATCTACAGGGGCGAGATGTATTTGTGTTGCTGTGCTGAGGATATTTTTCAAATTAAACACGACCTCGTATAACTAAATCAGAGACTTCACTCGCCTGCTTTTAACTCCTCTTCTGCATTTGCTGATCCATTAGTGTGCTGATGTGGGTTAAAGAATAAGCATTAAGAGTAATAACTTCCCTGTGTGTTACACCACAGTGTTCTGTAAAAATTGCCCTCTTTCCGGCATCCCCAACAAAACGCTGCAGTAATGGGGAAATACCTGCAGCGAATGCTTATTTACTACAGCATCGGTGGCGGTGGGCTGAGCCACAGCGGTGAGCTTGCCTGTTGATAGAGAGGGGATAAATACAGTCCTTAACGTTGTGCCGGCAAAACATACATAAATACATGTGAATGTTATTCCTTGCTGGCTACCGACCAGTTATAATCTTGTGCTTTGGTTTCCAATGGCTTCAGGGTCTGCTCGCTAGGATCTCGGATCTCTTGCTGTGCCGCTGGACTTGTAGGAATTGTTGTCAGAAGTGTTTCGACTGTAGCTGTTGTCAAACCAGTGAGGATGAAGTTGAAATCCTGGGACCTTTTCCTGCTCAGACTCCTGCCTGGCTGTAAGTTCAGCTGCGCCATTTTCTAGCTGTAACCAGGGCCGCTCCACTGTGATGGGGAAATGGCCGTGGGCCGGTGGTGGGACACAGGGGAGCTGGAGGAGGAACCTCTTGCCAAGGGTGGGAGCACAGCTGCAGGGTATATAACCATTGCCCTCCTAACCTGGGGGGCTGGGGTATCTCTCTAAGTGCTGAGCTTCACAGCACACAGCGAGCTGGTGGTTGGTTTAGCTGTGCTAAAGGGGAGGCTTCTCATGGTAAGTCCCATTTCCTCTTCAAATGGACCATCCTTTCAGAGTCCGATAGCTTAGCAGCAATGCTGGCAGGGTGGTTTGAGGAACTTCTTAGGAGTGGAAGAACTCATCCTGGCGTTCAGATGATTGTCATGCAGTGAGATGAAGGGCTTGTGTGTGCTGAAGGAGAAAATTCATCAAAAGTTTCATTTAGCAAGACTTGATCTCTCGAATCATCTTTGTGCTTTCCAGGATTCCCCCTTGAATCTATAAACAACAGCAGCAGTAACACACACAGGTTTTACCTTTGATTAGTACTGTTTTTGCAAACATATTCCAGAGAAAGTCAGTGGGATCTTCGCCATTTTACTCCCCCTCATTTGGGAAACCAAAGCCCAGGGCAGCCCAGCCGTGGAGTTAGTGAAGGCAGGAAGAGAGCAGAGGGCTCCTGTCCTTCAGGGGCTGGTGCCTCGGCTGGCCGTGCTCCTTTCCCGGAGCAGAGCACCTGGTGGAGGTACCCGGTCTCCTGGTGTGCTCCGAAGCTGTGACATCCCAGGAGATGCATCCCAGGGTGCTGCGATGGTGGCACCCTGGCAGCAAAGGCACTCGGTTAATTTCATCTCCTCCTGCAAGACCTGACACGGAATAAAATAAGGTCCGTAAGGTCCATATATTGGTGCTACATGAAATAAATTGCCTCATGTTTAACTCAGGCTTGTCCGTGTACTCTTTTGTATCATTAAAGAATAGCATGCTAATTAATACCAAAACAATAAAGAACAGAGATGTTAAAGATGTGTTAGGGTGGTTTTTAAATGTGGAGCAGCATTTTTAAGTCTGATCTATGCCCCGAGATGGATTCACCTGCAATTAATGGGAAATGGAAGCAAAATCAATGTTAACTAGGAAAGTATTGCGCACAAGAGAGCATAGTGATGAGGTAGCAGTCTTGGATATGGAAGGATTGCTGCAGAGACGACTGTGTGCTGGACACACACAGCTATGCTTGCTGTGAAAGGAGGCGTTTTAGCATTTCCCATGTGAGCTCCGGAACAGAGGGGACGTCACGTACATGTAGTGACATGGGGTGACAGGGCCTTTTCTGCATTGCTTTCGGGCCACTTGATCCTCTTGCATGATTTAAGGGGCACTGCAAGCACTGAAGGTCTCTCTGCTCCTCTTGTGACTTTAAAATTCAGCCAGGCGGTGGCTCTGCAGGTGAGCCGGACTTTGCCACAGGCAGGGACTATGGAGACCTTTGGACTCATGCAGTGCTCTCTCCTGCCTATATTGTTTTCCTGCAGTCCTTCTCCATCTGAAAGCCTCTTCCATTAATTTCTTGGATGTGCAGAAAATGCTGAGTTCTGGCTGAAGAGCCCAGTTCTCCCACCACATCCCCTTCCTTGCTGCTCTTAGCTCCTGCCTGGCTTGGACTCCTCGTGCCGCTCCACCTTGCTCACGTTCCCGTTCAGCTTTGGAGGACCTGGTGCAGTTGGGGCCCTGTGGTGCACTGGGTGCCCAGGGGATGCCCAGGGCAGTGGGCAAGGAGTCACGCGGGACACAGAGCTGTGCTTGGAGCATCGGTGTGGGTGTCCCTGTCTCCTCCGGCACTGGTGTCAAACCATGACCTCCAAGTCCCTGTGCCAACCCGCTTGGCTGTGCAAGTGGAGAGCGGCCTTGGCTCACAGAACGTGACTGCTGCCCCCTGTCCTGCAGCAGCGCTGGGCTCGGATAGTGCCAGGGAAGGCTGATGGTGTCTTAAGTTTCTAGGGGTTAGTTACTTCACTGGAAAAATGGTAAGAAATGAGTAGGATGGGGAGGTAAGGAGAACAACAGCAGGAAGAGGGATGTGGTGGAGGGGGAAAATGAGAAACCCGTCTATGGAAAAAGGAGAACCTGGAAGATGAAGAGGAAAAAGGCAGGGACAGAAATGTAGCCTTATGCCAACTGATCCAAGGAAGGCCAGGCTGCTTGCCCGTGTTTAAGGTGGAAGTGATTGTAGGCCTCTATCGAGGTCAAATTCAGGAGGACAAATGCGCTGTGTAGATTATGTTTTTCTTAAACTCTTAAGTGAATTTATAAGTGTTTTGGGGAAAGAAACAGAATGTTTGGAGCTAGGTGCATGAGCCGAGAAGAGGATGGGACTTGGTCTCAAAATAAGTTATTTAGTGGGTATATTGTAAAGTGCTCACAGGTCTCTTTATGCTAATTGATTTTTTGATTTATTTTTTTTCTTTTTCCTTTTTTTTTTTCTGACAACAAAGACTTTTAGATATAGTGGAAGCCCCTAAAACAGAAGATGGATTTGAAAAAACCATGTTCCACATTTAGATACATGCGCTGTATTTGGGAACAAATCAATTTATTGTATTCCCTTCTCACAGCCTGAAAGTATTTTAAAAATAGATCTAGCTTTTCAACTAAGATCTTTCAATCTTGTCATTTCTTTGTGCTCCTGGGACATGGACTGATATAATTTGGAGTGCAGTTCTCTCCTTCCCCACCCTCTCTCCAGCAAAAAATTGATTTTATGGTCTTCATTTTCCTGCTGGTGAACATTTGAATCCTTTTGTTTAATAATCTTTTTTTTTTTTTTTTTTTTTTTTTTTTCCCTGCATGTAGGTTCTGTCTTTGGCAACTCTTAGACACCCAGTGTCCTGGAAATTCAGGAGGGAACTTTTAAAGCTGCAAGTTTAAGCCCTTCCTCTTGGGAGATTTAATTTTTCTTACTCTGAATTTCTTACAGTAGTCTCCAGTGGCAACTTAGAAAAAGATTTCCTTGCTAAAGTGAATCTAATAGAACTGGCCTGAAGGCATGGCAGTCTTTTGCTGTGATTTTATGAGTCCTCTTGTATCCTAGTCTCTGCAGCAATCAGCTGGGAATGAGGGTGTGCGTTGCCCTGTGTATTATGAAATATTTTACATTTAAAAAAGTCAAAGATAAATGGTGCACATTCTGTGAGATTAAATTGGAATCTGAACTCAACTTCTCTTCCCAAAGGTTTTGATTAAACAGAAACAGAGCTACTTTAAACAGAGCCAAAGTTTATTTGAGGAAAAATTATTGTGGCTCAGTAGCAATTTCCTTACTGAAGGTCATCTGTATGTTATTAGCTCACTATTGCATTTACCCACTGTAGAACATTCTTAATGCTTTTCTTACTGATTTGCTCTTCACTCTGCATTTTCCTCGGTCTGTGCATTTGCTTCTCAAACACAAGTACCTCCAAATGCTGCCTGTGATTGTGTAGACCTACATTTAGGCTAGAGAAAAATCTGTGTTCCTGAGACTGATATTATGTCAAACTGCCTGATTTGAACTACCCTTAATGGGCTGCAAAGTTATTCAAATACTGTATGGCCTTTTTTAATATATCTGTCTGATTTGATATTAAATAGGTTTTTGTTTTTATTCTGAGACAGTTGTGTGACTCGAGGTTGGTGACATTTTTATGTGCTCTGGATCTGGATTTGAACTATGGGAATAGCAGGATAGATTGGGGCAAGAAATTAAATTTAAGTACATTTTATAGCTGAGGGCATTTCCTGTTAGTTTGCTGCTTTTTTTGCAGAATATTTTTCTTGCTATATTTTAGTTTTTGATTAGTAAAGCAAATGATTCACCATAGTTCATTTATATCCAATCTACCCGTGAGCGCAGAAAGAGTGAATCAGGAGCAAAACTCTAACAATATTCCTGTTTGCTTGCTCATTTTGTGCTGAGGCTTTCCTTGTGGTCTGCTGCTATTTTTCTGGCTAGTCTATCTCCTGGTGTAACTCAAAGGTTTATTTTAACTTGATGCAGTAGGTGTCACATCATATTGCTTGATTTCATTTCCACTAGCAGATTTCTATCAGCTGCTCGCTGTGGACTCTTTTATGATCAGTCTTCTGTTCTTTGGTGGATCCTGAGTCTTCTCAGAGATGCTGCAGCTCTCGCTCAAACTTCTTTTGTTATCTGGATCCTGCTGAGTTCCCTCCTGTCCTGGCCCCCTCCCAGCAAAGAGACCAAGGCAGGAGAATTACTATAATTCGAGGAGCCTCTTCTGGTTCATACGCGTGCATAAAAAGCAGCCAGGAGTTATTTAAAAGGCATGTCAGTAAAAAGCTATTAACAAACTTGAAAACCTTGGTAATATATTTGGAAAGCAGTATTTTACTGTGCAAGCTGGGCATACTGGTGTGGGACGGCTGAGCGCAGTGCTTTTCCATGCTGGTTCTTTCCTAATGATGGCCGGGCTTCCAAGCACAGCCGTGAATTTAGAGCAGAAGCTAATTCTTTTATTTTGAGATGAGTATAATGCATTTGGTTTGGATCTGAGTCACACGTGGCCCATGTCACCCTCCGATGGCAGCACGCCCCTCTCTGAAGCGTAGCAGGCGGGTAGAGCATCCTGCTTTGCAGGGGCCTGGTATCGCTTCCTCGTCCTCCTCCCTGCTGAGCAGAAGCGAAGCAGATACCCTGCTCCTCTACGTGCCCCTGAGTTAGGCCCAGAATATCACCAGGCATCTTTAATCTGTAGAGTCTTCCTTTGCTGGGTTGAATCACTCGAAGGTCTCTCCTTGCAACAGGATAAGCAGCCAGAACGAGGACAAGGATGGAGACTCTGATAACGTGATCAGCGAGTTGCCTCCCGCGCTCCAGGATGCTTCCGCTGACCGGCGGCGGTCGTCTTCAGACACGTCGCGCTCCACGTACAGCCTCACGAGGCGCATTTCAAGTAAGGCTGCCCTGCCAACATTAATGTAGCTCTGGTAGAAAAAAAAATAGTGTATTGCCTCTTCTTTTGCCCTTTAGACAGGGAATCAAGTGAAGGTGGGGGCTTGTGGGTTAAAATCTGATCTTGTCTCGTCGGCATGGGGGCAGCCCTGTTCTTTGTGCCAAAGCATATGGATGGGGATTGCACATGGAAGTGGCCACAGGGGCGAAAGTGTAGCCAAAGTTGCCCTTTGGTGTAACTAAGGATGCTTCTAATTCTTGTTTGTGGTGTCATGACTTGAACTGACCCTCTAACAGTCCTGTTTGTACTTTTTTCTTGTTTAGGTTTAGAGTCGAGGAGGCCCAGCTCTCCCCTAATTGACATTAAACCTATTGAATTTGGAATTATAGGAGCTAAAAAAGAAATAGTGCAACCAACTATCCTGCGAAAAACCTATACCCCAGATGACTATTTTAGAAAATTTGAACCAAGACTGTACTCTCTTGACTCAAACAGCGATGATATGGACTCCTTGACGGATGAGGAAATCTTATCGAAGTATCAGCTGGGCATGCTGCATTTTAGCACTCAATATGATCTGTTGCATAATTATCTAATAGTCCGAGTCATCGAGGCTAAAGATCTGCCTCCTCCCATCTCCTATGATGGTTCAAGGCAAGACATGGCTCATTCCAACCCCTATGTGAAGGTCTGCCTCCTTCCAGACCAGAAGAACTCCAAGCAGACGGGAGTGAAACGCAAAACCCAGAACCCAGTGTTTGAAGAGAGGTACACGTTTGAAATCCCGTTTTTAGAAGCCCAAAGAAGAACTCTGCTTTTAACAGTAGTGGATTTTGACAAATTCTCACGCCACTGTGTTATTGGCAAAGTGTCAATGCCCTTGAGCGATGTAGACCTTGTGAAAGGCGGACACTGGTGGAAAGCCCTTGTTCCTAGTTCTCAGGTAATGGGATTTGTCAGATTTTTTCTACAATTTTGCTTGCTATTTTTTGTTTGATCCTTTTGTTCATGGGTAGTTAATGCAGTTTGTAATTAGTCATCTGCTGGGTTGAAATAACACGGAGCGTATAAGTGGTCTTAAAACTGTATTATGGCAGGGAGGGTGGAGTAGTGTGTCCTTTTATGGCCAAAGGAGGAGCAATGGCAAAAAATCCTGTGTCAACCGTAATGAGAAAAGAAGTAAAACAGCTTTGGAAATCTGCAGTTTTTATGGAATCAGAGTTATTATGGTTGAAAAAACCTTTAAGATCATCGAGTCCAACTGTAGAGATTTTGGGAGATCCTTCTTGTGAAGTGACCTGTGTTTGTGCCCAGGCCCTGTGGAGACACTGTCAGGGTCACTTCTGTGGTTATTAATGTAATTGTGCTCTGGGGCCTTGAGGAGAACTACTGGCATCAGTTCAGCAACAGCTTGCTGCAAGAAAGTACCTGGGACAGTAGTCCCCTTTGAGAAAGATTGGGTGCTCCAGGTGTTTTGTAACTGTGCAGACTGTGCAGATATAATCCTTGAGCAAAAAATGGCAAAGCAGTGGTAAATTTATTGTCATCGTGTTCCTGAAGGTAATTAAACTTTCCATGTATATTGTATCTGATCTAAATGGCATGCTGCGTAAATGCAAGCATTTGGGACTAGGTTTGAGTGTTGCCTGTTATGGGGCGGAGAGAGGCTGGGTGATTCCTGATTGTTTTTGGAAACAGGTCCCAGTCCATACCACAACCTCTCCAGCAAGGATAGAGCTGTCCAGTGCGATGATCTGAGCTCCAGGACCCAATAAAAATGCAAAGCAGGAGCTTAGCATGTGTAGACTCACCTTAAAGTTCCCTGCTAAGGACCTGAGTGCTGTGAAGGCTGGCACAGCAGAGCTGCTTTTCGCTGCCTCTTGCAACCATGGGATTGCAGTTTCCAAGCTTTAGAGCCTTAGCTGAATCGAAAAGGACTGATCTGGCAGTTCACAGGTCATTCTTCTGCCTTTGGAATGATAGATTTGACATGAAATTTTTTTTTTCTTATACTTTCTCTTGGTTAGTTCAGGGACAGCCATTATAAGTTTCTTGTTAGAATAAAGTGTGTATTTTGGCTTGTGAGATCATGATAGACTGGAAAGAAAAAAAAAAAAAGTACGTATGATAGAAATGTACTTTGCATGAGGTGTCCTGGGGCTGTCGGGAGCAATGCAAGCCCCTGGCAGTGCCTCTCAGATCATCAGCCTGCGCAGGTGGAATTCAGGGCTGCGGTGGCAATTTGCAGCAGTTGACGGCACCTGCTGCCTCCGGGGACAGAGATCAGACTGAGGAAAAGGCTGAGACAGGTACTCAGAAAAGCAGTAATAAGAAAGAGAGGAAAATTGAGGCATGTATGAACTACGTAAAAGCAAAAGGCACAGAATGTGTGGGCTTTGCTGGCACTTAGAGAGAGAAGCGTGTCGAGCTGGAGGGATACGGGAGATGAATGCAGACAACAGGAGCTGAAAGGAGACGCAGCGAGAGAGGGAAGGGCAAGGCTCGTAGCAGAGCAGTGAAAGCCATGATAACGCTGCCAGCTAAGGGAATTACTGGGTCCACCTGGAAAATGCTGCACGTGAGCTGATGGTTGATGAAGGCAGCGGAGTCCTTGTCCCACACAGGCCCTGGGCAGAGGGAAGAGCTGCTGCCAGCCTGGAGCTGGTGCGCGATGAGACTGGGTCAGCAAGCCCTGCCGCAGGAGAGGGCACCCGGGCAAGCTCTGACGTGTGCTGGCTGATGGGGATGGATGGGTGTCTTCCAGACTGAGGGCATGGTCCAGCTCCTGCAGCAGGTGACCCCACCAGTGATGGGTACCAGCACATCATGATCATCAGCAGAACATCTCTATTATCACCTGGGGGGGTTGCTTGTACTAACAGCCCAACACTTAACTTGGATATAACCAGTCTGATGTCACACAGCGTTGTGGTGCCCAGCATGTCAGGCATCATGCTAGAGCCTCCCAGTATGGGTGAGCAGTGTGGTTTCTCCTTACCCTTGAGGCGTCAGTTCCATACGTCATGCTTAGCTTCAGGGAAAAGGCCATACGTGCACATAAATGCTTTTTGGTTTGGGTTGTACATTCAGTGCTTAAAATGATTCCAAAGAAGAGGCCCAGGTGAGCTGCTATACAGTGTGGAGTCAGAGCCAGGAAATCAGCAGAACTTACTTCCTTGCAGAAAATGTCAGCGCAGGTATTGCTAAATTCTTTAGTCCTGGTAGGTGTGGAAGGCTTTTTCTTCCAGGATAATTAACATGTTTGGATCTAAAGTGCAGTAGCAGGAGTAGTTCGTCTGTCCAGTCCCCACAGGAACATTCTGCTCTCCTTAAATATCCCTGAAATGTGTGTGGCGATGCTTAATTACCATGAATGAAGTTGGCAGTCCTTGCTGTAACTGTGCTCAGATTCACGCGTTTCTCTGTGGAGACTAATTCTGAAACACATGTTCAAGACCCCAAGTTTTATTGACATATGATTCATTTCTTTTTTGGCAGATTTGAGTAGGCGGGAATAAATGTTTTAGACTAGCAGTAATGAGAGCTTGGAGATCATTCTGTAAAATTAAAAAAACACTTAGTTGTAGTGGGGAAAATAGCAAAATTCCTTCTTTCTCGCTTCAGATAATGCCACTTTTGTTAAAAAGGAAATAAGCGTTGGACCTGTTTCTTCAACCTTGTGCTATGAATGCAGTAGACTGATGGTCATTGTAGGAGCTGTCACCTGCGTAAGTTCAGACTGCTACGTCCTTTGCTGGTAGGGGTAGCTTTCCTATAGCAGCTTGCTGTGATTCTCAGTTCCCATCTTGGGAATAAGCCCACAGTGCGTGTTCCATGGGTAGGAAAAGCAGTATGGGAGCTTGTCATGCAGGTAATGACTGATTCGCACATTCATTCTTGGCAGCGTTACACCTTGGCTTATGCAGTGCACCCCAAGAAGAAGCTGTCTTGGGGAGCGTGCATCAGGGCTAGCGTTTGACAGTGCTGTGTGTTATTGAAGCACATCTTGTACAGACGTAAAGCTTTGGACTGGTGAGGAAGTGAGAGGAACTTGCTCAGGGAGACCTGAGGCAGTGGTTGATCCAACATTGTGTCAGCATGGAGCAGGGCCTGTGCTCTTACAGAGCTGCAGGAAATTGAATATGGAAGTGAGTCTGTCTGGGGATTTCCACTCTGCTTCTGTTTTTTGGGATTTAGCCTTTCCAAAGCCTTGGCGGCTGCTTAGCTGAAGAGTTGCTGGCATCCTGCTCACTAATGGGACGTTAAAATTGGCACTGACAAGTTTTGCTCGTGGTGGTTTTCTGATCTTCTCCTGTGTCTCATCTGCGTCCAGTGGTCTTGTCAGTACCTCTTCTGCTCCCTGGGATGTAGCTCAGCCCAGATCCTCCCCCTCTTTTGTGGAGGGAGGAGCAGGATACGCCAGTGTTGGGCTTGCTCAGGAGGTGTCATTGCCCTGACAGAGAGGGGCTAGCAGGGACATGGACCAGCACTCCCTGGAAGGGTCTACAGCCCTTGGGAAGTCCTATGGGCTCACAAATGGGAAGAGGCAGACACAGTTCCCTGTTGGGACCGTGGCCTCTGCGATGTCAGGCTGCAGGTTCGGAGGCGCTGGCTTCGCGTGGCCATTGCGTGTCCATGGTTCTGCCTGTGGTGTCGGAGGGGTCGTGCCCAGCAGCTCCTCCTGGTTGCTGATGTTGTTGCAGAGATCCGTCAAGCAGCTAACATTGCTCTTCCAGGTGGATGTGTTTGTCTCAGATTCTGGTCCTTAATAGCTTGGCTGTCCAGAAATGGCTGTTTTACAGGATATTGCGGAAAGCCTGTTAGAGCAAGCTGTTCTCAGCCACCGGTTTTCTAATGTGCCTGGAGGTACCATTGCAGATAACCTTGAGGAAGAAAATCAATCTGAAACTTCATTAGAAGCGTTGCATAGATGTCTGTGCTGATGTAATGTGCTCTGGTTCCCATCTGGACCCGGGGAGGTTTTCAGCTATGGGATTTTGCTCGTGTTGTAGCAATGCAAAATAAGCAGTCTGGGGGGCCTGCGAATAAAGAATTGTCCTGATCTAAACAAGATGTGCAAGCAGCATCAATGAAAATTTTTTCTTCCCCTGAGATGGCTCTGTTGTGTTTCAGGGAGGACAGAGAAACGAGCACTTCCTTTCCTTGGGCACAGTTCAACCCAAATGGTAATTACAGAAGGTCTGGATCAAAGATGAGCCCAAGGTTGTGCGTCCAAGTGATGGGGTGGGCGATACAGCTGGTACAACTGCAGAGAGGGCAGCAAGAGAAGAAACATCGATCAGAGCTCCTGCGTGTCACTTCGGCACCTCATCAGACAGGAAATTGCTTTTCCAGGGGCGCCAAGGGTGAGGGCATCATCAGCATCATAACCGTGACTGAAATGCTGCTCTAGGGGCTGGGGGCTCCTCTGCACCTCTCGTGCTCCCAGCAAGCTGTGCAAGGTAGAGCCAGCAGCGTTCTAGTTTCTTGACGAAAGGGCCTGGAAAAATACATTGTGTTCTAGCCCACCTTAGTCGTAGTTAAGCCCAAACATCCAAGAAGGCTCTTCCAGAGCTGCCTGCGTTCCTGTGTCCCGGGGGCACTAACCCACTCAGCAACGCAGACCCCATGCAAGATCTCACCCTATTCCCTGTCTTTCTCGTTCCTGGCAGTGGGGACCCAAAGCAGCTGTGGGCAGCAAACAGGAACCGTGCTGGAAGGGCTCCTCGCACAGACTGTTTTGTGTGTCATGTCTCAGGAGAGCAGGAATTGGTTATTGTGCTGGTAACGGGGATATTTTGCAATCCCTATGTAAGTCCTTGGAATTTTGTGCTGGCTGGATCCAGAGGGGAGGACCTTGTGCCCCCCTCCTTCACCCTGCATTAGGATAGGGCTGTGGGAAGTGTTAGCAAAGCTCCCGGGCCATTCCCTGTTGCAGGAGGCATGGCTGCGCTCAGGCCTTTGCCAGCCCTGCTGTATGTGGACCTGGGAGAAGTGGTTTTGGAGAAAATCAAACTGAGGACAAAATTGACCATTTTAATCACCTCAGGTGATCATCTCTCTTAGATCCTCACTTTGTGCAAAAATTGGGCACAATTGCAGTTGGCTTGTGACACAGCCAGAGGCCAACAGGCCTTGCAGGGGGCCTGATCGTGTGTGTGTGTTGTGCCAGGTCTGTGTGGAGATGGAAAGGATTTAGGCCACAGTCTATCCAATAAAGCCCTCATTAGGGGCATTTATGAAGGCAGAGAGACGAGGGATGCTTTTGGGGTAAAACAAGAATGTTGTATCAGCAGAACGTGCACAACGTGCATGCTGGTAAGCACCGCTGTGATGTGGCTCAGGAGAGGCTGCCAAAGTGAGGAGGCTTTCCTGGGACCAAGCGCACTTGCTGCTGCTGCTGTGCTCCTCTGAGCCCGTTCGGGGCCTGACTGTTCTTCATCGCCGTTGTCTTTGCTCTGGAGCCGTTGTCTGCTCTCTGGTTGCTGGCGTTCAAGCCTCCTGCTAGGATTGCAGTGCTGTGGCAGCTCCTTCCTTCTTCCCAGCACAGGCTGCGAGGGTCAGCCCTCACTTTGTCCAGGAGCAATCCTGCTCCAGAGGGTGAGGAGGCAGCGAAGGAGGCAGCAAAGACCCTCCACAGGGGAGCGAGGGCAGAGCCGGGGTGGTTGCATCCCCAGGGACGCACAGCGCACGTGCTGGTCACCCTGAGGCGATCGCACATGCTGCGGAGCCGGGTCGTGCTGAGGGGAAAGGTTATTCTGAGCTGTCACATCTGCAGAGCAGCTCATGATGTCGGTTCTGCAACTGTGCTGGCTGTGAAGTCCCTGCGAACCGTATCCTGTAGAATTGTTCACAAGGGGCAGGTAGAAACTGCAGACTTTGTATCCACTGCTTCTTACAGGTCCTGTTTGCAACTGCTATTGCAGGCTAGCGCGTAGTCACAGGTTAAAGAGTGGTTCCTTGTCCAGAGAGATTTTTCGTAGGTCTCCTCGATACAAGGTACCACCAGATGGTCCCTGGTTGCAGCTCAGAGTGACAGAAAATTCTTCTTTTGGCACTTGGACAAACAGAGTTTATTTGATTTATCTTCCTGCTCTTCCCTTCCCTTTGCGCTTTCTTCTGATCTCCTGCCTTCCCTTCTCTGCAGAATGAGGTTGAGCTGGGAGAGCTGCTGCTGTCGCTGAACTACCTGCCCAGCGCGGGGAGACTCAACGTGGACATCATCAGAGCCAAGCAGCTGCTGCAGACGGACATGAGCCAGGGCTCCGGTAAGGACTGAGTGCTCCGCGTTGCAGCTCGTGGGCAGCGAGGTCCCGCACTGCAGGGAAGCCAGCCCTTCCCCGTGCTCTATTCCTGTTGGCCCAAGACTTGGGGTATTTGTAATGTGTGGTATTTTACGTGTGTAGTAGGTAATGAAAAACAGTGTTGAGAGCATGTATCCTAAGCCCAAATGGGTGGTGTTAATATCCTTCTTGGACTTTGAGCCCAAAATGCTGAACCAGAGCGAGAGCGGGGATTTCTCCCATGTTTTCTGTGGCCAAGGCAGCCCCATGGAGGGATGCAGGATGCCGGAGATGCCAGGTGCCCTGTGAGCAGTTTCAGTTTCAGTGTCTGACCGCTATGCGGGTGACGTGGCTCTCCTGCAGCATCCATGAGTTGCTGCC
The DNA here is from genome assembly GCA_034781795.1 of Crypturellus tataupa. NCBI lineage: Eukaryota > Metazoa > Chordata > Aves > Tinamiformes > Tinamidae > Crypturellus > Crypturellus tataupa. The sequence goes on along the minus strand of JAWLRI010000988.1, from coordinate 1,178,387 downwards.
GTTTCGATCGCTCCCTGTGGATGGTCTCACACACTTGTCCCCGCTTGCTGCAGTGTTCGCCGCTGGCATTTTTCAAAGCGAACAGTGTATTTGGCCTCTGTCAAGGCTGTCATTGATCATGCTCTGTGTGGCTTCAGCAGGAAGCGCTTTTAATCCTGCTGCCCAACTTCTGTCTCACTCGAGCGCAGCTCACAGGGAGCTGCACCGCGCTGAAAGCCCCAGTTGTCCCCACGTGTCATTTTCCAGCATGACGCTGCTCTGCTGTGGTGGCCCCAGCTGTGCTGTACCTCTAAGAAAGGTAAAGACTTTCCAGGGATATCAGCTCACACGCCACTAACGCCGAGCCTGTGCTTTGTGGTTTTGGCAGATCCCTTTGTGAAAATCCAGCTTGTTCACGGTCTGAAGCTAACTAAAACCAAGAAAACCTCCTGCATGAGGGGGACCATCGATCCCTTCTACAACGAGTCCTTCAGCTTCAAGGTGCCACAGGAAGAACTGGAAAATGCCAGCTTAGTGTTTACAGGTAAACGTGTCGCTGCTCTCCACTTGGCGTTGTGTTGTTCACCTGGGGCAGGCAGAAGGGCTGCTCTGGGCCTGCAGAGGAGCCCAAGGGCCGTGGTGCTTTTCTCTCTATTTGGCCCAGAAGGGGTATCCATTGACAGACTCCTCAGGGAAGGGCGCTTTCCTCCGCAGAAGCTTTTCCTGGTGGTGCCACCTGCACAGGGACTGGCTGGGATAACCCCTTTGGGACAGGCACCTTTGGTGCCACCAGAGACGCTTTGGGGCAGAGGAGAAGGTTGTATTGGTTGGACTTCTCCACAATAGATGACTTGGGGATGGAGTCAAAAATCAGATGAAGGAGAGAAAAGTGATGAATGGTCCCAAAACCCAAGAGCTGGGCAAGACTGCTTGTGGCAATGGGCATCATTTGCCCTTGGGATGGTGCTTGCCACTGACATCCCCTATGTCCCCAGCTGGTGCATTCACATCCGTGTGTGCACGGCGATGGGATTTGAAGCCTTGCCGAGGTCTTGCTGAGTCCGTGTCCTGGGGCAGCGCTCAGGGCAGTCAGCAGAGATCAGCGCTCCCATCCTGTGCCCTTGCCTCTGTGTTGCACATGCACAAATGAAATTTTTCTTCTTCTCAATATCCCACCCCAGTTACTCACCGTCTCATGAAGGAGAGCAAAACTCTGCATCCGAAAAAAGTATATTTTGAAATAATTCTGTTTCTTACATGAGAGAAACAGATGTTGCAGACCATACAAGGAGCCTAATTCCAGCCCGTTAGTTTGTTTCCAAACATGTCACAACAAAAGTAATGCTGATCAGCAATTTAAATCCTGCTGTTCATGCTCAGAGATTTCCTTGGCAAAAAGTCTGCAATTAATAAGGGCTTTGCATGCACGTCATCCTGAATGCACCTTCTCTGCGCAGTGATGAATTTGTCCATGGCGTCCTCTGTCAGGTGATCTTGTGACAGGAGTGAAATACTTGTTTGTTTTCCCCTTTTTCTCATGGAAGAACAAAAGGCAAACACAGAATACCAGGTCTGGGGAATCGGGGAGGCTGGGTGGAATTCACTGCTCCTCGCTGCAGCTGATGAAGTTGGCATTAATATGTGGATGCCTGATATTTTTAGTGCAAATAGATTTTTTTTTTTAAAGGAAATCACTCGAAAATTAGCTGATTCATAATAATTTGTGATGCAGTTGGATTTCAGTGACATGGCTTCAAGTGGTTGCTTCAGTTTTAAAAGTAATGTGTTTCTTGCTTTGAAAGCCACAGTGAATAATCCCAGACCAATGTGTGTTGGCGTTGGGACGTTCGGAGCAGTGTGGGGCTGGGGTGAAGGGGCCAGAGGGTGAAACGCAGCTTGGGCACCACTCTGTGTTTGCTCTGCTCGGGTCTGATGTCCGAAATGCGACTGTCTTTCTGGATGAATCTGACCAAGGATGCATGGACACCTCCAATCGTGTGGGAATAAGGGGACTTAATGTTGATAAAGATTTTGAGACCTATTCTGTGTTAGCATAAATGGTCCAAGCTGCGCATATTAATGTGATTGTATCCCCAGGATGAAACCTGGCACCAGGTTCGTGTTCTGTGAGTGTGGGCTTTTGATAAACCAAGCACAAGCCAGGCTCATGGGATTGTATTCCCTGAATGGCTTGGTGGGATGTTGCGCAGCTGAAAATAAAATTCTTTGGGGTCATCTACTTGAAATGATAAAGTGCAGCGGGTTTCCAGAGTGGAGGACCTGGGCCCTGTAATGTGGGGGGCAGAGCCCAGACCTTCTGTTACTTTGCATCTCTACAAAGCAGGGGGATATGGGCGTCATGGTGGACGACAGGTTGACCAGGAGGCAGCAGTGTGCCCTCGTGGCCAAGAAGGCCAATGGGATCCTGGGGTGCATTAAGAGGAGCGTCTCCAGCAGGT
>JAWLRI010000988.1:1113751-1174812 GCA_034781795.1 Crypturellus tataupa | reverse complement strand
TGTGCAGGGGGGTTGGACTAGATGACCTCTAGAGGTCCCTTCCAACCTTAGGCATTCTGTGATTCTATCATTCTATGTAAGTACAGGTAGTCTCACTGCAGGTTGTGGTTGCTTAGCATCTTCTAAAGTGAGGTGCATAGAATGAGCTTCACATTAGTAAGATTTGGATTTTGGACCAGTTTCTCTTCCTTGTGCATATTTGGAATCAACACTGTAAATTATTGGCATTTACACGCTAAAATGCCTCTCCTCCCACCTTGGTGCAGAACACCTTGTACAAGTTGTCTGTCTCCTGCTTTCGGTCCGCCCACCTCAGATGCTCGCAGGAGTTGTCTCTGTAGATGTCCAACTCGGGGCTCGTTTTGGAGGGCAGGGGAGTTGTTTGTGTGTGAAAGGTGGATGACGGGGAGTTTTGGGTGATGGGCACCGCTACACTTTCCTGCATTGCTGAGAACACCCACTCCAGACAGCTCCTAATCAACAGAGGCCACAAACAGGAAAGCTATTGATATTCGTAACGAAGCCTAATGTCCTGACAGGAAAAAAAGATAATTAGCAAGGCAGCAGCTAGTGGAGATGTCTGATTTTAATTTACGCCATCAAATGTGTTGCCTAGGTTATGAGCGTCTATATACAAACTGTAAGAGAAGTGCATGATTTTGTGGGGTTCTTTTTATTTATTTATTTTTAATTCTTGTGAACTTGAACACCCTCCACTTGCCATTTTGTGGTTAAATACACCTAGTTCACAGCTTTGCCCCTTGCAGACAGAAGGGGCAGGCTGCCCCCTGCTCTCAGGGGCAGGACAGTGGCCCGGGGAGGCTTTCCAGGTCCAAGCCAACGTTCAGAGACTCGGCCGTGTGGCAGGAAGGAGATGACACCTGAAATCCAAACACTGCAGTGTTTTGTTAATGATTATAATGTTGTTAATAATCGCCAATGCTGTTTGTGCTGCTGTGAAGCCCAGATGGCCCCATAAAACACATTAACCCTCCAAGGCAAACCACATCTCAGTGACTCGCTAACATCTTTTAATCACTTACCATATTAAAATACAACCTTTAATACCTACATTTATGTAATATATTTATCCCTGAGGTCCTGTGGTGACCATGTGTGTCCTTCTCTATCTCAATAAGCTCTTGTGCATGTTTAGATAATAAGATCCTTGATGCTTGTGAAGGCAGCAAGAGATGCTGGAGAGGGGCTGACGTGGGCTGTGGCTGTCGACGTGTGCGTGACGGCTCATGAAATCCTTATAATAAACAGTGACCAAGGCCCACGCAGCTCACGGATCCTCTCGCTTCCAAGCTGTCTGCAGGATGGATTCTCACAGCTTTGCAGGAAAAAATAGACCGTGCCTCTGTTTTCTGTTACGATTTACAGCCAAGTTGTTAAATGTATTGGGGTTCCCTAGGAAGCCCGCCTGAGCAGTGAGATTTTGAACGCTTCGAAGTGCCTCTCCATTAAGCGTACCTCAATGCTGTAATGGTTCTTGTCTTCTTCAGACCCCTAGATCATTTGGATGCTTTATCCCGGGGCCCTAATTAATGTGTAGCTAATAGACAGTACTTGGCCAAAATAAATCGCTGTCAATAGTGACAGACTTTTGTTTCTGTATTACCTCATTTCCCCTGGCCTTCGGGAGAATTTAAGGATTCTTTAGTGAGGTTTGAATTTTCACAGGAAAAAACATTATTGTTATTATCTCTTGCCAGTGGTGTGGTTTGGGGTAGTTCAGTTTGCTTTGATTGCAATAAATTCTGCCTGCAATTTTGAGAAAAATACTGTCTGTTGTTTAAGGATGTGCATTTCTTTTGTGCCACTAGAACTGAGAGGAAAAGGATTGAGTGTTCCTTGAAATCCTGACTGTCTGTCAGAGACTGATAGTTGTTTCGGGCAAATCTGGACTTGGAATAAATGGTCACTAGTAACAGTAATAGACTAGAGAGCACAACCCTGCCCCATGGACCCTTCGTAGTTGTGGTTGCTAAAGATGATCTGGTACAGACTGGTTTTGCACATTCCCTTATGAACATTTTGTGCATATTTACTAGAAAATATTTTTGGATGGTGTTGATCCCTATGACAAGTTTGTGGTGATAAATGGTTGTTGGTGAAAGCTCTGGGAGGAGAGCAGCCCTCTCCTGCACGTGCCCAGGTGCAGGAGAGCACCCGAGTCCTTAGCCGGTGGGTGCTGGTGGTAAAGAGGGACAGTATTTGCTGGCACAGCTCCTCACACCCCTCAGCCTGGGCCCTGAGCATGTCAAAGCCTTCACAAACCCGTGTTTACCTATCACAGCCTGAAATAACGCTAACTGTTGGTTTGTATCCACAGTGGGGTCTCCAGACACCTGGAGTCTGGTCCTGGCTTTACCTCTGGCTGATGAGAATGTGGTGGAAGCTCCTCAAGCCTTAAAAACCTTCTTGGTTTTTGTCTGTTGACTCTCGACTCCCATTATGTACTCCAGGCTCGTGGACTAGCTGTTGGGGACGGACTAATGCTCTTGGTGTTTGCCTGAGCTGCACGAGTCTCATTGCGTCACATGGCGGGGATGCAGAGGTGTCGAGGCTTGGCAGCAGCATCTTGTTATCACAGGCTGGTTTCCAAATGCTCCAATTAGCTGAACAGGTTGAAGGTTGATGATGGTTTTAGCCTCAGGCTTTTCCAGAAAAATGCCCAACCTTTGAGTTGCCTTGCTGTACAAAAGCGGGACCTTTGGGTGTCTGAGCATAGCAGCATCCCTAGGAGCTGGTTTGCAGGGGCGGCAAACACCAAGTGTTCGGGTTGTTACGCACCCACGCTTGGACTTGATGTTTCAGATGCTCATATCTCATTCCTCCTGTTGCTTTTTATTTCCCTCAGAAAATACACAGACACGCTTTTGCTCGCATATACAGAGGAGGAGAAAAAAAAAAAAAACACTATCTTCTCTAACATATGAGGCAAATGAAACTATTTCTCTCCTAAGCTGAAACATGGGAGGAAGAGGTGGTTTCTGTTTTAAAATGCTGTCATGTTGGGCACCATGGCATCTCATAGATGCATAGATAGTTAAGTAACTTTCTGGTAGAGAACTGTGTCTGGATGTATGCAAGAACCCTGTGTTTCTGAAGCACAGTGGTATCGATATATTCCACTGTGCATTGATGTTAGCACAGATTTTGGGGGGGGATTTATACCTGTTTAATTTAGGTGAGAATTTGGCCTTTGTGTCTGGTGTTATAAAATACTTCCTGTGTTTATGCACTGGACACCATATGGTCCTTGTTGAGGTCTAGAGAGAAGACGAGCTGTTCCGGGCACCTCCCACATTCCCAGCTGCTTGTTGTCCGGCCCGGCGGCCCCGCAACGTGACCCAGCAGGTCCTCTGAGGACAAGGTCTGCTCTTGGGTGACGGGAGAAGAGAAGGTGAAATACGCTGGCAGCAAAAGATCTTCCCCTCTAGCCCCAAGCGATGCAAAGAGAGAGAAGGTGCAGCGTGGAGCGCAGAGCTCCGGGCGGGAATGCAGAGAGCGCAGTGCGGAGCAGCACGTGCCTGGCACCGGCACAACGTGGGTTCCTCCAGCCCAGACCCACCTGCGCATGCAGAGGGAGGACTAAATCCTGCTCTATCTGATGGGCAGAGGAGGATGTGAAACCTACCTGCGTCGCCCAGCAGCCGTGGCTCGAGCAGGGCCAGGATTCAGTACCAGGTGCAGACACCAGACCATGGTGTCTTCAGGCAAGAGCAGATCCCTGTCAGAGGGGTGTTTGACTCCGCTGTGCTGCACTGGGGCGCTCTGGTGTTCGGGATGCTGGAGTGGTGTCAGTGAGCACAAGGGGCAGGTGTCCAAGCCCCCTTCTTCCTGGGGTGCGTAGGGTTCCCTGGGCCACAGGGACCCATGCGAGGAGCAGCACCCCCTTCAGTCTGCATCCAGGCACAGAATTGAATTTAGAAGATAGGAAAAAAGCATTCAGAAATATAACACCTGCTATAAAAATAATCAGATAGTGCCTCTCCTGTAAAAGATCCTGCAGTACTGATGGTACAAAGCTCTTGCTGATTTTGCCATGAGACTTTTGGCAAATTGCTGCAGTAAATAGATAGTGTTCTCCATTTTTCCCCTTTTTACTGAGTTCCCTTCAGAAACCTGCTGAATGCAGTTAAGGATAGGAAGATTTAATGAGTCTTGGTGACTTACATAGTTTTCTAGCACATGATGCTTCCATGGAAGCACTCAATCAAAGCTGGGAAAACTGCTAATGAAGCAGGTTGTTAATGAACTCGATATAGGGGTTTTAAGGACATTTGGTAGCACTATATCCCACTTTGGTTCTCTGCAAACCATAATGAGACTGAGTCTAATGAATACTGTCTGAGAAGCAGGAGCACTTGGCATTTGTGTGCCTTCAAAAATGTCACTGTCTTTCCTTTGGGTTGTAGATAATACTGGCCTCCTTCCCAGGGGATATCAGTCTGCAAAGTACATGCAGAACTCAAATCCTTGGAGCTTTCGCCATCTCCCCCTGCTGACCAAAGCCTTATGTAGTCGTATGTACCCGTGGCCAGCACGCAGTGTGTCTGCTGCTCTGAATTAATTGTTTTCCTCCCAAAATACATGGAATGTTTCAGGCCTTCGTGTGAACGGTGTCACCACACTGGCAGGCAGAGCCTCTCTGCAGTGTATTCGCTGCACAGGTTTTGATATTGTCATGATAGGGAGAAGGCTTCTTTTGCTCTCCATCTCACTGATCCCCATTTGTGGCTTTTTGGTCTTCACGTTAAACAGAAACACCGACATTTTTCAAATGGGGTAGATAACAGCAGGGCTATCAGCAAGGTTTGGTTCATGGTTCAGTCAGGAAAGCTGAGTGAGATCCTGCAGCTGGGATCCATCCCAGTGTGATGCCCCTTGGGGAAGATGCTCCAGGGTTGGCTTTTCACATCAGGCTGACTGCTTTAATGGGGAGCAGTGAAACAGTGTTAATACTGTTGAAAGCAACAAGATGTTTTTGCTTCCTGAGCCAATCTGTTGCCTACTTAGAAGGCAAAATTAGACTCTTCAATTTGACTAAATTTGTTAATAAGAGGTCTGCAGCATCAGAATCTGTACATCATGGTAGTCATAACAGAAGCTGATTTTTCCTGTAGGTCTCTGGATTTTTTTCTGGAGTCTTTTCCTCCTAAGGAAATGAGCAGAACCTTATCTTTTCCGGCTGATCGCCAGTGCTTGCTGATTTTGCCACGTGCATTCATTCAAACAGCGTTGTGTTCTCAACTGCAGTGTTTTACCTTGCTTTCTTCATGCCACGGCGAAAGAAATGGTTGACATTTCTTACTAGGCCATAACCTTTCTGTGTACCAAGGGAAAAACCCTTGTGGCAGTAGTGATGCTGGGTGGCAAAGCAGTCTCCTGAGATGAAGCGCTTGTTGTGGTCCCAAATTTGGCAGAGGGCCTATGAGTGTGATGGCAGAGTCTGCCTCTCTAGCGCAGTTGTGACTGACTTAATTTTTAGATGCTGGGTTTCTGTATTGCAGGGTCTCCGTGTTGATCAGTTTGTCTCTAAAGCTCTGGGAAACCAGATGCCATTGAAGGCCCTTCAGGTATAATTACTGCTTTTATATTTCCTCATCCTGACAGATTCTCTTCTCTCTCTCATTTGTTTCCAGCACTCCGAATACAGCCATCTGACAGAAAGCTGATAACATAAGCCATGGCAGGCAAATGAATTAGGTATTTCCCTTCTAAATGTTCAGCATGGAATACTCCCTGTGCACAAGGCTTTAAATGTCACAGCGGACATGGCCCGGTGGAGGGGATGACCCACCGCCTGGGCGCACGGGTGCCACCCGGCTGCCGCTGCCACGAGCTTGGCTGTGCTCTGCACACAGGGCCCTGCGTTTCTCTGCTCCTTGCTTTGATTTCCATGTGCATCCTGCCTTCTCCAGGTGATGGTTCCAGTTTGATTAGACCTGTTTAATTAGAAAACAAACGATTGAGCACAGCGAAAAAAAATTGCCTTCACATAATTGATTTGCTGTTGTGAACACTGTGGAGTGCCACTTAGGAGGAGAATGTCAAGTAGCAGTTTAGGTGTTGTTTTTCTCCACTCTCGTGGGTTTTTGATATGCGCAGAGGTGCAGTGGCACTTGGAGCCTCTTCATTCCTGTGTGAGAAATGGTACCTTGACCCTTCTGGGCCGGGGGACACCTCTGGTCCTCCCGTTGCGTGTTGGGGTGCCTTGGCTCCCGGCTGCGGCAGGGCCTGGAGATGGCAATAGCGCAGCTGAGGCATCTGATCCCTTATCCTGACAGACCTCAACGAGAAGAACTTGTTCATTTGCACTTCTCTTTCTGGGCCCGTGCTCTCTCCTGCAGGACTTCCTGCTCTTTCCACCAGAAGCCAGACCCAAAAGGCAGGTTTTTGGAGCACTGCTGCTGGCAGGAGCAGTGGTGGCTGCTCGCTTAGGTGATACAAGCAAAGGCACCGGGCTGCCCTTGTGGGAAGGCAAGGCCCATGTGGTTTTTTATTTCGTCCGAAAAGAGAGTTTCCTCGCCCTGGTGGTGTTCCCTGTGTGAAGCAGCAGCGGGGTGGTGGAGGTGCAAACTCAGCCACCAGCCCTGGCGATTAACCCTCTGTCTGCAGCTCAGCGCTCGCAGATGCTGCAAGGAGCAGCTTAATGAAGGAAATTCTGAGCAGCAAATTTTGCATGCAGATCAGAGCCTGACAGAAACTGGATGGATAAATGGGAAAGCACTGCATCTTCTCCTCTGCTTTTCTGTCATCTTTATCAAATTTTACAGGCCCTGCTGAAGGAGCAAAGGGCAGAGTTAGTCTGTAGCTGTGGTTTTCATGGCACGTATCATCAGTGGTTTGGTCCACTGTTCCTATTAGCATGCTCTTTGTGCTAAATAGCTTTTTAGTATTGATGTCAAGCAGTTCAGGCGCAATTTTCAGACCTGTTTAACCTGCCAGGCCCACTGCTGACGGGCAGGTCTCTCCAGCCGGCGCAGCGAGGGCTGGAACTCGGGTCGGGCTGGAGAAGGACGGGGAAGGAAGCAGCACTGACGTGCTCCGTGACTAGAGCGGAGGTGACCAGCGAGCATTAACCTGTGTTCTCTGGGAGGCTCTGCTACTTGATTACCCTTATTTTGAGCAAGTCTTTGCTTGTTTTTTTCCCCCTTCCTATAGTTTGGCTGCACTCCATGGGTATTTCTGGGTGCAGTTTGCAGCAGGACTGCAGGAGGTTTCTGGCTGCTGAAGGTTTCTGGGAACTTTGTATCATAATCACCTAGCAGAAAACACACCTGCGTGGGGTGTGTGCATGTCCCTGGATGCAGGAGGAGATGCAGCTCCTGTTGGAAAGCTGCTGGGCAAGGCTGTGTACCCTGTGGGTGCTTATCCAGGGTCTGATCTCGTGGGTCCAGGGCATCTTTTACAGACTTTGGCAATGGTAGAAATGGTAGAAAGAAAATAATGGGTAAAGGTTTTATTATTTATTATTGTTATTATATTTAAATCATTTCCAAGCCTAGTGGTTGATACAAGCAACGAATATTCTCAGTGAAATTAGCTATGAAAGTTAAATTGAATATTTGCTCTTCAGAATCTGCACTGACTCGGGCTGGGCTGCCTTATTCTTGGTGGGTTTCTGCCCTGGTGGGTTTGTTCTGATGGATTCAGGTTTGCCCTGGACTGGATGTTTGCCCAGGTCAGTGCGTTGTGGTGCAGTGTGGAGTTGGATGTGTGTGTTCTGCACAGTGGCATTTAATTATTCAAGGCCTTTTAAAATATGCAATAGAGAAGAAGATTGCATTAAACAAAGCTTTGGGGAAAAATTGTTAAGAGAATGGGTGGCATTTACTATAAATATGCTAATTGGCTTATAAATTGGGTGAAGATGTTCTGCTTGACAGCTAGCGTAAATGAGAGCGCAAATGAAAAATGGAGGCAGGTTCCTGCTCGTGGTTTCTCTTTTCTTTTGCAGTGAAATGGTAGAAATCACACTGGAGGTGGGTGGGAAAGGGTTAAACTCGTTGTGTCCCAGCTCCCAGTCCCTGCTGTAAGTGGAGGTGTCTCTGCTGCTGGTCTTGGGCCCTGGCACTGAGGGGCCGCGGGCGCCGCTGCATCGCGTGGGCCGGGGCTGTGAGCCGGCAGGCGGCAGCAGAGCCCGCGTGGCCGCGCTCCCTGTCGCAGGGGCTGCCGCGCGGCTGCTCCCACGGCTCTCGGCGGGGCTTTCGGGGTCACTGCGGCTCTGTGGGCCCAGGTAAAGAAGGGGCTTCTGCTGGGCTCGTCCCTGTGCTCCTCGTAGCCTCAAGTTGGCTGAAGGGAATACTGCGAGTCAGTGCTGCTCCCTGGTTATTGCAGGGCTGCTGATGTGTTCTTCTGAAGGATGAATTAAGGACCAGCTGAATCTGCACTATTACACTGCAGCCATAAATCCTGAACACTTTGCAGTCATGCCCTGTAGGGGCGCTCGGTTTGGGTGTCTCGGTGCAAAAGCAAAGTGGAAGGAGGTTGGGTTGGGCCAGGTGCCCGAACTCAAACAGTTAAGGAGAAGTCTTGGGTCAGAAGCGAGCAACAGGCTATATCGTCACCAGCAAAACCCCTGACCTGGTTACAAGCAGTGCTGTGTGATCAGGTTTGGTGGGAGAGGAGGGAAAGTTGATGCTGGAGCTCTCTCCGGAGCTGGGCATTGGGTGGTGGTGCTAAGTCTGGTGGTGTCTCACGTGCTGGATCTGCAGAAGAGGTGGTTGGACCCGGCCAGACCACATCCCCAGGGAAACACCTTGTTTTGCTGACTGTCTGGAACCTGATGGCTCTGAGGAAACCCATGTGCAGAGCATGGCCTCCTTCAGCCTCCTTCCTCTCGCTCCCGGCAGCGAGATCACGACTGCTCTGGCGTGGGTAGGAGCCCAGGGACAGAGTCACTGAGCACAGAGCAGGGGCTCCATTTAGGAAGAGGCATCAATAAATACATAATGTACAAATATTTCATTTACATCATGTTCCTGGGCCTCAAGAATCTAACCCTTTTAATGGGCATAAGTGAACCCAATTTTGACTTATATTTCAGCATTTCCATTATGAAGAGGCTTTTTTTTTTTTTTAAGAAACCTTTCTGTTTCCAAAAGCAATGCTCAGTAAAGAGCAGCTGCAGAAGGAATTGGTTTGACCTCTGCTTCCTTAATTGCTTTTTGTTCTGTGTTGGCCTGGAAATGGATGTTGTTATTGTGCGAATTACTGCAATGGTGGAAAAAAGAGCTCATGAGATCAGGTGTGCAGTTTCCATCAGGAAAATAGGTTTCTTAAATGGAAAGTGGTGCCTACCTGTCCGTAACTGGAGCCTGGGCTAGCCTGAAAAAGATGAATGGTAATTGCTTCATTTTGCCCTTCTGAAGGGTTTCACAGTTACTATTTTGTGAGAGCAAGAGCACCTTTAAGCCTAATCTGAAGCCCTGAAGGGTGCAGCCGTCAGCTGCTGTTGGCACAGGCCTCAGGCCCCGTGTGGGTGCCTCGCTGTCCGCTGCAGGTCTGTGTCCTCCCTGGTTCCTGTGTCAGATCTTGCTTTATGGAGCAGGTTTCCTTCCCACCAGAGCAGGGTTTGCCCTGAGAATAATGCACCGCTGTTATGAGTTGAAAAGTTGGCATTTTTGATCATGTCTGAGCACCCAAGAGTGCTCGTGAGCACATTGCAGCAAGGGAATGGGACGTGAGCAGCTCCGGAGCAGACTGCACGTGTGCCCTGAACAGCGTGTGCGTCGGGTGGTGGAAGAGGACGGCAAGTGCGTGTGAGCTGACGCTCGAGGTTCCTCAGCTGTTTGACCAAGAGAAGAGGGAATAGCTGGGGCAGAAGTAAAACGGAGCAGCTGAGGTGGTGTCGGCGAGGGCTGAACCCGCCCGGGTGCCTGGAGCCCCCGACACCCTGCACTGACCCGTTTGCAAGGTGCAGCCAGCAGACACGGGTTTTGTTTTCAGCTTTTCTCACTTGTGTTTGCGGACGCTTACAGTTTTTCTTCCCAAGCTGTTCTTGGAAGAACCAGTGACAGCAGCAGGGGGAAAAAGGTGTTAAAATGTGATCAGAGAAAAGGTTATTTACACAGTAAAAACTTTAGCACCTTCTCCTTGGTGAGGTCCTTACTGCAGATGCAAGCATCTGACCATCAATAAATTTGCTCAGCAAATGCTGGCTATTTAAAGAGTAGAAAAAAAGCAAATAGCCTCCAGGAAAGGCATGGCCTGGAATTTTAAAGATCTTTGAGTTGTTACATGAATCTGGATTTTTGGCACATGAAGACATCTTATCTTGTGAAGCAGCTGCCGTGGTGAAGATGCAAGTTTGTAAACACAGGGTGGATTATAGCACCATCTCTTATATTCTGCACATGGGTCGTGATTAAGCATTTGGGCTTGAAGCTCCTGTCATAAAAGTCAGAAAATCTCTTCCTTGTTCTTCAGCAATAAGTCTGCAGCTGTGCTATCTAAACTAGTTAATGATGGAAGCAACAATGCTTGTGTAATTAGCACATTAATACCCTAAAGGAATCCGCATGGTAATTACCTGCAATGATGACACTAGCATTCACATTCTTCAGCAGGGATGGCGATAAATCCTATGGATTCCAACAGTTTTGTTAGAATAAAAAAAATAAAAAGGCTTTAATATTCAAAAGGTAGGATTTTGAACAAGACACTCTTAAGTCCCAGGAATCCAAAGTAATTGGATCAACACTATAATTGCTGGTGCCCGTATTTAACACGTCTACTCATTTTACAATCCTGACATGAATTATTTCTGAGGAATTTGTATGCCTGGGATATTCTGCTGCTGCTAATTTAAACTGTGATTAATCGATGGCCTTTAGGACTTTATGGTTTGAATCACTTGGTATTGTCTCTCAGGATTAGGCTGTTGCTTCTTGTCTTCTTGAAATAAAGAAGGAAGAAAATCACTCTATGCAAAAACAATCAGGAGATATTTGGATTGGAGTACTCCTGTGTGTTTTTTATCATAATATTTTATCATAATATTTGTTTTCTTTAGGATAATAAGTCGTACCAGGACATTTAGCATAGTCATGGCAGCTACACTGGTGATCCATTGCCTTGTAGGAGAGCTCGTTAATAACTGTGACAGGCTGTGCGTTACTTAGACGGATGCCTTAGACCTCCTCACTGCGCACTCCTAAGATGCCCATTCTGGTTAAAACCAACCTATCCCTCTGTGCTGGCACTTCCTCGGAGGCGACTGCGGGAGCTGGAGGCATTGCCCCCAGAGTGGTGCCAGGACAGACTCGGGTTTCCTAACACGATGATGTGCCTTGACTTCATTTCTACAGCTTTAAAGACAGACTTGAAATGCTCCAAGTTTTAATGTATTTTTAGTGCGTGAATTTGGAGGAAAGATTGGGCAAGGTTTGGGACTAGGGATGCAGGCTGCCTTCTCTCTGACCCCGCTTTGGCTCTGCCAGCCTGCGCCCGGGTTGCGCAGGGGATTTGGATCCCCTGCTGACATTTGTTCTTAAAAATCCCTGCCTTTTGTGAGAAGGTTTTTAATCCTTCCTAGAGGAGCCGGTGCCTGCGGATATGCTGGCTTTGGCTCACACAACTGTTTGCTCAACTTCCTAATGTGCTGAGGCAGGGCTCTGCTCTGAGAAACGCAGAGCGCTCTTGCTCCGACCACGACGTGCTCAGCATCTTCCAGCATCGGGCCCGTAGTTACAGCTCGTTGCTCTCTGCAACCTTTTGCTCCATGAGATGAGGCCAGTCGAAAGGCTGGGTACTCAGTGTACATCTCCCTTGGGTTCCTTTCCTGGGCATTTAATATTGCTGTAGTGACAGTTACAGAAAACTGCTGCTTTGTAAACATCCCTCTGGCAACATGGTCCACCGGTGATTTGTGTTCATGAGCTGGAAAAGGCACTGGTTATCGTTAGTGGTGAAACGTGGTGAAAGCAACACCATTGCTTGCTCGCCTACCCAGGTGCATGTTGACCACCTTGTTATACCGAGGCAGATAGTTCAGCCTTTCTTCGCACAGTGGAATTCTGCTTCACCTCTTCATGCTGAACATCATGGTAGCGAGCTGTGATTTGAACATCCTGTTTATTTAAATTATATTTTAATGTGTGGTGCAGCTTATTTTATTCCTCTCAAACTACTGCTTGGGTCTTGCTGGCGTTTTTGAGGCACTATGTTGAGCCCCAGTGCTGTGCAGCCTGGACTTGCTGTGCACGTGTCTTGACCCATCTCCATCTCTTCTCTCCTCAGTGTACGGCCACAACGTGAAGAGCAGCAACGACTTCATCGGCAGGATCGTCATCGGGCAGTACGCCACGGGCGCCCCTGAGTCCAACCACTGGCGCCGCATGCTGGACTCGCACCGCACGGCCGTGGAGCAGTGGCACAGCCTGCGCTCCCGGCAGGAGTGTGACCGCGTCTCCCCCGCCTCCCTCGAGGTGACCTGAGCAGCAGGACGCTGGGCAGAGGAGGAAAACTAAAAAACAAACAAAAAATCCCCCAAACCACCTGAGAAGAGCGAAATCCCACCCCGCGCCCCGGCATGCACCCTTCAGCCCCTCACGGTGCAGCCGCAGCCGCCAAGCGGGCTGGGATCGGGAGTGGGGCCGGGATGCTCCAGCTGGAGTCCAGGGAGCCAGCGGCAGGACTTGGAACCACCTCTGCTGCCCTTGGTGGTCTCTGTCCGTTCTTCGCCTTCTCAGACATATCAGTCTCTTGTGCTGTCGTCGGTGAACGTGGTGATTAGGCTAGGATATGTGTTTTTTTAAGCGGTAGACTGTGGTGAAATCGATGCACACACCGATATTGTCCTTGTGCTAGTAACGGAGTCCGGCCCCGGTAGCGTGTCCGCATACATGTGCGCGCTGGGGTGCCTGGGGCTGGTGCCCTGCCCTCCGCGTAGCAGCCTCTGTGTGTCCCGTAGATACTGTCACCGTGTAGCCAGTGTTGCCAATGACATTTGTACGGGGAACGACGGCTCACGGCCCTCGAAGCCTTCGCCAGGGTGTGCGGAAGGGACCCGCTGTGGGGGATTTGCAGGAGACCCCAACCCTGCAGTGTTAGCTCTGACCGACTGCGGCGGCTCTTCCCGTGTCCCATACGTTAACCAAGGTAGTTTCCTGCGTCACCCAGTGAGCGTAGCACGGTCAAGATGTCCCTTCTATTGGCTGCTTCTGTACATTTTTTTCATAACGTGTTGTCTGACATGATGCAGGTGGTATATTTATTGAAAATAAAATCTACTTGATTGTGCCATGTATCCTGAGGTGATGCTTGCTAGCACCACTCGTCTGTGTGTTGAGCTCCAATGGCTGCGTTTATGGTACAAGGAAAGTTGCAGCTTGGAGGTGACCCCTTCGTGCTTGTTGCAGGTTGGTGCTATCAGGGAGCGGTGCTGGTGCAGTTTTGTTCAAAAAGGTTCAATTGTGCTCTTCTTCCCATGGGTAGCTCCCATACAGGGTATGCCCAGAGCACTGGGAATCTGATATAAAAAAGGCTTTGTGTTGGACTCTGGGTTTCCATTCTTTGCAAAATTGGGCCCCAGATTAATTCATTTTCATTGCTCAGTTTATGTGTGTTGCTGTGACTGTGTAATAGTTTGTATCTTCCTTGCAGCCTGCTCAAAAAACAAATTAAAAGGACATCAGCCCGAAGGGAGCTGGGTCTGACCCGTGACTTTATTGTCTTTCTGTATCTTCATTTCGGAGAAAGGAGCATCTGTCCTGTCTTCAGCAGTGTTTATCCCGGTCGTGATGGAAAGCCTTGGGCCCTGGGTTGCCTCCTCTGCCGTGTCGATGCTTTGGCTGTCAAAGCCGAGAGGTGGGAGGACGGCCCCAGGGCTCTGGCCCTGTCCTGCTCCCTAAGTCACCTGTGTAATTGCTTTATAGCAACCCATAGTCTTTTGCACCCGCTCTGTACGGCTCTCCTGCAGCGACCCCGAGGCCTTTTGGCAGAGCCCGGTCCCCGCACTGCGTCCCGTCGGGCTGCACGGCCCCGCGCGCTCGATGCGGGACAGACCCTTGAACCAGCAGGAGCAACTGCGCTGGGCAGCAGGACTTGCTGTGCCCCAAGGTGTTGGTTTTCTTGCTTGCTCTGCAGCCAGGGACCGCATGGGACACCTTGAGACTGCAGCCTGCTTGGGTTGGGGTTGTGTTGTGAGCATTTCATTCCTCTCTGTGCTCGAACACAGACCTCCGTACACGCGACAGCTGAATTTGGCCCCGCTGTTGTGGAGGAGGAAGCCGCAGCAAACACCAGGTAAGAAGTGTAGGAGCAAAGTCCTGAAAATCGACCTAAAGCATCGAAAATCTGCAACTGGAGAGTGGGAGGGGGCCTGGCTGGAGCCGCTGAGCTCCAAGCACAAAGATGTGCTGCTGTGTCGATCTCTGAATGTGGGGTGTAACATGATCCAGTGGGAAATGACAGTGGCAAAATCCCAGGAGTTGAACTGCACACCATAATGTGTGTCTTTCACCCATCTGCTCTTCTCGGGTATTCCAGAGCATGCCGTGTTTCAACATGTGTTCAGCTGAAAATCTCCAGCACTGGCCAAGGAATGGCCGCTTCAAGCGTCTGTGCTTTCCTGCAAGAGACGTGCTCTGCTCATTGCATCAAGAAGACTTGCAGCAGCTGGCCGAGAGGGACAGTGTGGACACTGCTCCAAGTCAGAACGTCCTGGGACGCAGGGCGGCAAGAGGCCTTGGTGACTTTCTGGCTGCACCAGCACCTGGTTGATGTGGCTGAAGGTAAACACAGGTAGGATTTTGCCCCTGTTTCTTTGGTCCACACCAAGTGAATACTCTTGCTTCTAGTGGTCACACACACATGCTGATGTCCACGTGGATCTTGGCTCTTCTCCATCCCAGCTGGAGAAAGAGCAAGAAGATTTAGAGATTGGGACATGGGTTATTTCAGAGTCTCCACTGAAGTCCCTCTTTCCAAGTGCCTCTTCTGTGGATGATGGCTTTCAAGTCTTGCCTGCCTGTGAGTTAATAATAGTCCTGCAGGTAAAACATTTCCTCCATCCCACAGTAAAATTGGTGGCAAATCTCTCTCTTCTTTGACTTTTCCCCTAAATCACTGAGGAGAGGGAACCCCAGGGGAGACCTGGGCAGACGAGCATGGCAGGAGGTGAATCGGTTACTGCTACCGATTGGAGTGGAGTGAGCCCAGGTAGTTGTGGTGGGGTCAGCAGTCACTACCATGGCCATTAATGCTCTTCAATGGGCAGTTTGTGGGAGCTCTGTGCACCCACTGGAGCTGATACAGGACCTGTGATGTGCTCTGTGTAAGCATGGGGGAAGGAGACCTGCAAAACACTCCTGTCCCCAAAGCTGCCCTTGGGGCTGTGAGGTGGCCTCGCTTCACAAGGAGGGAGGTGGTCATGTGTGCTCACTGCCAAATCTCCACACAGCCTCAGTGAGAGGAGCATGAGGCAACGTCAGCAACACACGCAGCACACGTGTCCTCGGCGCCGTCCCGCGGCGGGGCCAGGGCTGCAGGCCGGCTGCTCCCCTCGCAGCCCTCCGTGCGCTGCGCTGTGGGGATGAGGCGCCGTGGAGGCTGCGCCTGTTGGATTAGCTGTTTGGGATCTCTGCTCCTTGGAAGCAGCAAGTTTGTGCTGGGGGGTAAGCTTGTCCACGCGCTCTGCTCTGCCGCTTGCTGGTGATGGCCACCACACGGCGAAGGGGACGGCACGAGCTGTCTTCAAGCAGTCAGAACTGCTTCATTTCTAGTGGTCTGATACCTCGCTGGCCTTTCCCTTCTGGTTCCCATCAATGTGTGGAGCTCCTAGGGAAAGTGTTCTTGGAAGGTTTTGTAAACTGCAGAGAATCGAGCATGCGTGGGTGACAACGAGCTTTTTGTCTCTTGGATTAAGTCTGGATATTTTGCTATACTGAACATTTTGTGTTACCCTAAATTATTGCTTCCTGAATCTTGCCTGTAAAAATAGGGATCCTACAAACTGTAGTCGCAGAAAATACTGGAAATATGAATGTATAGCTAACACTAAAAAGTGAATAGTGCCTTGCCTGGGTTTCCAGGCATGTCACTCAGTGCTGGCTGAAGGTGAAAATTTCACGACTCTCCTACCTCTTTCCTATATGCTCTTACCAGTGGAAACAATATCTTCAAAAATCTGAATTTTATTTCCAGTTAGAAGTTTGACCACTGAAAGGAGACATGGTAGAGCATCCATAGCTGCTGCTTGATGCTGAAGGCTGTGGGTGCTATAGGATGGCTTAGCAGCACTGTGAGCCCGGCAGCTAGGTGAGATGCTGAACCACTCGTGCTCCTTGCAGCTTCGCCGGTGGTTTCCTCTGCCAGGTTGTTGGAAACACTACATTTTCCTTGTTTTTCTGAGGGGCTGGGGAAGGCATGGATTAAAAGATGCAACTGAAGGCAGCAGGAATGAGCCTAGCATAAAGGCAGACCTCCTTCATCAGCCGTGGCTCCGGATGTGTCTCTGCCTGGTTCAGGAAGGGAGGAGAAGCATGCGGTCCTGGGGAGCCTGCACTGCCCCAGCGCCAGCCTTCGCGGCGCTAACGCAGCCCCCAGCGACTCCCCAAGTCCACCGCGTGTCTGAAAGGCTCTGGCCTCGCACTGGGTCAGACGGGTGCCTTTTGCAGGCACCAAAATGAAAGGATCGGCCCCCTGCACTGCTTTTCCAAGCTGTGCGGTGCCAGCAGGCCAGTGCCCATCAATCCGCGGGCACAAAGCCACCACCTTCCCAGGAAGCAGAGTGCATACGTGACCTGATGAGCAAGGTCTGTTGTGGGCTGCGCAGTCAGACTGGGCAGAGGAGCCCCCAGCACTTGCTTTCCCCTGGCTCCCAGCGCTGCTGGGGCAGTGGGACGTGGTGAGCACAGGGGCCCAGACCCACGGCCAGCCCAGCCTCCCGGCTGTCACCGGAGAGCCCCGCGCGCCGGAGGGCGGGAGGAGGGATGGAGGGAGGGTGCAGCGCGCCGGCCGCCCCGGCCTCATAGCAGCACATCCACAGCCAGAGCGCGCCGGCCGGCCATGGGGCTGCGGGGGGACCTGTGCGCCGTGCTCTCCGCGGCGCTGCTCGCCACGCACGCTTTCCCACAGACCAACATCAAAATCAGCCAAGGTGAGTGCTGAGCGCGGCGGCGGCAGCTTGTGCGGGGCCTTGAGGGCTGCGGCTGTGTCTGCAGGAGCTGGGAGCTGTGTGTTGCCCCCAGGACATGCCATGGACTTTCTGAGGTTCCTGGGAAGCCCAGGCTTCCCCCGCTGCGATGCACGAATCAGCCCCAAACTTCTGCTCCTGCTTCCTCCCCGCGGGCTCATTTCTCTGTGCGTGGGACAGGCTGCTCTTTCCCTTGTCAGCAGCCGCTGCAGGGACGATTCCCCCTGCTGCTCCTCGTGTTTCTCGCAGCGTTTTGCGGGGATGGCGGGAGCCTGCGTGCAGCACATCCGAGCGCTGCTGCTTCTCACTGGTCTGCCCTGCCGGGCGGGAGCGGGAGCCGGAGCAGAGCGCAGCGCGTTGGCTAAGTTTAGTGAGAAAACTCATGGGTGCAAGCTTGGTTTTCCTGCTAGACAGCTAAACGATGGGAGCTTCGCCAAAGCTAATTAGGGAGGAAAAAATGTAAGATTGCTACTATCTGTTAGTGCTAAGGTGCTGCTGGGTGGTAGGAGGGCTGCTGCGAGCGGCTGTGGTGTCTTCACGTCTGGTAACACACATGGCACATTTATTCTGTAAGAACAGCTTGTTTTTTTGCTACCGGATTTTAAAAAGCAGAACCCTGTTGGGAAGGATGTTACTTTTCCAGCACGCTTCAGATGGTGTTTAGGATTTTACTTGGCAGCTTGTGATTTGTGAACTGAAAAATGCTTGCAAAATGTTGCCCGTTTATGAAATGATCTGCGAGTCCATTGCTGGCAACCCCGGGCTCAGCCCTAGCTCCGCAGAACCTGACTCCTCCGGCACCATGCCGGGACCGAAAGCCACCCATCCTCTGCTGCTGCTCCTTCCCATGAAGGGCTTCTGTGGGTAGGGCTGGATGCCCCACATCCTGGGGACCCACCTGTGTCTTCTTCTCAACCTCAGCTTGGTGTGAGCCACTTGGACTGATGAGACCTTCCAGTCCCAGCAGCTTTCAAGGAGCTGAGGAGATCCAGCACTTTTTTGGGTCCCAAGGGAACGTGAATTTATTGGTGCTGGGAGCAGGATCCTCTCCCTCTCAGCCGCAAGGATGGCATCTGCTGCCAGACTGATTCTTCTGCAGCAGAAAGCGCTTTGATGTCACTGTCCTGCGCCACAGGAATGTCACTTGCATGGACATCTCTTGCCAGTCTTGTTCTAGCCCCACACACCCTATCTCAAACCTGCTGCCTGCTCACTGGGATGCAACCTCGTCCTGATAAGGGAGAGCACCCAGCTCGGCAGGAGTCCTGCAGCCAGCACGTCGTCATCTTCCCCAGCCTCCTGGCGCAAGAAAAGCTTGAAGCTGGCTGGGATTTTCTCAATTAATTGTTTCTGGTTGGAAAGTGGCCGTTTGGGGAAGCGAGACTTTTTGCTGGGGATGTGCCAGCTCCTAAAAATTTTGACAAGTGATTTTGCTCGCTGGAGAGATCCTGGGTATGCTGCAGTGGCTCTCAGCACACTAGTAAATAAAAAGGCTCTGGTTTGTTGGCACCAAAACAGATTCCAAGAGCTCAAAACTATTTTTCAGACCCCAAATTCTTGTTTTCCAGCTTTTCTGAGGTAGTTTTACCTCATTTCTTCAGCCAAGCCTGGGCACTGATTTAGCTGGTGCTGCCAGCCATGACCATAATCTCCGTCTGTGTAAACAGGTGACTTAAGGAAGGATCTTGCCCTCACTTTCCCCAGGATTTAGGAAATGGTTTGAGGGGCTCATAGTGGGGGGGACCCCCAATCCTGCTCCGCAGGGTGAGCTGATGCTGCTGGGGCAGTGTCTGCTGCTTAGAAGTGACAATCTGACCCAAATATCCCCCACAGGTTTCCCCTCATTCTTCTTAGATGAAAATAGCATCCTCAGTTGCTTGCTTAGGTGGTGAAGTGTCCTACAGGTCAGTGAGTGCACTCGTGCTCACAACCATGTGTACAACTTCTTATGACCTCTCTGCTTAAAATAGCCCCTAATGGTCCCAGATAAGCTCGATACTGTGGTCTTTCTGGCTGATAACTGCAAGTGTAGAACTTTGCTTCCAAAGTAAATGTGAAAGCCTCCAATGTTGCCCGAACAGAAAAAATACTAATTAAACACTGACATCCTTTTCTTTTTTTTCCCTCCCTTTTCGGTATATTTAACCTCAAATTCCTTCAGGCACCTATGGTTCACTGAAGCTCATCAAATTAATGATACCTAATGGGAAAGCAGTGTAGAATATCAAAGAGGGACCGGCCCCATCTCTGACCTTTCTTGGCTGCTCTGAACAAAAGGAGGTGACTTTTGCTGGTCGACGCAATCAGCCACCGGCCCACAATGGCCATTTGGGACCCCAGAAGTCCCTGGTGCAATTAGCACTCCAAAGCAGAGGGCCGCTGCTGATTTTGCCATCGTGCTGCAAAAGGTGAAGAATTTGGTGAGGTTTTTAACAGCCTTTCTAGAAATGCTGCTTCCTGCAGGGCTGGAGGAGCTCGTGGTGACCATCAGGGCAATCTGTCCAGGGCAAGGCTGCCCCGTGCATGCAGGCACGGGCTGCAGTGCTGCTGGGGAGGCTTTGCTGCAAATCCTGGACACGCAGAGCATCAGCACGTTGTGGTGTGCGGCGGGGGCACCGCTCTGCTCCTGCTTTGATCTGGGGGTTCTTATCTTGGCATTCCCCTAGCCTGTAAAGTCATCAGGGTGTGCAGGGAAGCTGTGCCTCTCAGCAGGGAGCCCTGCCCTGGCGCTGGGGAGCGGCAGGCACTGTGCTCTGCAGCGGGGAGGGCCCCTTCCTAGCACTTCTCAGCGCCCTTTCCAGGGGGGAAAAAAAAAGAAAAGGCATCTTTCCATTTTTGGGTTCTATATCTGTAAATCAAGTGCAACGCCTGCTTCAAGAGGGACTTGTGGGATTAATTGCTTGATGTTTATGAATGCTCAGGGATTCCCATGTGGAGAGAACTGATGAAATACAAAATCATCTCCCAAGGAGGTGCCTCACCAGTGAGGGGACTAGGGGGAAATTATTCAGCTCTGCTAACGCTCCTGCGGCTGTTCAGAATTCATCTGATTCCTTCTTGTTCAGCACAGCAGTGCTGTGCTCAGAGTTGTCGCTTCACACACAGCCCGCGGCAGCGCTGGGCTCCGCGTGCCCGTTGCGCCCTCGCAAGGCTGTTTGCGCCCAATGTCCTTTGCACCCAAGGCTCTTTTGCTGCAGTCCAACCTCTCGGGTTGGAGCCTGTTACCTGCTTGGATGATTTTGTGGCATCTCTTTCCCCCGAGGGCTCTTCCTGTGAAAATCCGGTCCCTCTGGCCTTGAAGAGCATGGTCCCTTGCACGGGCTGGTCTCTCCTGCTTGGGCAAGACCCAACCTAGCAGTGAGGAGGGAGACCCATGGGGGATGCCGGGGTGCTTTCAACAGCCCCAGAAATGGCAAGGGAATTCCCGGAGGGAATTAAGGGTGTTTGCTGGTGGTTTGGGACTCATTGGTGTGCCGGCATGGGAGTATTGTGCTCTTCGGAGCAGCTTCCCTGTTGTCTTGTGGTGATGGCAGGGTGAGATGGCCACAGTCTCACCTCTGTGGCCCATTAGCTCACGCTTTCCCATGGAAAACTCCAGGCTTTTGTTTTGCTTGTGTGTTTGCCGGGGTGCGGAGGGGACGGCCGCCCACTGCCACCTCGCTGCGACCCCTCTGCTGTCCCGCAGCCATGCCAGAGCCCGTGCAGGCCTACTCCTGCCCGCTCTTCTGGACCGAGTATGAGGGCCACTGCTACAGGTACTTCCCCATCAACAAAACGTGGGCCGAGGCCGACCTCTACTGCGCCGAGTTCTCCATCGGCATCCGCTCCGCGAAGCTGGCCTCCATCCACAGGTAAGCGGCTGCCCGCACCGAGCGAGCCAGTGCCAGTGCCCCGAGCACGGGGCTAACTCGACCTCCCGCTGCGCAGCTGGGAGGAGAACGTCTTCGTGTACGACCTGGTGAACAGCCGCGTGCCCGGGATCCCCACCGATGTCTGGACGGGGCTCAATGACCTCCGGCAGGTGAGGAGCCGCCTTGCGCAGGCCTCCGAGCAATGCGGCAGAATTCATTCTTGTGTTTTAATTCTCTGTCTGCATTTTGTCCCTGTAAAGCTGCTGGTTTTCCTCCTTTCTCCTCAAAAAGGTCATTAATCTGCTGCACCTGATGCATGTGGTGTGGCAGTTGCGATGCAGTGCACAAGGGAAAGGTGGCTGTTCTGCTCTGCTTTCAAAAGAAGAGTATTACTGGAAGTAACAGATCATGAATGATTATTCATGCCATTACTAATCAATGAATAGAAAAACTAATCTACTCCTGGTCTAAATAGCCTGTACTTCCCTATGCTAGGCATGTCCCCTCTCCTTGCAATATTTTAACCTGAAGTAAAGCCTTGCTTTGCTAGCAGGAACAGGGGGTAAGCAAGGCAGGAGATGGGAGCACAGCAAAGCTCTTGCATTGTTTGAAATATAAGTTATTTCCATTCTAAAGAGCCTGAACAGGGTAGTAAGTCAAGTCTTAAAACTTTTTTTATGGCTTTTTATCTGTTTTTTGCTTTGACTTCTTTTTTGTGTCTTTCCATTAATCCTGGTGGAACTCTTTCTGCATGAGCATTTGGGCTTTTTCTAAATTCTGAAAAAAAATGAAAATTATCTTATGAAGTTTCAGCTTGACACAGTTTAGTGCTCTCCCCTTTGTAAGCTGAAAATGTCTCCAGTAAGAACTGTCAGTGTCACCAGGTTTCACTGTTCTGATGCTCTACAACCTTTGAAAAGCTGAAATTTTGGAAGTATGTAACGAGAAAATAAAACCTGAAACAGTCAGGAGCATTGTCACAGGTGAACAATTCTTTTGTGGCAATTGGGAAAAGAAGAGAAATGGAAGAAATACAAATTTTGCACACTTAAGCTGTAAAGATGATTTTAGGAGACTCAGAATAGGTTAAGAAACCTCATTTAGAGAAAAAAGGCCATTTGAAGCAGAGGCATTTAGTTCAATTTCTGAGTGGGTTTGGGTTGCCAGGTGCCAAGCGGAGGGGCAGAGGTGCCTGGGGGCTGTGGGTTTTGATCACGGCTTCAGCGTCTGTCACAACGGGGATGGTCTCACACCAGCGGCCCTGTGTGCTGCAGACCCTCAGAGTCACTATCCTTCCCCGGTACGGAAGGTCACCTAGTTCTGAAGGGCAAAATGCCCATTCTGATTACCAGGATTTCTTTGCAAAGCAGAGGGGTTTCAAACCAAAGGTTTGAGTTTGTAACATACACGATGGAGGTCGCTGCTCTGGCTGGTGCTTCTGCGCGTGCCCAGCTCCCTGTCCTTGCTCGCCTCGTGCAGGAACATCCTGGTCCCCATCCCTGTCCTAGTCCCCGGTCAAGTGCCCCGGTGCAGCACGGGAGCTGAGCGGCTGCGTTTCTAGGAGGGCCACTTCGAGTGGACGGACGGCTCCTCGTACGACTACAACTACTGGGACGGGAACCAGCCGGACGACGGGATCCACGCCATGCCGGCGGAGGAGGACTGCGTGCAGATCTGGTACAGGCACAGCAGTGGTGAGTGCCCCGGCTCATGGATGCCTTCCTTTTTATTTGTAGGTAAATAGGTTCAATCCATTGCAGCTCAGCCTCTTCTGAAGAGGATGGTGGCAGGCTGACAATTTGCATTTTAAATTTCTTTTAATATTTTCTGAGTTTATTTTTGTTTTTTACAGACCGGTGATGTGTTCTTGGCTACTGTGGCCCTATTGCAGGGGTCCACTCCCCCCTTCCCCATATGCACGTACGCACTCGCTTTCGCTGCTCATAACCCGTTTATCTCCCACTCCAACGCGTTTCCTCTCCAATCACAGTCCTGATGAACAGAAGGCAGGAATGGAACATCACTCACTATAGAGAATTACTGCATTTAGTCAAAGGTCATATTTTCCTGTTTCTCTCTCCTGCACACAGCTTGTGCAAAGATCCTTCAGTCTGCCAGCTTTTGCCTCCCTTGTATAGGCCACAGGGATCTCACTGAAGAGTGAAGAACAAGATCCCGCTTGTGTAAAAATTAACACTTCATGCTCTCTGGTATTATTGCTTAGCGTCACTGCAGGGTATTACGCACTCAGGGTGGAGGAGCACAACGTTGTTTTCCCTAGCAAATAACAGAGGATAGGTAAATGTGACCTGCAGAGACCGTGGCACACAAACCTCAGCTCCTCACTCGCTGGCTGCTTCTCATGAGATCCTCCCCACTGCACCCAGCCTGGGGCTGTAGTTGCATCTGCCACGTAATTTTGCTTCCTTCCTGCCCAGGAGCCCCGTGGCACTGCCTTACTCTGCAGGTTGTACCACTGCCACCTCGCACCCGTGCAAGCTGCGACCTGCCCCGATGCGGAGGCGCGGCCGGGGCGGACAAAGCTCAGGCCGTTGTTTCTTCTCCCCGACAGCGCTGCGGTCCTGGAATGACAACAGCTGCGGCAGGGAGTTCCCCTTCGTCTGCAAGATCCCCTCGCTGGCGGCTGAATAGCGTGAGCGCGGCGGGCCGCGTGCCCAGCGCAGGCACTGCCGGCGCGCTCCCGAGAGCCCGGCACCGACTCCTGTACATAGTTGTGTCTGATGGAAGCACCGTGAGCTTGTTGCCGGCTGGGTGCACCAGCGAAGCGTCCCCAGGCCGGGCCAGCTGCACAACCAGCAGGAAACATGAGCAGTGTATTTTATTCCTGCAACGGACAGGAGTGAAGGGGAGCAGGAGCAGCAGGGGCTCCGGGATGCAGGACTGCGCCGCGCACTGAGCCAGCGCACCCGAAGCCCAGCCAGGGTTTGGCTCCAAGTGTAGTGTTGTATCATACTAGGGGAGACACTTCACCCCTGTGCCAAACAGTTACCCCCTCTCCTCCCCCAAGATAGCTGTGTTTAGGAAACGGTTTTGCCTTTGGAGGCTGGAGAGCAGAGGAAAAGTGACATTTTTGGTTAGGCTGTGCAAAGTGGCTTTTTATTGCCGAAGTTATTCTCTCTCTGCTGAAATAAAAGGTAAACAGCAAGAGGAATTTCCTCTGTCTTTCTGGTGCTACTGAAGGAAGTGGGGCGAGTCGCTGGGGTTGGGGCAGAGGGGGTTTTGCAGGGTGGCTGCAGGCTTGTGCCTGCCCTGATCCCTTCTCTGCTGGGCCCAGGGGGCTGCTGCTGTGCACCAGGTAAGTGGCTGTGTTGCGTCTCCCCACCTAGCGCTGGCTCTCAGATGCTGGCAGTGGATCCAGGGGCGAGAGGCTGCCCCAGTGCCATCCTGGGCCAGGAGAGCCCAAGGAGAGGAGCTGTCCCCGCTCCTCTCTGCGCTCACTGCTCTTCCTGGGACTCCACTGTAGTAGTACCCAACTCGCTGCTCTGGAAGAGTGAATGCAATACTAACTCTGTGTATTTGCTTCCTCTAAGCTTGCCACGAGTATTTATAGCACCACTGTGGTCACAAGCCCTTTGGATGGCTTCACTGTATTTTATTTTTTCTTTATACAGTAGTAAAATCATAACTATAGTGTAAAAATAATAAAATAATTTGCATCATCCTTTAAAAATCAACTTAGAAGCGTGTTGACTTCTCTCAGGAGGTGCAGGCAGCTCTTCGTGGGGGTGTTGCTCTGCTCTGCGGTGCATGACACGGACGCACAGCTATTCCCTCGTGCAGGTCGGGGGGAGCGCGTAGATCTGCAGCCCTCTAACAACGTTGAGTCACCTTTGCCAACTAGGAAATGTAACGTTTCCAAACTAATTCTTTCCAGAATGATTGCGTTAAATACAGTGAGGCCAAGGTCCACCGGGAACTAATAATAATAATTTACAGTGGTGGTGTCGCTTTTTGGCTAATACGTGTTTCCATCCTCTTGGGAGCTTGGAGTGAGGCTGGAAGCATCGTGGCGGAAGTTGCTGTGCCACGTGGGAGTGCTTGTGTCTGAGAAGGTTCTTCAAGCAAGGGGAGATGACAGTCCCTCAAATGAATATATATATGTGTGTATATATATATATATAGTGTGTGTATATATATAATATATATAGTAAAGTTATCTTGAGGGGGTGGAAAGCAGGCTGCATGCTTTTTAGCCCCGGCACGAAAAGCAGGAGCTGTGCTGAAACGCCTGGTGTGACTGGGGCAGCCGGGTCGGCAGCAGCTGGAGTTGCGCACAAGCCATGAGATGGGGCTGCTTCTCCTCTGTCCTTGCCTGCGTGCATGTGCTTTGGATGACACTTGGTTGTCCCTTGAGTGACCCTTGGCAGCAAGGAGGACACTTCCCTGCCTGGATAATCCTGAATTCTCTGGCTGCCTTGTGGTTGGCTCTGGTCCTGGCTCCCCCTGTGACTGCAAGCGGAGCCTCGGGCACTGGGAATGCCCTTTGCTGTGTGAGGCTGGAGGGCCTGGGCTTGAGTTTCCCTGCGGTTCTGCTGCGCACTGGGCCGCAGAGCAGCGGACAGGTAGAGCCGGTGCCGGCCAGGCCCGCCTCGCTCCCTGGGGGCTTGCTGCTTCCTTGTTTACATTTCTTGGTGATACTGCAATGAATTAATCTAAGCCAAAGTCAAGATATGCTGATGCCTTGATGGCCAGAAGCCACCTCATGCTGTGAAAGCAATCAGGGCCGGGTGCCGGCACGGCTGAAAGGTTGCAAGGTCTTATCCACCTTGAGAGGCCTGCAGGGTCAGGCAGGGCTCTGAAGGAAACCTGGTTTATCTGCGGGGCTCGGCCACGATTGCTGGCCGCGGGCTCACTCTGTGCTGTTTGTACGGTTCAAATGTGCTAAAGTGTCTCCTGAGTCTGAAACTGGCCCTTGCAGTGACCGACGGAGGGGGGTGATGTCCCCCCCGGCCCGTCCTTGCGGTAGTTACAGCTGTGTGTGAAACCTCGCACCCCTGGGAAATGCTCTGAGTCAACAGGCAGGATACACACACCTAGACAGGCAGACAGAGGCACGTGCGTGCGGTCAATGTTTAGTCCTCCTGCCAAATTCCAGAAGGCAAAACTCACTTATTTCCTCAATGAACACAAAAACTGTTTTTTTTCTTTTTCTTTTTTTTTTTTTTGCTATGGAAGTACAAAACTGATAGAGTTGAGGGAAACTCACCATATTTCTCCATGCAAATACCTGTGTTTTTTACAGCGCATAATGTGTTAGACTTTCTCTGGACAACTTCGTGACACAACACGCTGTCTCCCAAATTGCTGAGCAGCTGGTGATTTGGAAAACCAAGCCTGGCCAGGCCAGGACGGTGTGTCGAGGACACAAAGTTGAATGTTGAGGATGTAGTGTGAGGAGGAGGGTTGGGGAGAGCAATCCCTGGCACAGAGGGCGAATCTTTTCCTAGTGCAGCGCTTGTATCCTGAACGGATCAGGCCTGGTGTGACAACAAGCTGGAGGATTTGTCCAAGCTGTTGGGAAAGGCCATTGAACCAGCATTTCCAAGGTGGATCTCATTGAAGTTTGATTCATGCCATTTGGGATTCTCCAGTATTTCATACACAAATGACTTAATGGAATTTTATTGTCACTTCTAGTTGCCATGAGGCTGTCCTGGCCTTCCGTCAGCAGCTGCCTTTGCTGTCCTGCCCAAGGCACTGTGGCCTCCAGGCCACCGCTGTGTCACCACCACACAGCAGATCCTATGCTCCACCCTGGCTTATTTTGGGTACTGACAGGGAAGGGGTGTCCTTCCTGGGTAGAGCTCGAGCAAACTGGCTGTGGCTGTTTGTACCAGCAGGGCAGGCCGGGAGCAAGGGGCACAGACGTGGTTTCTGGATGGTGCCTGTATGGTCCCCTCTTGCCCTTCCCTTCTCCCTTAAGTTCCTTCTTTTACAAGTGAAAATAAGTTTCTTAGGACTGTGCTGCCTTTGGCAGAACAGCTGTGAGGCTGCAGGCTGGGTTGTGCTGGCCTGCTCGGGGGCTGGAGGTGCCGGCTCTGCGGTGCCATGGACTCGATTCCTTTCCAGAGAGAGTGGGATGCAAACGTGAGGCAGGAAGTAACAAATCTGGTTTCTCGAGGCTTTTGCTTCTTCTGTCATATGAAAACAATAAATTATATATAGATAATAACATTATATAGAGACCAGCTGTAGAAACAAAATGTTCTTGGATCCAGCAAGTTAACAAAATGTCAGTGTGTAGGATCTGATCTATGGCTGAAAAATGGCTTGAGCAACTATCTTGACTGCTACTGTAGAGGTCATCTTTGGAATGGAGCCTGGGCCGGCCATGGATACAGCAACATTGCAGGACTATAGGCTGGAGGCAGCACGAGGGCAGCTGGGTTGGGGCATCTCCCCGGCATCACTCAAAGCTGTCAGCAGGGCCCTCTCCTACCTTTCAAGCTGGGTGATAGCATTATTGCATGCTCATGTACTGAGTTATTATGCAAATTGTTATACTTCTATGGAAAAAAAAAGTATTATTATACTTTTATTATACTTTTCTGGAAAAAAAACACCAACTGAAACCTCCTTAGCTTTTGGTGTCCCAGTGCAAACACTTCACCCATGACATACCCACCTCCAGGCTGTGCACCCCCCAGGCTAGACACCGTTTCTGAGGGCAGTGGGACGTCAGGTGGTGGAGTGGGCCATGGCCGCAGGAGGAGGTGTGCTGGGCAGGAGGCCAGCACGCCCTCTTTCAAACTCTTCCTTCTTTGATGGGAGTTTGAGCTTTTAGGGAGATCGGATGATACTCTAAAAATATATTGTGAGCAAGAAGTAATGGTCACGGAAAACTTTTGGAGGCTTCATTGGCAAAGTCAGAAGACCTAAAAGCAGCACCTTCTGTGTGCAGCTCCTTGGAAGAGGCTGGATATCAAATTATCTTCTACCATCTTCAGTTTCCCTTTCCTTATTCCCTTACTCTCCTGTGGCGTGTTGCCCACGGATGTGTAATCAAACCCTGGCTCCAGATGTTGCTGCTGTAAATGTGCCAGTGGCCCAGAGAGATGAGAGAGATGTCTCATTGCTGTGATTGAAATCAGCTGCATGATGTAAAACCAGTCAGCAAAGCCCAGTAGAAGACAACTTTCACTGCAGCTTCTCGGGGAAAGCTCAGTCTTACTCAGAGGGTGTCACCCGGGGCAGGAGGGCACCACCCTGGCTCTACCAGGGCTGTTCCACCCTGCCCAGAGCTTGCAGGACGTTCAGAGCAATGCAGGGAAAAGCTGCCACATTGGGACGTGGGGACTCATCCTAATAACTGGTTAGCAAAGTTCAAAGCTCTGCGTCAGGCTTGTTGCTAGTTTGTTTTACCTAGTCAACCTGCATGCCCAGGCTCTCAGATCCTTTTCAACCAAGGTTCAGAAGAACTCAAAGTTCGTGACTGCCGGTAGTCGGTATAGGACAAGTCAATGAACACTCTTTTTTCCCTGCAAGTGGCACAAGACATTTCAAAAGAAAGGTTAAAGAGTTCCCTTGGGGAAGTGTTTGAAGTAACAGAAGAATTGGGCCCTGCTGTGGCTGAAAATAATGTTAATGGGAAAACCTTTGAAAACTGTCAGCTTCAATTATCATCTTCATTTTCAGGTAAAAAAGAACAAAATATGCATGACTAGAAATTCTGAAAGTCAAGACCAAAGTTAATAGGGTTTTTGCTATGCAAACCTCCCTCGGTTTTTCCCTAGCTTCCAGAATCCTGTCTTCAAAGGAAAAAAATCTCTTCCTGTGCTGGTGCTTTCTGCTTTATGGTAATCGTGTAAAGCTCAAGAGGTGAAGGGGTTCAACAAGCCTGTTTGCTTACAGGGATGCTGCAGAGGTTTTGAGGCCAACAGGGTGAAGGGCAACGTTGTGTCTCCTTACCTGGAGCTAGCTGGGTGGGAAGGGACGGGTCACACTCAGAAGCTGTTCTGAGCCAGGCAACCTGAAGCAGGTACTCCCCTGGGCTCACCCAGACCTGCAACACTGCAAGGCTTTTCAAAAGTTTCTGTGTGCTCAGGGACATGGGGTGAAAGCTGAGTGAAGAAAGTCTGTCTCTAACCAGAGAGAAGATCTGACTGTGTTACATGAGCTAATCACAGTTTTGGCATTGACATTAAGGATATGAAGACCAAGTCCTAATCTGTAAATGAAATAATATTTTAATGCTGAACAGTCCTTGCAGAAGATCTCAGAACACAACACAGACTCCACTCAGAAAAGCTTGGTTTCACAAGAAATAAGAGGCGGCTACAGATATCCCCTCCTGAAAATGCCAGTGCATTGCATTCTGCAGGTGATGGCCTCCATAGCCCCAGGGCACTCAGTGACCAGGCATATTTGTCCAGGTATTCTTAAACAAAAGCTCTGGTTTTGAGCTTTTTCTATGGAGGAGATTACCAAATGTTACTATTCAAAAGGTGCACAGTGCATACAGGTAAGTAAGTGGGTGATGGAGGTCCTGCTCTGTGTCAATTCACTGCAGGCTCCTGGTGCTCTGTTTAGCTCACCAGTCCCTCATGTTCCAGCTCTTCAGTCTGTATATTTTAAGTGGTTCTGCAGGAGGGCAACAGAAACTAAAGAGCAATGGGCTGAATGTGCTCAGAAAGTGAGTGACTGTAGCCCCATGTGAGCTCAGTGCATTTTACTCTGCACAGCTGCAGTCAGTCAGCTGAACATGCTGCCAATTCGATTAAACTTTGAATCACTTGGGAGCACATGTAAAATCCGTCCAGAGTTTGACATGTGTTTGCAGTGGAGATTTTGGTCCACGGGTTGCATGAGTATTTAATATTTATGTGCCACGTATAATAAACAAAATTCAGGATGAGAAAAGGGCAAATGAATCTTGAAAGCCCTTGCAGACCAATCCTGTCACAGTGCTCTGTTCAGAAAGATTCAGTGAAGTCTCAGGGCATGAAGACGACAAGTGGGATATCGCTGCATGTTATGCCCTTCCCAGCCGATGCCCAACAGATGTTTGCGTAGCAGATTTTCCTTTTGTTCTGCTTAAGGGTTATCTCACCCCATCTTCAAACAGCTGCTCCTTGCTGCTATCAGGGAATGACTGGAAAGATATGAACTTAATGGGGAAAACTTGCTCAAAAATAAATTTCATCCTGGTCTTAGCTGAGCTTAGCATACGGGCCAGGTGGGCAGGTATCTCAGCACCCTTGGTTTCCTGTTTGTAAGCTAAGCTGGGATGATGGCCAGAGATCTGACCAAAGGCTGATTTATAAACCCTACCAGCCAGCAGTATCCAACTGCATCTTCAGTGATTTCCAAAGCCCAGTGAAGCTTGAAGGAGCCAATGAAGACCCAGCACAAAGTGCTTATCTCCCCACAAGCAGGTCCTTAGTTGTCCCACCAGAGCTCGGAGCCCCTGCGAGGGCAGCGGAGGCTGCACGCGGGCGCCTGGGACTGGTACTGGCCCTGCGGCCCCAGTTGCTCCTCCTCTGTCCCTGCACTTTGGTCCATCTTGTAGCCCGGGAGCTCGAGCATGGGGTTTCTGGCAGCTGCGCCCGGCTGACCGTATCCACAGCTGTTTCTGGTCAGAAGACGTCTGCTCCCCTCCCTGCCCGCCCCGCTCCTCAGAGGGAGAAACTGGCCCAGGAAGCGCTGAGGTATGAGTTTAAATTTGGAAGCGTCAGTGATCTGAGCGCTGTGTTGAAGAAACAAGTGTCTGGCGAGCTCAGTGTTGATCTGAGAGCTCATGTTTGCCAGGGAATATTGCCGTAATGGAGAGCTTCAGCCAAAGGGTTAGGGCCTTTCCCTCCTTTTGGTGAAGCGCAGCTCTGTAAAAGAGGTGTCCATCTTCTTTAGTAAAAGCTTTTCTCTTCTGCAAACCCTATAACTTGTTCTTAAGCTTTCTCTCTTGCTTGGAAAGTGCAGCAGATGCCATGGCTTGGAAGACAAGTCTAGGTTTACCAAGAAATTAACTCCCACCATGGTTTCTACTCCTAAAACCAATCATTCTTAAAGGCCACTATGCCCCAAGGCAGGTGATAGAGTAGAGAAATGAATATTAACTGGCACAATAAATAGGAATCTGCCACAGTCATCGCATGAAGGTGGTGGCCCAGCTACCCCATTCTCTCTCTCGTGCTGCCAGTGATGATCAGGTGTCACTGCTGCCCCGGCCCTGCCACCACGAGCTGCCTTCCCTAGGTGCCTGCTACGTCCAGCCAAGTCTGCTGCCATCCAGGAGCCTGAACAAAGACTTGCTGCAAGATTAGAAACTCAATGGACTCTTTCAGTATCTGATGAACTGAAAAAAAAATGATAATGCCATGACTAGTTGCTAGGAATGAGGGCCTCGCCAAATTTCTTGGGGTCACTTTTTGGTCCAGACGTTCTGTGTTCACTTTTATTTTGTCATATTTTCTCCTTTGGTAAAGCTGGGAAGTTATTCTTGAGGAAGTGGTGGAGAAGCATACTTTTCTGTTTGCAAGGAAGTGAACTCCTAAACTTTTAATGAAGCGTTAGTTCTGCTGCCTGGTTGGAGGGCTGCTCCCAGCAGAGCAGGCTTTGCTGGCAGTGGTTGCAGATACAGTGCAGGTCATGGTAGAAAACGTCTTGCAAATCCAGACCTCCATGCACTTCTGCTGGACACCCAGCCCGTGGGGCTGTATGTGCTTGGGGAGTGCGAGAGCTGCACACTCAACCTCAGCACATTCACCGTGGAGGTTGTCACTTAGTTCTGTGCAATAGGAAGACTGTAGAAAGAGATGATCCTCTCAGAAATATTTGGATGGTGTCTTCCAATGAGGTGGCTCCTACCCCATTGCAAAACGAGGTATGGTTGCAAATGGTTGCAAAATACGGGAGTGCTTTGTAATGTGTAAAAGTAAAGTCCCATTCTTTCTGTTACCACGGCAACTCGATATTTACTCAGTTGTATTCCTTGAAAATTATTCTTGGGTGTTGATTGCATCGTTTGTGCAGTTCTTTGTCGAGGTTTGTGCTTTGTCAGGCTGCGGTGCACGTGACCAAGTTATCATTATAAGGCAGATTTCTGAATGGAGACCGTACGTGAGTATGATGTATGTTATAACTGCATCTCCCTGCCAAAACCAAATAGTCCCATTAGGACGTATGTGTTTACTGGCGCTGGTTGCTTCTTTGGACATCTGCTTGTTGTAATCTCACAGTTGCTTGGGATCATGTAAAATTGGAGTGGCTCATATCAGAGAAAGGGGAAAAGCTTGCAAGACGAGCTGCTTCCTGCACGTCTTCATGGAAGGAACTATAAGGAAATGTCATCTTTTGGCTGCACTCAGAAGTCTGAAGGTGCCACCAGGTAAAAAGGTGAGGTTTAATTGGAAGATGGTTTGAGGAATAACTGTCGTCTTCTGCAACCAAAAGAGTCAGGAGCACCTGGTTCTGCAAAGTCAGATGAGGAAACCATATGTCAGGAGCATAAGGAAAAGAAGAGTTTTTGCTTATGGCTTGAAGAATATTAGCTGAAATTTTCTTCTTTGAGGTACATTTTTTAGCAATTATACAGATCATGGAGTTTAAAAAAAATGTGTCCAACTAATTCCTAAAAGTTTAGCACTAATAATCACAATCCATTTGATGATCATCTTGATTATACCCCCTTGCTCTACTTCTTGAGGGCCACTGGCCGATTGGAACCGTCTTGGAGGGGAAGCCTGGAGTCGACAGGCAGCCCCTGCTCCTTGCTGCATCCTCACGGAGAGGGGGGCATGGGCCTTCCCAGTGCCGTGGCCGGCCCTGCTGTTCCCAGTCTTATCCCTGACCTCTCCATGTCCCCTGTGCCGTGCGCAGGTCCCTCCTGGCGCTGCTCCGGTGCTCGTCCGTGCTCTAGTGTGGCCAGGAGAGGCCGAGCAAACCCCAGCATGAGGGTTGTGGGCAGAGGGTGGAGACAGCGGAGTGGAGGCTCAAAGAAATTAAACACGATATTTAGTCAGGGTGAACAGCAAAGTCCTTCAGGAAAGGGCCATGGCCTTTATTAATCTCCACAACACCTTGCAAAGTTATGGGTCCAAACTGATGCCGAATGCTTACAGTCAAGATATTAATCCACTATGGAAAACTACCGTGGGTTTAGCTGGGCGGTGCTGCAGGGCTCCCAGGGGCCGCTGGCCCTGGAGCCAGGGCGATTGGGGAAGGAGTGGTGGTTCAGTGGCTCCGGGTGGAGCGAGGGTGATGCTCTGGCGGGGATGCGCGTGGGCTCTCCCTCCGCCTGTTCTAACATGCAGCCACGAGGACGTGAAAGGCCCGGGAGGGTGGTTAGCTCTGAAACGCCTGGGCTCACTCGCCCTGCTGTCACCCAGCAGCAGCAGTCACCACCTCCCCTCTCACACTGCTGTCTTCATTTTCTGCTTTAAACGGCCCAAACCCCCAAAGCTGCTGTTTTGTTCAGCTTCAATGCAGTGAATGACCCATTTTTCTTGTCGCATGAGTCACGGATCCTCCTATAAAAGATCTCATTATTAATATGCCATTTGGGGAATATGCCTGGATTTTCCACCAGTGGCAGCCGCCTTGTCTGTACGCAGGAACAGAACCTGCACAATTAATGGCATATGCCAAATGGCTGTGCCCTAGTGCACCGGCTTCAGTATTTATGTATGTTTTTTAAGGCTAAGTGGCGTATTTCTCATGGGTGCTTCTAGATACAAGTTCAACACTTGCTCCTTGTTGCAATCGGTTGAAATCCTTTTCATAGGCAGGCTAAGAGCTCTAAAAATGGCCAGTGTTGCAAGGGAGAGGCAGAAGAGGACAAAAGGGGGGATATTTGGGGACCCTGTGAAGGCCACAGAGAGGATTTGCAGCTAAGGGAGAGAAAGCTGCACTCTCTCTCATGCATCTGCGCTAACGGATAAGCCTGTAAGCGCCCTGTCCTACAGCACTCGCTCTTCCGCACAGCCCGGGATAATCTCCATCCTTGGAGAAACAAACCTTTGTGGGACAAATGCCATGAGGGGAAGGCAGAGTGAGAGGGGAGAACTGTGCCACATTTGTTTTTGGAAGAAGTAAATGGCACAGATGGGGCTGCCTGAACTCCGTCTTGGATGGGTGCAATCTGCATATATATATGTATTTTTTAAATGTAGTTTTATTTGCTGGAGTGACTTCAGAGCAAGCAGGTCCCCAGCCCTGTGCTTGGCACAGCTGGTGTGGGACACGGCTGCTCCTCCGCCTTGCAAAGCAGAGCTGAAGCTGGGCTGCTCCGCACCGGGGTTTGATCGCTGGTCCCTTTGCTGCCTCCCCCTATTTTACTCTCTTAGAGATGCTGTTCAAACCCTTCAATCATCTGTCAACATCAACAGGATGCAAACAGAAGAGGCGAACTCTTGTATTCAAAGACGGGAGCGTTGGGTGGACCTTCAAGGTCATGTGAAAATCATCTTCTCTTAATTAGCTCTTGCTGTCTCTAAAGGGAAGGGTGAGGTGCCCTGAGGAAGGAGGGATCATTAATCCAATTAGCCTGTACAGGAAAGCTTCCCTGTGCTTGTGAGCCTGCTGAGTGAGCACCTGCCCTTCTGAAGCCACAGTAGTTGCTACCAGGCAGAGGAGCAGCAGGCTAAACCTGGGGGTTTGGTGCCATGTGGACTACAAGAAAACTGGGTTGCCACCCCTGTCAGTAGCAGGGGGTTATGGGCCTCTCTGGCCAGCAAAGAGGTGACTTTTCAGAGATGTAAAACAGGAGGAAGTTTCCCCATCCTCCTGCTTCCTCACAGCTCTAGGCCAAGGACAAAAGGAGATGGAAGAAGCTGAGCAATTGTCATCACTGCTCCGTGCTACAGAGGCTGTGCTTGGCTGTGGAAGCCCCCTGTGTCCTCGGCTCCTCCAAAGGAGTTCAGTTAGTTCTTTTGAATCTCAGAGTGACAGACTTAAGAGTAAAACTTGGTTGTGGACTCGCTATATCCCATAGGAAGTTGTTGTGTGTATCACCTCCTTAATTTGATTAGCTGGTTGAGCTGTATGAATGCTTCATGTGCTGCTGCAAATAGCTCTGCAAAAAAGCTCAGCCTCGATGGGGCCTCTAGCTGCTGAGGGTTTGATGCACAGTGGTGTTTTAAGTGGGAGCTGGAACCATCCAGTTTATATTACTTTAAACACATAGCTTAGTTGCTCATTGTAGAGGTGTTTTAATTTTGAATGAAGGTTTTAAGTACATTCCTGTCTACGCCAAGGATCCCAATGCATGCTTAAAACCTCATTGATTTGGTGGTTAAACAGAGTTTACGCTTGCTAAAGTGCACTGGAACAGCACCAAGCAGCTTGTCCTCGTTGGGAGTCTGAGCCGTCTTTTAATTTGGGATGAGCTGTTGAATGCTGGTTTTATCTCCGAGTTGGGCAGAAGGTTTCTAACAAGATACGTGCCCAGAGAGCCCGTGCCCTGAAGGCAGGAGCTCCCTGGGCAGCCTGGATGGACGCGGATCTGCCCCTGCCGGAGCTGGGATGA
This sequence comes from Crypturellus tataupa, assembly GCA_034781795.1. Taxonomy (NCBI): domain Eukaryota; kingdom Metazoa; phylum Chordata; class Aves; order Tinamiformes; family Tinamidae; genus Crypturellus; species Crypturellus tataupa. Next base: position 1,139,327 of record JAWLRI010000988.1, on the reverse strand, counting down.
GGGGTCAGGGTGCTCGGCCTGGGTGACCCCGCTGGCTGGAAGGTGCCCACAGACCTGCAGGGAGTGTTAGTAGGAGCCATTGATGATAGTGAGAGTTACATGAGTGCAGGAAATGCTGCCATCCTGCTTGTTCTAAACTAATCCATTTTTAGCAGCAAATAGAATTATTCTTCAAAGTTTTCTTTTTCCAAGACTGAGCTTTCATAAATGGCAGTTAGCTGGACTTAGCTGAAGTGTTTAATGATAGAAAATAGATTTATTGGTTGCTATGGAACATTTAGCAGCTATTTCCTCTGCCTTATGTCCTCAGACCAGCTGTGGCATGGTGCTTTGTGGGGCCTCAGGGACCGGCTTTTGGGGCACTTAATGTCTGTTATTTGTCCCTTGCATTCCCGTGTGCAGACATCTGCTCCTACCTCTGGGAGTAAAGAGCAAAGGTGCCCTTATTCGTACCTTTAACCAACCAGAAAAGATTTTTGGTTTGACTGTAAGGCAAGAAAGGGTCTTCTGCATGGTCCTTGCATCTGGCTTTGCAGTTCCCACTGCAAGAGCCCTGCTGGCAAAAGGGGCAGGCTCTTGTGGCTGGTTTTTTTCAGTAGCTCTTTGCTCTGGGAGGTTCCTCAGATGGTTGCTGCTCTGCCCTTGCAAAGGATGCACTTAGGGCAGCGTTTAAAAGGCCATGCAGGCTGCTGCACTGCAAATAGTTATCATGCAGCTGATGCAGCCCGTCTCCACTGCGTCCCTGGCAGTCTCAGACATCAGTGTGATTTTCTCTGGCTGCTTTTCCAGTACAGCTTTGCATGATCAGAGCGTGAATCCAGAGTGAGGATGCCAGGTATGTACCACTGACAGTTGCAAGGTTAAAGTAGTTTCAGTTGTTACCAATGACTTATGCAATTTATTAGAGCTTGCACTTTCTGTGTTCCTGGCTCTTCTTTTGTATTTTTTCTTTTAAATATTTTAGTCTAAAATCCAGTATGGTTCCACTTGCATTGGATTTATCTCAGCCTACTGAACTCTATCGACATTGCATCTGAGCTAGCTTGGGTGCTGGGGTGGCAGGTGATGGTGCCCTGGGTGTCCCTGGCAAGTGGGTGGCCAAGCGATGGGCGATTTATGCCTGGGGACAAGCCGTGCCCGTGCTGGGGACATTGAAGCCAGACTTGAGGAGATGCAGGTGGCACAAGGAGCCGGATGGGCAGTGAGTCCATCCCACCTCCCACAGCAAGCGAGAGGGTTGAGGGCAGCAAGGGACAGAGCGAGCCCAGCGCCCTGTGCAGCGCAGCAGCTGCCCTCCGAGCTTGCCCAGAGCTACCGCTGCTTGCTGAAGATACTTACTTTCTTGGACTCATCACTAAAAAAGAAAAAATCCAGACACATCCAGCTTGTAGCAGTGCAGCTCTGTCTACCATCACATGAACTTGCTCATGAAACCAAGAAACTCTCATCCTGGGCATTTTTTTTCCCAGCCTTACTAATTAGTGGACTCTAGCAGCTGAATGCCACACAGCAACCCATGAGGACTTTTTTTTCTCTTAGAAGACTACTTTTTTTTCTCCACCAAGCACTTTCTTCATTAGCGTGACCTAATGGTGGGGAAAACAGTTCATTCTTCCTGGCAAAATAATCCGCTTTGCTGGCGAGGTGATGGCACGAGCTGCCTGTGTAACCAAGAGCGTGGTGTAGCTGTGCTGGCTGGCGTGCGCACCCTGTCCCAGGCCAAGTGTCTGCAGGAGGCGGGTGCCAGCACGGAGCGCGGCTGCCAGCGAGGTCCCTGGGGCTCCTTGGGGTGCTGGTGGAGCAGGGGCCAAGCCCTGGCCGCGTGTCTGCGGGCATCTCGGCGCCCTCCCTCACGCGGTGCCTGGCGCGCGCTCGCTCTGTGCCAGGTTTCTGCTCCAAACGCCGCTCTGGGGCGAGCGGGCACAGGCTGCTCTCCTGGAGGCAGCGGAACGGCGGATTTCACAGTCCGCTGCCCCTCGCTAATTAATTCCTGTCCCAGGCACTTCCCGGCTCGGCTTCCCGCGGGCGGCAGCCGCTCGGAAGCTGCGCTTGGCACGGCGAGGGTAGAGCAGGAGTGCGGGGGCTGTGGCTGGTGCCGGTGCTGTGGCTTGGAAGGGGCTCATGAGCTGCGAGTTAGAATCCCATGGGCAACAGCTGAGGACAGATTTTTGCCCCCAAACCTGGCATGGGAGCAGATGTCTGGTGGCGCTGGGGTGGGTTCCTGCCTCATGGGCACAGCACCCTGGAGCTTGCAACCCTCGACCCCGACGTAGACCTTGCGGCCCTGCAGTCTTGAGCAGTGATCACAGAGCAAAGCTCAGAGTCAGATTTTTCAAAGAAAACCCCAGTGTTTGCAAAGCCCCAGCTGTGAGCAAGCGGTTACGGCAGTCTGGGCGGCCGTGCACGGGCTGTTCAGCCTTTGGTACCCAGGACAGGGACGCCCAGCAGGTTCCTGCAGCAGCAGTGGGCGCACTAATTCCGACACAACTCTAGTAATTGAAGGATATACGGTTTGTGCGGCTTTACAAGGAGCCTGCAGAAGTGCATGTGTGAGAGAGTGCTGCCATCTCTTGGCTATGGAAATTGAGAGAAGGCTGGAAGAGCTGGACAGGAATTGCTGTGTGCAGGGAACACACCGCTTGTTTGGTGTGCTGTGTTATTCTCTGTATTGTAAAAAGTGTCATGGGCTAAGTATTGCAGTTCTTATATAGCTAAAATGGGATGTAGTAATTTGCTTGCCAAACAGTTGGAGGAGATGCTTTCCGTGTGTGCTTTTGGTTTTGCCCAGAGCCTTGGACAAATAAATTTTTGGGTTTTATTAAGACAGTTGAAAAGTGAAATATCAGTGGCGCTTTGCACAGAAATAATCACAGGCAGATGCCTGAATGGGTCTTAAGATGTCTTGTTGCCTTAAGAAGGCACAATGTGAGGAGGGAAAAGTCCCGCGTCCTTCTTGCCCCTTAGGCTGATACTGTTATCACTTCTGTTAGACCCTTGGGACAGCTAATCCCTGCGTGACTATCGGCAGGCCCGAGGGCTGGAGCCAGGCAGCACCACAGAAGGAACTGGGAAAAGGGGAGGTGTGTGGACAGCCCTGGGACTGCTCCGTCCTGGAGCCTCTTGGATGCTACAGGAGCCTCTGTTGAGATGCTGCAAGAGCCTGCGGGTGACTGTCTCCTGCCCGCATTGTACGTCTTCCTTCAAATACAGCCATTTATCCCCAAATACAGCCTTCCCAGAATAAAGTACTACTGACATAAACACCAGTCCTGCAACTATTGTACATGCATTGGCAGAAAGCAGGCATGAATATGCTGATTCCAGTAGTTGCTGCTTTTAAAAGTTTGTAGGAACACAGCCCTTGGAGCATAGTGGAGACCATCACCTGCTATACAGAAATGAGTTTCATCCATCCATTGATTCGTGATGTTTGGGACTGCTTAGTCTTGGAAAGTAGTTTTGGGCCTTTTGGTGCTTCAAGACAGAACACTTGCAGGAAACCTTTCCTGTGAGCGCGTTGTTAGTGCTCGCACAGCTACGCTGTGCTCCCACAGGCAGGGCAAGGGAAGCAGCAAGGAAAGAAAGGAAGAGAAAGAAAAACCATCATCCCAGCTGCGGTCTGGGGTGCCAGCGGTGGTGATGCCACCTGCTCGCTGCACTAACTCCACTACCTATGGGTGAGGAGAAATGTTGAGCAAGGGCATGTTTCTATGAGCAGCCCAGCCCTTTTATAAGACACTGCTTCTTGGAGGAAAAAAGCTAGTGCCTGAAAAATAATTTTCAAGGACTCTGTTCAATTTTCCTGTTTTGTGGAATTTCTTTCTGTCTTCAGGAGAGTTGGAAGGATTGGGATGGTGATGGGAGCTGGGACTCCAAAGGAATATCACTGTTCTGAAAACTCTGGGAGAAGGCGAAAACCTCCCTTAACGTCCTGGGAAGACGATGAACCCACATCAGAGGGGAAGGAAGTGCCAGGTGCTGCTGTACAGAAAAAGAAATAAAAAGCAAAATTGCTTGGGGAGATGAAGGTCAAATAGTGTCAGGTATTTTTGTTGACGCAGATGTGATCCGCTTGAATGCGACATGTCTGACAGTGACATGAACTGATTTCCCTAATATCAACCTGTCCATATAACACTTTTTCAATATAGAAAAATAAATTTCAGTGATGCTGAGCAGAAAGCAGGGGTGGGAGGGGGAGCCTTTCTGAGCTAATATCCTCTCGCTGTGGATATGAATGCCAAGCTGGCACATTTCAGGCTGTTTTTCTTGCCTCGACCCAGCTCAGCAGCGGTGTGAGTCACCGCGGGCAGACGCTGCCGCGGCTCTGAGCGCCGCCCTCGCCGCCCGGCGCGGGAGGGATGCGGCTGCTCTCTGCCCTTTACATTGACACAGAAATTGCTCACCCCAAAGGCAGTCGGGGACTGGAGCACCCAGATTTTGGCTTTGGTGAGGAAGGAAGCGGTGCTCAGTTTGCTCTGTGGGGATGTGCAGGCTTTTAACATGTGGGGTGGCAGGTCCCTCTGTGTGCTGTGACTCAGACCACTGGTTTTGCCTTGCAAAAGGTGTAGAAGTAAAGCAGTGCCTTGCAGAGCAACCCAGGGCTCCCGTGATAGGAGGCTCCAGCCTGGATCATCTCTCCTAACTCAGAAATGAAACTCCAGTTGGACTTAAATGTGTACTGCTAAAATCTGCTGCTCTGCACTGCCTGGCCCCAGCTGCAGACAGAACCTGAGTCTTGTCTTGGTCATGGCTGTGAGTTCGGCCTGGTCTGGCCCTGACATCTCTCCTTGCCGAAGGCAACAGGCTGCAAGACGTGGGAGCTGCAAATCCCCCTCTCTATGCTGTCAGCACGGGCTGCTCTTGGAGAGAGCACAAACCCCCCAGCACAAACCTCGCCGATACCGAGCAACCAGCCAGGCAGATTAGATTAGCTGGGTTTCTGCATCCCGGCCTGATTGGGAACCGCTGCACTGAGCTGTCAGCGGAGCCGGGCTGCGTTTCCTCCCGCGGCCCTGGTGCGGCTGGAAGGAGATAAGGATGCATGATGGAGCTGTGCATTACCCCATTACTCCCCTGGCTGGGCTAGCCTGGAGCTTGGGATGTCTTGGACCTCATGGCTACTGCAGCCTCAGGAATTTGCTAATTAGCCATTTGGGACAACTAATTATCTTGTCAGGCAATAAGTGCAATAGTCAGTTTGGCATTTGGACGTCTCTCTACTGTGGTGCCTCCTTGGTTACACATCCAAAAGAAGCAGAACATTAGGTTTTCTTTCCCGCCCCCCCCCTCCCTATTTTAATGGGGAGGCTTTTGGCAGCCCAGCCTGTGCTGGTTGCCCACAGCTGAATGCCCCCCAGCCCAAACTTGTGGCTTTTCCAGCCTGTGTGCCCAGCGCTTGCCGGGAGATAATATCCAGAGCGCATTTAACAGGAGCCACAGCTTTGAGCCAGCACTGCAGAAAATTCACATTAAACAGGCTGTCTGGTAACCCCCGTTCCTAATTTCCTCAGTTCTGCACACTTTCCACATGAGTAACCAAATCTGTGTGCACTGGATGGGGCAGCAATTAATAGCTTGGAAAATGCCTTTTTTTTTTTTTTTTTTCTGCAGAGCAGGTAAGTCTGCAGGTTTAATCCTGCTCTTAGATGTGGCAGAGTAATTCTGAAGTCTGCTTGATCTGTTAGTGCTATTCCAGGTGGGAGGAAATGCAGGATTTGGTCCTATGTGTGAAGAGGAATGTGTGTTCTGTGCAGGTTAGGAAAGAAATGGTGGATCAATATTGTTTTCCCCTCCGTGTATCATTTGCTTCCTCTCCTCCCTGCCGGCCAAGGGAAAGGTGCAGACAGGGCTTTGACTTGCATTATTCATGAATTGAGCCTTAATGAAGCTAATCACAAGCTAATTAAAGTCCTCCTATTAGCTAGCCTGTGCTGCTTTGCCCTAATGTACAGCATGGAGAGTTCCTCCTTGTAGAAGCTGAGACAATTTATTTGGAATACATTCTAAAATTAATTTAATATACGAGGTCTGCTGGGACTGGGTGAGTCAGAGAACTGTGATGGGACTGCGAATGTGCTGCAATTTATTTATCCTGAAGTTTAAATAAGACTGATGGCACCATAAAGACATCATTGAACAGACTTCATGATGGAGCTGGGGTGGGGGCACAGGGCCCTTGGGCTCCTGGCTTTTGTGGTACCACCCACAGCAGGAGCTTGTCCTCTTTAACTGTGAACCCATGTTCATTTTCATTTTTAGTGCCTTTTACTAGCAAACACACGAAACACTGGTCCTAGGAGCGCTCTTTTCCCCCTCTTTTTTTTTTTTTTTTTTTTTGTTCATTGGAAAACTTGATATTGCCCACCAGGGAAAGGGCAAAAATGTTCTGGTCTGAAGGGCACAAGCATATTGCTGGGTCTGACAAAGTACTAGTTCCATTGAGCAGTTATTGAAAACATTCCTAAACCACATAGCTCTTTCTGCATCCCTTGAAGTAGTGGTAAGCAGGGAAACCAGAAGCTCTTTGGCTGCCTGAGATGCTTTGAAGCCATCGCAGAGAGAGGGTGCATGGAGCTGAAACCTGAAAATCCCAAATTGCTGAAGGTTTTGGTGAGGGGCTGACACTTGTATACAGCTCAGAGCTGGCCTTGAGAATGCTGTAATATCTCTTGGAAAAGGGCATTCAAATTAATACGGGAGAAATCAAGACTCCTACTGCTGCTGGCTGCAGTCCCAGGAAGAGCCTCAGTTACCGCAGGCAACTGCAGTGGGAAGTGAAGCGAAAGGAAATGAGCTGAAATGCCTCAAGGGTGCGGGACGCCCATGCCATCCCGAGAGCTGCTCTTCCCAAGGGCCCAGCGTGGCTGGAGCTCCGCTTTCTCCCAGAAGTGCCCAGCAGCCCTTGACCAGGAGCACGGCCACTGCCACCAGCGTGTTTGGAGCACAGCTGAAGGAACAGCCTGACAGTGCAGTAAAACCTGGGTGATGGGCTCTGGGTAGCTTTTCAAAGAGTCAGGAGCCCTTCGAGTGCCTCATTTATCACCTACAGGGTGTCTCCAAAGGTCTCCAGAGCTGTGAGTTAGCATAGGAGACCCCTAGGAGGAAGAGCCGTGAGGGTGGCCTGCTGGCACCCTCGTGGCTCTAAGGACACCCTAAGGACTAACCTGCTGGCAAACGTTCATGGTTCACGCTTTGCTGACACCTCCCATGAGGTCTGCAGGAACGGGAGACGTGTGTGACCTGCACAGGTCCACAGAGAGCACTGAGCACAGGGGCTGCTTGGTGCCGCTGTGTCCACGTGTGCTGGTGCCGCTGCTCTGTGACTGATGCCCACTGTGTCTTTCCCTTGGAAATTCTCTCTCTCTCTCCAGACTCGCTTTGAGGATAAAGCGGGAAGAGCACACGGGGCTTTCTGGCCCGGACGGGTGTACCCTGCTTGGTACAGCCCTCCTCTGAAGAGGCTGTGCGAGTCACCCGTGTGTTGATGCATTCTCGTTTAACATGTGGTATTTGCTCCCCAGCACGGTGCTGGGGGCGGCACGTTAGGCACCGTGAGACAACAGGAGAGGAGGCACCGTGGCAGCTCCCCGGGAGGAAGCTGCCCCGGGCAGTGGAGGGGAGGCCGGTGCCGTGGTTGGAAGAGCCCTCCTGCCATCGCGCCACGTGGCTGCAGGAGCCGTGCTGTTTGCTGGCTGAGCAGTTTGCTTACTGTGGTGAAGTGGGATTTCAAGGAGTAAAGTCACCTCTAAGCCAGGGCTTGTGCCTGCCTGGGCTTTCCTGTTCCTGTGGCTGGAGGTGGAGGGTGCTGCTGCCCAACATGGGTGACTAACGTGCCTCTCCTCATGGGCAGCTTTGCGGTGGGGAGCACCTGGGCCTAAATACTAGCGTGGGCAAGGGGACTGTTTGCAGGTTGGCATCTCATCGTGTGCAAAGGGGGTCCTCGAGAAATTGCTTGTGAAGGAGATGCCCGCGCTGCCCAAGGCTGCGGTCACAGATGTCAGCCACCGCGTTGGCTTGAGCAAGCGAGAGGGCAGAGGCACCGCTCTCCCCCAGGCAGCGGCAGGCAGGGCCGCTGCTGCTGCAGCAGATGTCTCAGGCGAGGGGAGGTGCCGGCTGCGCTGCCCGGGGCCGCGCACACGGTGCCCGGGTGCCGCGTGGCCGCGGGCGCGAGTGGAGGGTGGCAGCGCGAGGCCTGACGTCAGCCGCCCCGGCTGCCGCGCTCGGTCTCGCCCGCCCCGCGCCTATTTTTAGCCTTATCTGAAAAGTGCCTCCTGGCCCGGGCTTAGTTGCTTAGCAGCCACCACGGCGCACGGCCGGCCCGGGAGCAGGCGGCTGCGGACGCGCACACGGAGATGCCCTGGTGTTTCACGGCCGCACACGAAGGCAGCAGCATCGGGACGCGCAGGGCGAGGAAGTGGCCGTGCCTTCACCTGGCCCCGGGAGAGGGGCAGTGCATGTGACACAGCGAGGCCGGGGGCTCCTCCTGCCGCTCCTCCTGCCGCAGCGCTCTGCAGGGCGGCTGCAGACCCCAGGCATTCCCGATAGCTTTGCTCTGCTTGGGAGCCGGCATCCAAAGGGACTAGGTCTTGGGAAGCAGTAGCGAAGCGCGTGGCGGATGGGTAGCGCGTGTTGCTTGTTCTTTGGTGAGCCGGTTCATTTTTGGCGAGCTGTTTTCTCCAGCATGCGGGAATCTTGTGTTTCTGGACCGGCCAGACAGGACACTGGTGCTGGAGAGCAGTGTGCTTTGCCATAGAAGCAGCAATAGCCTTAGTCATAGCAGGGCTCTCAGGAGGCAAAGGGAGTTATAGCCTGAAATTGAAAAGTTCAGTGCCTAAAATATATCTGCTAAGATTGATTAAATTGGATTGCTGTGCCACAGATAGTTTTATAAATGCGTTAAGCTAAAGAAAAAGTCTTTCAAGTCTCCATCAGACAGACTCCTTTTAAAGCTGGCAAGTCCTGAAATGAGATTTTGTAGTCAAAAATACAATGCATAAGGATAACGTCTAGCAAGTGATTTCCAGAATGGCAGGAGCCCAAAATAATGCCTTGTCCTCACCCTCTGTTTGGAGATGTCTTGTTCAGAGCTGGTTTTGCATGGTGCCTGCTTGTGGTTGCTGTTGTGTACGTGAGCATCCACCATAGCTTTGCTAAGTGTCTCCCTGAGGATTCACTGAAGGGTCACAGGAGGCCTTGGTGATCAGATTTTAAAGACTGGGCTTTTGTAGTGGGCAGGAAGGGTCTGCAATATAGCAGCCGCCACCTTCATTGCTCACCCTCTGATCTGGCCTTCACGTGCTCTGCTCTTGAGCTATCACAGCATAAGAACTTCATAACCCCTCAGAGGACTGGAGCATATTACTAGCATCTCGAAGAGCACCTTTCCAGATGGGAGGATAGTGTAAATAATACTCCTCAAGGTGAGAAAAAGATTGCACTTTTGCACAAAACTCAAGATGGTTGGCTTGCCCAGAGTTGGAAATTGAACATAATCTGTCAAAACAGAGCAATTGGGCAGGCTCTGTGTGTGCCTCCTGGGTTACATCCTAGCCTGCCAGTCCAGGTCAAAGCCCCACCAAGATGTTTTACAGCTAGCACGCCTGCACTCGCGTCTCCTTGTAGCGTCTCCTCTGCAGGCCTCTGAGCATGGCTGAACGAGGGCATCGGGAAGGCTGCTGGTGAGAAGGCACTGGGACAGCCAGGGTGGATGGAGGTGGCCTGATGCGGAGGAAGGGTGATTGATCCGTGTGGCCGAGGGAGCCAAGGGAAGGCTGTGCTCTCCTTGATAAGATGGTGCCTGGTTATCAGTGTGGGATTAGCCGTTACAAGGGCAGATGCTATTTCAGGAGAGATACTGTTTGTGACACAAGGTCTCCATGGGACATTGGTGTCTGATTTCAGCCTTGCTGGATGGAGAGGATTTGGGTGCCCATCACGTGTCAGAAGGTGCCCAGGAGCAATAGTGCAGCATGCCAAAGGGATGGGGAATGCAAAGGAATTGCATTCCTCATCCAGGAAAGTGCTCTGTGAAGATCCTTCCCTATTTAATCCAGAGTGGGCTGCACTACTGCGTGCTTTATGCCCAGATTCTGCTTTGGAGCATTTCTGTGTCCTCCCTAGGTTGTGGGCAGGAGTAACAAGGGGAATAGGTCTAGAGAAGATTTAGAATAATCTTTAACAAGGTGATGTTTAAATGACAATTTCTAAGGTGGTGGAAACTCAGCATTTCAGAAAATTGCTTTCCTGACACCTACCAGAATCACGGAGCTTGTTATTGCACTGTCCTGTCTTTAGTGATACAGCCCTTGCAAAGATGTTCTCCCTGGCCTCTCCTGGAAAGGTGAACCTGCCTGAGCATCCCGGCCAAAGGCACAAGCTGCAGCTGTGTGTTTCCATCCCGCTCTCGAAAGGCAGCGAGAGGCGGCTGATGCAGGGCCGTGCTGCCACTGCTCGTGGGTGCTGCCGGTTCCCACTTTTCCCCACGTCTGTTGGGAGCCCCAACTGAGCTGGTGCAGGCCCAGGCTCCTCTTACAGCCCTCTGGCTCCTATTAGCCACATTAGTGCCCGGGCTGATTATTTCACATGTTATGCAATGTCAGAGCATAAAGCCAGAACCCCTGTGCCTCGTGAGCTGGTACGACAGGACATTTGTTTGCTTTTCTTCCAAATAGTTAGTACAACGAAGACGTGCATTTGCAAAACCAGCCCATGTCTAATGAGAAAGCCCATGTCTAATGAGAAAGTGTCTAATGAGACACTTTCTGAATTCAAATGCCCTTTTCCTGGTGGCCCTGCCTGCAAGGCACCTGTGCTCTGCCACCTCCTGACGGCCAGTAGGAATATCGACCAAATAGCAGTCATGGCTCAGCTTTTTCTTTATTTCCTCCCCCTTTATTGGAAATCCGTTTGGAATAAGAAATAAAATGTGGGCGTTTCAGGGTAGAGCTTTATCATGCTGCTTGTCTGTGTAATCCTCTCTACTTTGGCGAGTATCTCGAGAGCAGGAGAGGAACTGTGCGTTAACATTTGTCAAGCATCTTGTAATATTGCCTCTAAAAAGGTAAATGCCAAGTGTGCATATGCCATTTTATAAATAAGAGTTACTGGCAATGAAAGGAGTTTTCTACCCACCTCAGTGGCCTTTCTGGTGTAAATGTTATGAATATGTGGTAATGCTTGGCCATCTGCTGATGACAGTAAGAACTGCATGTCGTGGTGGAGCCGGGTGTTTTGGGGGGCGTTTTGGGAAGCCATTGCCTGGTGATGGAGGGCTGTGTGTGGGCACTTGGGTCCTCTGAGATGTTTGTCCCCAACTGCTGCTGTTCCCGTCTGGGGTGACAGCCTGGTTATGGCTTCCTGAAACCAGTGGAGACCTGATGCTTTCCCAGGTTTAGGCTCATCACCTCAACATCTGTGAGTCGTGATTCCTGGATGATCCTGACAGCCCATACGAGTGTTTCCTTGGCCACAGCCACTTTGACTGTTTGGTGCTTTTGGTGACTTGAGGTTGGGCTAGAAATGTGGTCACCTAATAAGCATCTGCAACCTGTTGGATCTTAGAATGGTGCCAGTGTAACATCAGCGATAGAGAAAGTAAAAAGGGAACTCGAGAAGAAGGGGAAGTGTGGGGGGAAACCGGGGGAAACAGAGGAAGATCTAAATAAAGAGTGGTCAGGAAAGCCTTGGTTTAGGTGGTCAGAGGAAGTGTGAAGCAGGCATTACTTGGACAGGAGAGGAAAAGCTGTAGGTGGAAGGGGAAGCAACAAGAGAAGGGCCAGAAAGTGAGAGGGGATGGTGGAAGTGATGAACGCTTGTCAGATGAGAAGCTCAGGTTTGCACTGTGTAGTGCAGCAAATGGAGGTTCGTCCCTTCTCCGCATCCTCCTGGCCCACTGGTGTCCTTGGGCAAGGGGAAGTGATGGCTTTGGCTGAAGCCAGCAGTGAGCTGAGGGCCTGCGGTGGCAGGAAGACAGCAGGGGCCACCCCTAAACCCTCTGGGCCCTGTGGGGATGTGTGTGGGATGTGGCCCTTTTGCTCCAAGGTGATCACATGGAAGTTGCATAAGGGCACGCAGTGTTGTGATCTTTCCAGCCTGAGGGAATCAAGTGAGCTTTGGTAAAGCCTGCTTGTTTTCTCCTCCTCCAGCCAGTGGGAGTTATCTGTCAGATGTTCTCCTCTCCTTTGCCCTTGAAAGGTAACGGAGAGGTTTTCTAGGAGGTGGAGAGGGAAGGTGGCTTTCAAACCCATGCAAATTCAGTGAGTCAAGAAAGGCTTCTGAAAGAGAAGGGCAAAATAATAGCACAGTGATTTTCTTTAGAAAAATCACGCTTTCCTAAACAATCTCTTCAGATTTCTGTCTGCTGAATTATTTCTGAATTTTCTCTTTCCCTTCAACGCATTTCGCCCTGCAACCTCATCCCCAACAGAGCAGGGGTTCTTAGCCTTGGCTACGGTACTGCTTACCCCTTCGGATGCTGTGTCCTGGCAGCAGGTCATGCACTGGGGAGCAGCAGTCCAGCCCCTGCAGATGGTAAATAGAATAGAGTAAGGAAGGGGAATAAATACATGGCAGAGATGCTGAATCAATGGAGTCCAATATATGGATGGTTGCCACTGGCAACCTTGGGGTGTCCCTTCTTGGAGGAACTAGGGTGCAGGCCTTTCTGGGGCCACTATCCTCTCTGCTCCTCTGCTCTGCTAGGAAAGCTTTTTTCATTGTTTTACCCAAATATATGCAATTTTTCACTCTTTCTGTGCCTGTCAGAAAGATGGACGTGTCTGTTCCAAGCATTTAGGTTGACTCTTCTGAGAGAGCCGAACAATGTGCAAAATTTGGACCTGGATACTGTTAGAAATGAATGCAGTCAAGACTGTGTGATGATCACAGGCTTTTCAGCTGCTAATCCAGGCAAGTACAGTTGGGTGGCTGGTTAGTTTTGCTTTATCCTATAGTTAAAATAAATCTATTGCAAATAGGGATAATTGCTGGTGACACTGTACATAGAGAGTGAATATCTGGCTGTTAGCTGGATCTGTGGACACAAATTCCCTGTGAGCGAGCAGTCTGGGTTCCAGTGAGTGTGATGTTCCTTTCCCCAAAAAATATCTGGGCAATTCCTTCACTTTGCTAACTAAAAAGCTCTGTGTGTGTTTGTGTACTCTCTTACCTTGATCCTAAGCGGAAATCTCTTTGCAAGCAGTTAAAATCTGTCCATGGGCTAACAGCATTCACAGTAATTGTATTTGAATTTCCTGTCACGTTTGATAGTTTAATAATATCCCCAGTAGCACTTAATGCTGTTGTATTATACTGGCCACATCTGGTGTAATGTGAATATCTAGCAGTTGCAAAATGGGAGGTTGTATATTCATGAAAACTTTTGAGGAGAGAAAGGCAGTTTTCACAGCGTTTCATCATGCGCTCATTCATGTTTGCCCATAGCTCAACACTGCATCACTGAAGCCAGGTTGGATTATAGCTCCTATTAGGCCATTTGGGCATACTTGTCTTCAAGAGACTTCTCTAACTTTATGGAAGATTTTTGGCTTCTTAGAGGCCTGAGCAACTCCCTGTTAATGTCTGGGGTGGAAATGGTGACACCTCTGTCCAGACCTGCCGCTGAGAGCCATTGGGCTCTATTTCACAGCTATCTCTTTCTGCTCTGGAGGCAGAAACGGTGAAAGAAACCTCAAGCTGAAGAGCTAGCAAAGTTAAACTGAGCACACACGGAGTCAAGTCTTGCTGCAAGACAAATGATTTTGCCCACACAACACGAGCGAGATCTATCCCAGGGCTTACAAAGACTCTCAGCTTTGTATGCGTGGATAAAGGGCACTGAGGAAAGCTCACATTTTTCAAATGCATTGTCCTTCCTGGGACTTACCCATGCTGGTTTTGTGCCCCCGTGCTGGCTGCATTTGGAAACTCTCTCTGAGTGGTGTGCATTTGATTGGCTTCCTGGGCAGGCACCTCATGGGATGCAGTCTGTCTCATTGGCAGCCTGTGAAACATTTTCCCACTGTTCTTTTTGATTTGGCTCACACAGGTCTTGCACGCCAGGTCCAAGGCACTAGTGACATCATAGTCTCTGCAAGAAACACTGTCATCAGGAGCAGGGAAAATCCTTGTGGCTTTGTGCTATTTCCAGAGGGGGAAAAAATCCACTTTTTTTTTTTTTTTTGTAGAGAACGAAAAATAGGTAGAAGGGGATAATAACATTGAATACTAGAACATGACATGATGGAATGAACGCAGAGGCAACACAACAGTGCTTTGCCCTGTAGCAGCGATTGCACCACTAGGGTAAGTTATGGGTAATGTTTGCAAGGTCTCGGTGGAGCTCTTGGTGTTTGGTGCCCATCCAAGCCACTCTCCACCAGCCTTCCTGTTGCTCCAGCTCACTGAATCCATCCTCCATGCAAACTGTGGGGCAAGGTGATCTTCTGTGGGTCAGCAGCAGCTCACCTGGATGAAGGCAGGTATGTGGGATGGGGTTAGTTTTAAACTGGAGCTTGCTGAGCCCCATATTCTAACATGGAAACTCTCCTGTGATTCTTGCTTTTCTTCCCCCAACCTGCAGACTACTGTTTGCAGATGGTAGAAGTCCTCTTTGCTGACATTACTGCAGGAAGCTTCCTAGATTACTCTGGTTTCTAGGAAATGCTGGAAATGCTGAACATTTCTAGGGAATAGTTGGTTGGTAAGGAGAAGCACACTGGAGCTATGCACCTTTCCTTTGAGATTTGCATCTTGGAGCTAGTAGGATCCAACAATGGAGTTAATTTGAAATTGCCTGAACAATCAAAAGGCAATTATGTCATTTAATTAGAAGAAAGCTGAGGGAAATCAGTAGGATTAAATTGCAATAAAATCTCAATTCAGTTAAAAGTTTTATTTACTGCAAAAATGATGAAACTTGCTGTTCGGCAGTACTCTACATATACCTAAAATATTGTGCTTTGTCTTCACTATTAACATGATAAATGATGGTGGGGGCTTTGCCTAATACCCAGTCATGATGTTCTACATTTTATTAAAGAATAAAATGGAAATCTATGCTCTGCTTTTAAGTTGCAGACCCAAGGCTGTCTGGCATTGTCTGTTCTCAGTGCCAAAGTTCACCAGCTCCAAAGTTGTATTTGTGCAGTATTTACTTATTTGAGCATTGCAAATGGATTACACCCTTTCTATCCCCAAAGCATCCTAGTCACTTTAGCACATGGCCATCCTGAGCTCTCCCTCGTGGAGCTGACTGTCCCCGCAAGGCCCAGCGAGAGGCTGTGGGAGCAGCATTTGGGCGCTCTATGGAGTAACCTGTAAATCTAGGTGAATAGGGAGGGAAATGAGAGGAGAAAAAAAAGTAGCAGCTGGATTATTTGATTGTTGGAGCAATGCATGTGAGTTGGTGAACTGCACATGTGTAGAACACTTCTGGCTTCCTGCTGTTCTTGCCCTTGTAGCTGTTGTTGATGTTTTAGCCAATATTTTTAGCACTATTCCAGTTTGGCAGCATTTCACCTTGCTTGCAATGCTGCAGAAATTTTCATGAGGAAATTTATTCCATCTTATGAATATGTTTGCACAGCGTGAAGTAAAGAAGGCCTGAGGCAAGCTATCGAACAATGAGGAGAAGACAAAATATTGACTCACTCGTGTGGCATCACCTGCCTGGTGCACTGAGCAAGGAGGGGGTCCTCGGGAGAAAACCTCCCTTGATCGTGTAATTAAGGAGTGTCCCGTAAGGCGAATGAATCCGTGTTCAGGCTGCACGTAGTTGCATGGCTTGCACTAAGCCTGGTAAATTTTAAATACTTGACTCTGCGACATGGGAATACATAAAAAGTGTGTGTAATTTGTATATGTGAGCGAAGGGGCTGACACACACACTGCCAGCTGGGGTAAATCATTTGTATCTTCATTCCTGGCATTAGTGGCCCCGTTTATTCTTGTCTCTGGGCCGGCTGCTGTAATTTGGCGTAGTCTCCTTGTGCTGTCCTGACTCACTGAGGCCAGGGAGGCCGGCAGGACCTGGCTGCAGCTCTGCGAGGCGGCTCCGAGTCCCAGGCCTTGTTGTTGTCAAGGAGACATATCTCTGGCATTTATCTTCTCTGTGGTTTCTCCTCTTAGCAGGCTTTCCCATTGCTATGGAGACTATCAGAACCTCATTTAGCAACTCCCAGCGCCCCGCCTGGACCGTGTGTTTCGTAACTCCTGCTCCGGACGAGAAGTACGAGAGCCTGAGGCTGCTGCCTGGCTGGGATGCCCATGCCAGGCCCTGTGGAGGGCTCGGCCCGGCTTGAAACTGTGGGACGCGTGGTCTCTGCAGGGTGGCTCCGAGGCTGAGGCAAGGTTTGTGGGCCTGTCCTGGCTGTCTGTCTTGCTGTGCATGTATAGAACCTCCTCAGCTTGGTCCCCTTGCGTTGTGCTGAGCCCTTCTCAAGAGGAGAGCCCCTTGGATGGAGTGAGTGTTGGGGTGATGGGAGGGACCTGTAACCCTGCAGACCTTGAGGACTGTCTAAGACCAAGGGCTTCGTGTTGGGGCACACAGTTATGGGAGAAGTCATTGGGAGGCAAGTCCCCAGCCGCGAGAGGGACTGAACCAGCCAGGGCAAGATCAGGAGCAGCTCATGGGCTTTGGGCAGGGAGTGGGGAGTGGGACAGGGAGTGCAGGCCGGGTGGGCTTCCTTGATCGTGGTGCGAAGCAAAGGAGGTGCCCAGTTAGAGCTGCAGGGCCACCAGAGCCACGTTGGTGGCCAGAGCAGAGTGCCAGGTGTGGGGCAGGGCTAGCAGGGATTAAGGGCATGGGGGCAGGCAGCAAAGGGCTGGCTCCGTGGCTTTGTTTGACTGCTCCAAAGCCCATCCTCTCCACTCGATTCTTGACTGCAGACCTCTGATCCGCCCTAGCGTGCCAAAGGCACCCTGGTACCCAGCGAGCTGCCAAGGCAGCAGGTCCTGGCAAGAGCAGAAACCGCCCTGTGTCCTGGCAGCATATGTGGAAACCACCATGGGCAGGACAGTGGTGCAGGCTGTCACTGAGAAAACCAAGACATGAGAGAAGTTGTCATTTGGGGTTTGCGATGGCTGACACGCGCGACAGCGGTCGCTCCGGGCTGAAGGGCTGGCAAGCAGTCGGTTTCTTCTTTCAGAGGTGGGAGGAAAAACAGACCTAGTGCAGCAGAGGCTCGCGAGAGCAGGAAGGCACTTCTCAAAGTGGATGCCAAGAGAGCAGGCAAAAAGTCAGGAATAAATAGAGCAGCCTTCAGGAAGGATGAAATTCCATGCTCGGGCTGGAGTTTGCAGCTCTGCCGCTCCTGCTGGGGTGGCAGCAGAGGCCTTGGTGCCCCACCACGAGCCTCGGTGCCCGCTCCAGCACGGTGCCTGCTGGGCCCAGAGCCCAGCACTCCGGCCGCCCCAGCAGCGTGCTCCCCTGCTCCAGGCTGTGTTAATGGTTAATGTGTCGGTCTGAGCCCTGCAAAGCTCAAGAATTGGGATACAGCTGCTCGGCTACAGCGCTGTGAGGCTGGAGGAGGTCTCCGAGATGGAGGCAATCCTCCCTTAGCCGCTGGGATGAAGCATGGAAGTCTGTGCGTGGAGCCTGGGGGCAGCTGGAGCCTGCCCAGAGCACCGCCTTAGTGCACCGAAGGTCTGTGTGTATGTAACAGATTAAAAATAACAGGTGAACCCAGCTACAAGAATTTAAATATATTATTCAAATGGAATATTAATGTTATTTCAGGCATTTTAGAAAAATGTGAGTCTATTTTACTAAGCCACGTGAGTTCTAAGGAGGAGGGTTTGGGAAACTGAAAGAAATTACATATGCCCTGTCACTTATGCAAGTCACTGATATTCTCTGACTTTAAAAAAAGGAAAAAAAAATTATCTGCATGTCTGTAGCAGACTGCTGTGTGTCTCCCTGACGTGCCTTGGCTCTTATTCGTGTGTGCTGGGTGGGAGCCGTGCTGCTCCAGGTGGCATTCCCGACACGACCCGCAGGGCTGGGAGCCACGGGCTGCAGCTTCCACGCTTGGGGCAGCACAGGGTGGAAGAGCAGGCAAGTGCGTTGAGAAGCTCCCCTGCACGATGGATTTCATTCTCTCTTTGAAGTGAGAGACTCCTTTGTAATTTGCCTCTGCATCATTTTTTAATCTTTGGGAGTTCAGAATTTGAAGGATATGTTTCCTTCAAAATTCCCCATTTCTTTTTTACAAATTGGTTCCTAGAATTAAAGTAAATTGATTATGTTGATCCAAACAGCACATGGCAGTGTATGCATGTATATATAGTACACACACATTTCAGAGAGGTAGCTACACTGAAACAGCAATTATTTGTGCGTCTGTAGCATTTGCTGCTGCAGTTCTTGATATCATTTTTCTGTGTCATCATGAATTTCCTTTTCTGTGTTTAAACACTTAGGTTGTTCATCAGCCATATGATTTATCTACCGGGATTTATATGTCTGTGAAGATGCCATTAGGGGGCTGGGGGACTGTCCTGCGCATTCAAAGCTGAATTTTGTTTGACTGCAGAGTAGGTGTTTAACTAATGCACATCAGCCAGAATAAATACAGTGCTGCTTCCAGTGTCAGTGTTTTACGAAAAGAGCTGAACAAATGAGACCAAAATATCGCCTGTTTCTTATATTTGGTGAACAAAAATAACCAGAAAACATACTATGATGAAGTACCATGCTAGCGGATCACTGATTATTTGAAGGTTAATTTTTATTCATTCTGAATGATGTCTGTATGTGCAAGACTGAGGAATGATAAGCACAAAGAAGTGCAAGAATTAAGTAATTGCGCATCAGATATTAAAAATGTCCTAATTAATATCACAAAGAAGAATTTAATTTGCACAAAAGAACGATAAATACATGTCACTTGCCCCCTTGCCTTCTACGTGAAAAAAGGCCAGGCATGTTTATTAAAAGGCCCTTGATGTAAGGGCTATAAGGCTGCTTTGCAGACTGGCTGCGTTTGTGGTGGCCCAAAGGAGGACACCTGCACCACAAGGAGTTGCACAAGAGAGTAGCGTCAACTGCAGTCTGGTGAAGCAAGGACAGGGTGGAAGCAGGAGATATGCTCTGCTTGAGAACTAATCCTGTTTCCAATGATAAGTTCCCACTGACTTTAGCCTCTTGGCCTCTTCTACAGCATAATTATTAGACTCAATGTTATGGTTGTGCTCAGAGATCTCAACAAGATCAAGGTCTTGCTTTGCTAAGTATGAGCAAAGATGCCATTTCTGCCTAGAAAGCCTTACAGGGTGCACAGTCTTCTAGAATAACATCCTTTTGTTTTTACAAGAGAAACAAAGTACTGGGACCTGAGGAATATAAATTATATTTAAATCACAGAAGAAACATTGAAAGAAATATGTAAATATGTAAGAATATGTAAATATGATGAAAGCTCTGCTTCCTTTCCTTCTGTTCCTTGAATGTAAGCATAAAAAGTTGGAGTAAAAGAACTTTATGAAAGCTGCAAAATCAAAACTTATAAATGGGGAAAGCCAGAATTAATGTTAAATGTTAAATGTATGTTTTGTGTACAAGCCCATGTGCTGTTTCTTCAGCCTCACCTGGGGCTGAGCCAAAGCTATGCACTGAAGGAAGCTGTGGTTTGTAAGGCTGTTGTTGCAGAAGCTGGAAAGTATAGTGATTTAGATGGGGCAATACAGGAAGATGATGTGGTGACTACAGTGCTAGTACGTTATTTAGGAAATCAGATTCTCTTTTATGTAATGCTGGGAAGTTCTCCTAAATGGAGCTTTTCATGGACTCAAATTCATGCAAATCATCTTTGCACTGAACATATCCAGCAGGAGGAGACAGTTTATTCTCGTTTGATTCTGTTTGAATTGTATTGCATGCTGTTATTTAGGCCCAGCCTTCCTCGCAAAAATATCACCTAGGGTAATGGTGCAGGTGAGGTTTTGCTTAAGTAGCACCTGAGACCTTAATTCTGCACATGGAGACTTTGACCTCTCCTTGGGCTTGCTCTGGCTTGTGCCAGGCCATGGTGGCCGCTGAGACCCCCTTGGTCACACTAAGCCGATCACAAAATAGAGTTTTCAGGTGTGCTGACTTTATTTGAGCTCTGTGCACATGACACACAGCAGAGATCATCTCCATTTGTTTTCTGTGGGTGTTTTCCGCCCTGGCAGCAGCACATGATCATGCAGCATTCAGAGGCGTCTGTGACTTTGTCGTTTTTCCTGGTTTCTCATGGAAGGGGAGGCTGTGGGATCCCTCTGCTAACCTGTGCTTGTGGGCTCTCCGTTAATAACTTCAGGTGTCACTGCCAGGTCTGTAGTCAGGACAGTGCAGCTGGCCTGTTTTTGTAGTCCTGAGAGGGACTACTATAAAAAAAAACAGTGAGACTTGAGAAATACGTGCAGAAAAGATTAAAAAAAAAAAAAAAGTATTATATTTCACTTATAAAATCAGTCAGATGGAACATGAGTCTCTAGAAAATGAGATTCATTATCTGTATTATTTTCATTAGCTTACAGGAATTCCATAGCTGAGGGATAGAGTGCACCACAGTTTGAATCTCTGTGGTCAAAGGAGGAAAATACCTTGGGGGAGTTTACTGCATATTTCACTTTTAATTGTTCTGCACCTCTTATATGAAAGCTAGAAGCAAGATTGGTTTAATTCCACTATCAGTAAGAAGCACCCAAGTGAACTAAATTAACAAACTGCATTAATGACACTGTCCAGACAAACTGCCCCAGGCTTGTTGTGCCCTAAGGGCCTGGGACTTTCTTCTGCGGCCTCTTTCAAATTAGCTCTCCAGCAAACACACTACAGAGCACGTGAGCTTGTGAGAAAGGCGGTATTTCAACAGCCAGAAATTCTGAAATTCACTGGAAAGGTAACACAGCATCAGTTAGACTACTAATTTGTGCAAAAGACTCCACTGTATCATAGTACCGTAGTACTGTACTATCGGCATCTACAAAGAAAGGTAAATGCTTCTTGTTCCAACATTGTTTTTTTTCTGCAGTGCAGTACAATTAACGCCAGCTCATTTGAGCATTGTGCAGCAATTTCATAATATTTCTCCTAGGTCCTGATTCAGCTTTTCCCTCTTGTAGGATGCAGTGTTTTTCAATAAGCTCTAGCCCAGGCGCTCCTGAAATCACACAAGCAGCACAGATCTCACAACAACCTGCAGTCAAAACAGCAACATGACCCAGTCCATAGCCACCTTGTTTGGCTTGCAGAGCACAGACCATCTCTGGCAGGACCTTGGATGCAGCACCAAGAAGGGAGAGGCTAATTGGATCCCTAACTGATCCCAAGAGAGGGAATTGCTGCTCTTTGCACATATTTTATTCGTCATGAGCTTATTGGGCGTCGAGTTGCACACGTTTTATTCAGCATACTTGACTCTCAGCCAGTGCTACCTTCCAATCACAAATGAGCTTCTTCCACAAAGAATTGGGTTTGTGGAGATGCAAAGACTTTTTTTTTTAACCAGGTTATTATGATGCTATCAATTTAACTGCGTAATACACTGCCTGTCTGCTATGACTTTCCTCTAAGGCATTTTGTGTGATTTCCAAAACTCATAAAAGGGGTTGCTGCACTTCATGCTCTCCTGAAGACCAGTGTAGAAACTGCTGCTTTGGGCTATCTTTCCATTTTCATGTTGGCTGAAACTTAACAGTTGTAACAGAGTTCATTATATTAACTAAAAATATACTATTTTACTATGTTCTCCTTGGTCATTTTAACAAGTATTTCAAGACCTATATCTATTTTAGGTTATATAATTGTCAGCTCAAAGTAATTCCAACAGCTACATATTTCGGTACTATTCAATTAAATTAAAAGGCTCAGATTTATGATTGCATGACTGTTGATTGTTGCTGGTAGCATTTAAATGATATATAGAACATTGGTAACCAGTATAAATTCAATAGAACAAAAATGTAACTTCTAGTAAAGTTAATGTAAGTACTCTAATTAAAGAGTACTGTATTTCTTCCACTGATACAGAGGGACAGCGTCCAGTAAAAGTTATCTTCTCAGAGACCTAGAAGAAACAGGGCAGTTTGCCATGTGCCATATCACTTAAATTTCAAGTAGTTTCATAAATACTCAGAAAAGGTAAGATGTTTTCCTTTCTGTTTATGTAAATAAAGATGACAAAAGATGATTTTTGTTAGTGCTCAAAGTGCATTTATGTATTTCTAAAATGTAAGATTATGGTTTTTTTGCATTAAAGAGATTTACAACACAAAACCCAACACTGTTTTCACATGCTTTGTTTTCAGCACCATTTTTGGTTTGGATCTAGACATTAATATACATAGAAAGAAAAATCCAGTTTGGGATGAATCAAAGTAAGGCCCAGGCAGACTGTACCATTTCTTTGTGATAGGCAGTATCTTTGCTCGGCAGTGCAATCTACATGCATAATTATTCCTACCGACATTTTTAATGAAGAAAACAGTAGGAGTCCTGCGGGACCTCCTGTGCGTGCGCTGATGAGCTGTGCGAGCGCCGCGAGTACAATCTGTTCCGGACACCCGAGGTCCCAGTGCCTGCACAGATTGGCCATCCACGACGTGCGCTTGGAGGCTGCTCTGCCCGGGAAGAGGGGGCTTGCTGGGTGTGGGGCCAGTCCACCGAAAATCTGGTAGGTCACAGGTGAAAACAGTCTGCTGCCACCGAATCAGTAGAATTGGCAGGTGTAGGGAATAACTATTCTAGGAATCCTTTACAGTTTTCAGCAGGCATGTGTCTGCGCTATTCACGCCACGCAATCTTGGCGTGTGGTACTTCCGCGCTCCGGTTAAATACTGTTTTGCTCCTTGGCTTCTATCCTATTTCCAGAATAGGAAATAGCATCTTTTCCCTTCTTGTGGTTGGTGATGGTTTTTCTCTCAATCTGTAGCTTTGTTATGGATCATAGAGAGCCACTGGGCCAAAAGCGGCTTGTAATTTTCAGCATATGCTGATTTTTCTAGAAATACTGCTTAGTAGAAAAATAAATTAGTAAGGGGTGAAGGATGCAGCATGCTGCTTGCTACCATATTTAAGCACATTATATATATACAACCTACATTTTATTCCAAATAAAAATAGCATTAATTAATATAGTCTTCTTTTATGTATTAGAGAAATCATTATGACAAATTGAAAAGGATGTCTCACAGTGTCTACCACTGCACCATTCTGCATTAGGATGGATACAGACAGCTTGAGCAAATGGAGCATAAGCCGGGGATTCAAATTGGGTGTCTACTTCTGCAAATGCTGTGGAGTCGTTCTGAGATTTGGGACAGGCCTTTTAAGTCCACATATTTTTATTCGGGGGGTCTAGATTTAGACTTTTGGGTTTTTTTAAACAAGACTCAAGAACATACAGATCTAAATGATGTCAATACTGGGTATTAGGTATCTAAAATTGAAGTCCAAAAAAATAAGGACAGAAATTAGAGGGCAGCTTTGAAAATTCAAGTCTCAGCTTCTCCGTGCTTCCTCATCCATAAAGTGTTGCCTGAATGTCCTTGTCCATCTGTGTAAAGTGGCTGATGGAAATCTGTAATTAAAATAAAATGTTACACAAAGAATTATTACTGTATCTTGCAAATCATTGAGAATAATAACTTATAACACTATTCAAATTTTACAATATAACCATTCTTGGCAACTATATAACATTTTACATTTTTAAGGCTGTGTATAACAACAGCTGAGAAAGCTAAACATCCTCATTCTATAAATGAGACAAGTGTGCTCAGAAGAGTGATCTGCATTAGACCTCACAGACTGCAGCGAATTCGCCACTAGAATACACGATTTGTGATACAAAATCTCTTGTACCAACCACTAAATCAGTGGTTCTCAAACCCTTGCTATCTGCAGGCAGCGTTGGTCACATTGCACCAGAATTCTTTCTTGAAAGATGCTGGAAAATATACTTCTACTTATTGCCTTTTCCCACAAGCAATTCATGTTGTTACCATTGGGATATTATTCAGTTATGAAATAAGAGGAAAAATCATCACCTGCTGCATTGCCAGTGGCAGGAGGTCTGTTAGAGACTGTTGGAAAGAGTGAGCAAATTTGCAGCAGGCTTTGTTGCTCAAGATCATAAAACTTTTTAAGTAATCAGAAATCCATTTTAAGTAATTCTGGATGTCCATCTATCTCAATTATAAAGAAGAAAAATAAAACAATTTATCATGGCTCATGAAATTAATTATTTTTGCAAAACTGACTCTTTTAATCAAGATTCACAACTGCCTTAAGCAGTTGAAAGTAATGTCAGTTGAAATGCAGTTTAACTGACACTAGGTCTTATTGCATCAAAATATATGTTGCAGTGAAGGCCTGTGATATGGATTTTTTGTGTGTGTGCCCTGGGACTGTATGTGATACCTGTGCCTGTCTTAGGAGCATCACTTGGAGACCGTGACCCAGCAGGATGGTGTGGGCAGCAGGACCAAGGTGACGTGGCTGTGCAGTGTGTCAGCTAATTCAGCAGCAGAACTGCGGTGTATTATCCATGTGGGGATTTAAAACAGCTCCTCAGCAATTTCAGGGATGTTAAATCTAGGATATTGTTTTTAATAAAAGAGATTGGCCTACCCAGGTCTTTTTTTTTTTGCTGAATACCTAAGCTATTATAATTTTTCATAACTTTCATATGGAAATATTCAACAGACAGCAGTCTGTTATTAAATAAGGTAGTGTAAGTCTCTAGCTCTTGTAGGAGAAACGATGTGCCGAGACAGCCCTTACATCTCTGAGCGCAGTACCCAGAGCGGGTACCAAACAGGCGGCTGCCCCCGCGCTGCCGTCCCAGGGGCCTCCCCTGCTGTTCGCGTCCAGGCCCTTCTGGCAAGCGTGGCCGCTTCTTCACACAGAGGGGTAGCCCAGGATTAGGAAGGAGATTTAGTGGTTGTTATCTTCAAAAATACATCAGCAGATGCGGGGAATCCGCTCCGTGCTGATCAAGGGAAAGACCAGACACGGCCCTGGCAATGGGGTGGCGTCCCCGGGGGAGCCCCAGCGGGGGAGAGGACTGACCTGGGGGGAAGCAGCTTCCACCAGGACCCAGCAAGGAGGCAGAGGGGCTGCAGAGCGAAGCAGGATGTTCACAGGCTGGTCTGGGGGACATCCCTCTCAGAGGGACGTCCACAGCCGTGTCTTAGCAGCGCTGTGCACAAGCCATCTCGGGGAGCGGACACCTGCAGCCCTGTCATGAGGCAGCACCCACAGCCCCCTTTCAGGGAGGGGACGTCCCACAGCCCCTGTCAGCGGGGACATCCACCATCCTGTCAGGAGGGAACGACCCCGTCATGGGCGAACATCCTCAGCCCTGTCCTGGTGGGACATCCAGCGCCGTGTCCACACCCAGAGCCACGTCTTGGCGGGGACACCCACAGCCATGCCGGTGTCAGGGAGGGGACAGCCCCGCGCGGCCCTGCGGGCACAGGACCCCGTGTGACACACGGGACATCCCAGCCGGGTCGCGGGGCGCATCCACATCCCGGCCGGGGGGACACCCGGGCCGGCCTCCCCCGACCCCGCCGCTGCCGGGCCCGC
>JAWLRI010000988.1:1056786-1113480 GCA_034781795.1 Crypturellus tataupa | reverse complement strand
CGGGCCCGATCGCTGCCGCCGCCGGTGTCCGCGGGCTCTCGCGGCTCCGCGTGCGGCTCCCGCGGCCGTTGCGGGGCCCTCGCGCCCCTGCAGGGAGCAGCGCCGCTGCCCTCGGCACTGCCTGGCGGTGATTCCCCCTAAACACCTTAAACCTGTGAAAGGCAGCGGCGCTTTTAGGGTGTTCGGGCTGGGCAGGGGGCGCGGGGAGGCCTCGCTGGGGTGGCTTCTCCAGTGTGGCTTTTACCTGGCAGTTCATCGGAGAGGGAGGGAGACTGCAGAAGGGTGTGTGATCTTCTGAGAGCTAATGAAATAGCGCACAAAGTCTCTGCGTTTTTCTTATGGTGGAGAAGGTAGTTGAGCTGCAGTAAGCTGGGGTGAGCATTTATGCAGTGTGTCAGGTGTGAAGGGGCAGTTATGCAGGGGGCTGAGCCCCCATAAGTGAAGTGATTCAAAGTCTACTGATGTCTTAGGCTGAGTAGAGAGGGTGCTTTGGGTCTTGGTTGCTCCTGAGATACTTGATACCAATGTGGTTGTTACAGTGCTCTGATTCATTGGGGTTATACCTAAAGTTACTGTGTAAAACTTAAATGTAAACTCATAGTGTGGAAGATATGGGGCTTTTATAGTGTTTTTGAAAATTCAGTATAGCAAGGGATCCTAGTTTTATAACCTGCAGTTGGAAACAGTCCCATGTACTTGGCAGTGTAATAAAAGATATCTCCAACAACATTAGGTGACTTGGATTGATAAAATGGGGCAGATGTGGATGTAGGCCTTAAAAACATAGATGTCACTTCAGTCTTTACTGAGGAAGTTTTCCCTTCTGAATAACTGCCAATGTTACCTGTAGCGATAAAGCTAAATACTCAAATACCCTACATTTAGTGGGATGTGGTCATGTAAACTGTGATTTCTGCCCTTATTGTGATGCTTGGTTAATTATTTTTTTCCCTCGGTTAGAAATTTGCCAACCTTGCTGGAAACATTTTTTTTTTTTTTAAAGTTCTGCCTAGATCTTTGTAATAGTGAAGGGGTCTATGCAGTGGGTACCTCTCTTATTCCTTAGTCCTTGGTTCAGATTTCTGGGCTGCAGCCTGGAATTCTGGGCTCTAACTGTTGACCTAGAGTTCCTACCTGGAAGAAATTGGATGTACATCTTGTGTCTTGGCAGAGGATGGCTCCTATAAATGCTTCCTGGGTGAATATATTAATTTGTCATGAGTTCTATCTTATTTTTAACTTAGAAAAATGTCTTACAGGAATGAAGTTCTTCCTGTGCTAGGAACACATTTAAAGAATATACCTAAGGGGTTGGGGAAGGAGTGAAAAGAAACAGATATTAAACCAGTTGTCTTTGTCACTTTTCTGTTAACTGATTCTTAAAAAGGATTCAAATGTACTATGAAAAAAGAGACATGCTGTAGGAAACTAAATAGCTATAAATGTTTTCTCTTTCCTTGATTATTTAGAAGGTATTCTTAGATACACCTGGCAACATGAAATATACCTGAATATATTTTCCTTCCTCTTTCTTTTGCTTGTTGATTGTCATTTTGTTTAGCTCAGGAGATGTTGCTGGTGAATGCTTTCCTGCAGGGTGTGAAAGAGGAAATACGCTTGACTGGAATGAAAACTGCCATGGTTGTAACTTTCAGGTTCCCAAGACAAAAATTGGACTTTTAATTCATTGATGTGTTTTCAGTTAGATCCTTTTCAAACATTTATTTTTATGCGTGTCTCAGATTTTAGTAATGTTATGGTACTAATATCAATGAGCATTGGATTTGGTATGAAAGATGTCTGACACTGAATGCTGGAGCCTAGATTCTTCTCTAAGGCAGAGTAGTATTTATTTATTTTTTATTTAATTTGTACCTGGACAGTCATATCTGTATACATACTGTCATAGCTGCACATAGTGGTCTTGGTAGAGGTGTTACAGAGGAATAAACTGTAATGGTATATATGTGCATATCTGTGTGTGTGCTAAGGTATGCAAGTCTCTGAAGAGATTGTTAAGTAACTTAAGAGTAACATGGAAACTTCTTAGAGAAACACTGAGTGTGTGTGACAGAAAAAGTGAGGTTTATGGAGAAAGGTTGAGGGAATTCTGTCCCCCTCTTCTGTCTTTTTCTAAAACTTTCTAGACCTTTTTGTTTGTTTCATATTTATCTTGACAGAGCTTGCTCCATTTCTCCTGGTATGGCTTCTGGAGAAAAATTGGAATGATGTCAGTGTACATACAAGCAGAGTTAATTCAGCGCAGTATTAAAGACTGATCATATACTGAAACAAGCAATAGCTCTTGACTTTGATAGGCAATGTGCTGGGTGCTAAGCAAGTTTCATGTATTCCGTGTATTACTAAGCAAGTCTGGGCGCAGGTTAGCAAATGCAGGGTGCATTATGGTGCTATTTTTATTTATTCATTTATTTTCCCTTAAGACCACAGTCAGAGAAGTAGAATAGATTTTAATTAACAGGACCTCTTTTGTCTTTCTCTTGTCATAAATGTAGGTTAGCAGGGAAGTATATGGAGAAGTGAGAAAGAAAATCTTACACATCTAAGAAGTTCCAGAAGTGTCTTGTTAGATGCAGGTTCAGTCTTGGAATTCGTTCTTGAAAATGGAGTGTGTCCTTCTCATACAATGTAAGTCAACCTCCCAAATTACTTGTTTCTGTTAGTGTAGTGCCTACCAAATCAAATTATGTATGAGATGCACATTGTGCTAGGCACTTCCACACAAGAAAGTAAAATATGGTTCTCCTTCCAGGTAGCCTGTAACATAGTCAAGAGAGCAGTGTTGCCTAGTGCCTTACAATGAAAGACAAGCACCCTGTGTTTAACATGAGACAGAACGGGAGGTTTTGGTAGAGAACAAAGATGCTTGTCAAAGCATTGAGCTAAGAAAGTGATGTCTAGGACCGTGTTTTTACGCGACTGCAAAGGCAGAAGCATGTCCTTTGTAAAAGACAAGAAGTAGTTACTCTGGCTGTTCCTATAATGAGAGCATGGACAGGACTTTCAGTGAGTATATCCACGTGCAAGTGTGTGTATTAAACTAGGCAGAAATAGTCTGTGAACTGTAGACGTAGGGGTGATATGAGCGGTTAAAGGTCTTGTTTGATAATGCTGGGTTAATGCATTGAATGGCAAACAGGGTGATAGTAATTGGTTCTATGAATAAGGAAAGTTGAGATAGTTGAACTCAGCCCTAGCTCTTCTGAGTTAGCGTTTACAGCAAGATATGCAGATGATGGTGTCAAAAATAGGAGGAAAACTTACCACAGAGAGGGGAATAGGTTTGTAACAGTAGTCTTTCATACAGCATGGCTAAACTAGTTCAGTCAAATGGTTCATCCAGCCTGATATTGTCTCTAAAAATGGCCATCAGCATATGCCTATAGAAAAGTACAAAAATGGTGAGTAAATGTGGTATGTTTCCTTGACGTGGTCTCCTAACACACTTCACAGGATAGAAGGAGCATTAAACTACTATGTAAGAAAAGCAATACAGAAGGGAGGTGGTTTGAAAGGCTACTGAGATTGCAGGTAGTTGTCTAGCAGAGCAGATGGCATAACTGGAGTAGAAAAGGAGTTAATTAGTTATTCTTACACTTGTTGTAAGCATGACATTGACATTTTCATGGTGTCTCCTTCCATATAAGACTAGGAATAGAAGTAGGCTTTGAGTAGCCTGAACCAGGTCTGGGGGCTTGGCAAGGTGGTGGTAAAAGAGCATGGCAAAAGAGGTAAATATAGAGGGAGAAAGAAATAGGATTGTTGTTACTCTGCAAGCAAGTGTAAAGAACAGTTGGGAACTTGATGGAAAGCTATCAATCTGAGTGGGTACAATAATTTAAATTTGAAGTGTTTTATTGCTATGAATTTCAGGTAGTGAAGAATTTGTGTGCATTAAAGCAAATAATCTTGGCAAACAGAGCCGACTATCACAGCATATTTGTCTCCATGTAGCTTCTATAGTTAGGAATAGGATAATTAAATGATTTTTCTTTTGAAATAATATTGATATGACAGGTCATTCTGAAAGAGCTATAGATAATGAATAGTAGATGTCAGGTTGATTGTAGCAAGTTTCTAGGATGAAAATTCTTAAGGTTTCCGTATTACTTTTTTATTTCTTCAGTCATAAGTTGGTATGGTCGCATCATCACTTTTGATGCAATGAGATAGACCTTGATGCAATGAGACAGACCTTTACAAAAACAAGAACTACTTTTTTTTTTCCCCCTAATGGATAAAAGGAGATTAAAATTACTTATAAAACTGAATGGGGACTCTAGAAACAACATTGCCAAAACAGTTTTCACAAGAAAGTGGTGCTAGTGTTTGTGGTAATTGGTTAACCTCCTACCCATAACCAAGACACAGACTAAAAAAATCTGTGCTCTGAACATACTTAGTCTCCATTTGTGAGCTTTCTAGTTGGAAATATAACTTTTAACAGGATCGTGTGATGTGTCTTCCAAAATGTATTTGTCACCTTATAAGATGATCAGTCTTGTATGTTTTTGGACTATGAACATTGTTTTGTCCATCTTTACAATTTTCTCATTCTAAGTTAATCTAATATCACACTTGTATGCATGTTGTATGTGCTCATATGTTGCTAACATATGTTGATTTTTATTACACGTGTCCACTTCTGTGATAATGTCAGTGTATATAATCAATAAAATTATAATTACTCACTTCTTTTGAAAGATGACACTAAGTGTATAACCTACTATCTGCTTGGTGTAGTGTAATGGAAATACTACCGTGGGAGCAGGAAAAGTGCCATCTTAAAATCCGTGCATGAGTTGAGATAATCCGAAGTAGAGTTCTTTGTACTCAGAGTGTTTGGTCCAGAGAGTGGCCAAGTTTCAAATTTTTATTTCAAAATAATGTTTCTTATATTAAAAATGGTATTTTTCAGAAACAGATGTGGGAAAATGTGTGTGGTGTGTTTTTTTTTTTTTCTCTTTTTTTTTTTTTTTCTTCTCCCCTGTGTATACAAGCTATGCTCTGTGAAGAGTTTACACACTGGTGCCCTATAGTGACCCCAGTCATCTGGGTTCCTCTCAAGGGGAGGGTGGTAATGGGATAGTATCCTCGGGTCTTGGTGGATCCATCCCGCAAACATGCCAGTACGGTTGAGGGAGGCTGCAGCATAAGCCTGTGAATTCCCTTCATGTCTTGACAAATGGTGTGTGTCAATGGACAACTAAAAAGACATTGGGAGGGCAACTGTGAGATGATGAGTACAGCTTTTGGATGACTCTTCCTCCACACTTGTTTCAGTTTGAATTCTTTCTTCAAATATGGATTATAGAAGCCAGTTGACTTACAGACTCTTAGTTCTCTGGAAGCAAGTAACTTTTCATTAAGTGTGTTTTTTTTTTTTTTTTTTTTTTTTCCTGCCCCATGAAAAAAAGAGATTGGACACTGCAGGGTGTCCAAACACATGCTTATTGTATTGGGACAATTTCTTGAGTGTGAACTATTGTCTCTTAAACTGATGCACAGAAGGAGACCAGTTATTTTTAATAATCTTGTTTGCCTTTTAGTTGAGTGATGATCTGTGACATGGTAACTTCTGAACTGATTAGCTTGCAGAAAACTGTTTCCAAATACAGACCTAATTAAGTGTATAGTTCTTTCCAGATAAGTAATATGTTTATGTATTTTACCAATAGACTTTTGCATTTTATTGCAATTGAAAAACTTTACAAACTGATAAATGGCTCTACTACAGGAAGTAAGGATTGTTGAGAACATATTTTTTTTTCAGTTGATTAGGGTATACAGAACGTTCTTAAAATTACACTTAAGTTGCTACTTGACTAACTGAAATGAATTTCAAAGACTTAATGCTTAACAATAGGAGTTTACAGTACACAGTACATTACCTTAAGAAAGGGTAATGCTCTTTGGGAAGGTACAGTATTAAGAACAGAATTTAATAATTGAAAATCTTTAGCCTATTTCATTGGGAGGCTAAAATAAGTAGGTGTCTCAAACTCTGCTGCTCCTCAGAGTGGGCTGGAGGTCTCTTCAGCTTTCTGGACAGGGATTAAAACCCAGGGTCTCTGCCTGTATGGAGAATTTGAAAGCAGTACACACACATATAAAGCACATACTGCTTGAAGATGCAGGAACCTCTTGTGGCATTGAGCATAACTTAGGTGAATGAGGAAGGTGCAATATTATGAGCATCTCTACAATCCTATTTGATTGTCATAGCAAAGATTTATACTAAGGCTTTGCCTGTTGAATTGAGATTAGGATGGTTTATTTTATAAAATAATCCGAGCAAGTGCTTGACAAAACAGTAATGTGATGCCGTGGTGAATATTGGATAAAGAAAACAGTCTTACTGTGTATATTTAAAGAATTTGCTTACAGAGCAAAACAGGATAATACCTACCAGGCAAGACTACTGTCAACTTTTCAGTGTGGAAAAACACTAGCTAGAATCTAAACTTGATGCTTGAAGGGATGGAGCAAAAATATAAGTCTCTTTCCAACCCTATTCCAAATCAATAATACATTATCTTAACATTTTCGGGAGATTGAACTACATGGAGCTTTGTTTTTTTATTTTATTTGCAGTCATCTTTGCAAGAATGAGTACTCATAGTGATACTTTCAGTTTTACTGAAAAGGAGCTGATTTTTTGAAAGTAACCTTTGACATTGTTTAAGAAATAACTGTCTTAATTTAGTTATGTGATAATAATTCTTATTAAATACGTGATTTTACAGGTGTTAGTAAGACCTGTAGCATAATATGTAAATGTTGATGTTTGCATCAGTAATACCTTTCACTGGTGGTAGACACTGTTATAACTCATTCTAAAATTTTAATTTCAATAGTACTTTTCCCTTAAAAAATATCTCTGAAAATAACTCTGAAAATATACCTGAGAACTTTTTTAAAGACAAGATGCTGACATGTTAGAATACATTTCCTCTGCATGCTGCTGTAATCAATTCTAACCCCATGAATTTAAGCTCACTTTCTTAAAAGTATGTTAGACATGCAACTCTTAATAAAGGAAAATACATTTGGGACTATCATTGAAATATGTTGCATTTGTAAGTGAATGTGAATCCCATTCCTAATTATACCCCTGCATAAAAAATATTCTTCTTTTTATAGAACTGACAGTGCATCAGCTGACCAGGACAATTTAAAATACTCTTCATCCAGAGATCGGGGCAGTTCTGCCTCCTATGGATTACAACCCTCAAATTCAGCTGTGGTGTCTCGACAAAGACACGATGATATCAGAGTCCACACTGACATACAGAATGAAGAAAAAGGTATAGAGATTGCTGTTTCATGTGTAAATTATGAGGGGACATTCAGGGAAAGGTAGTAAACTTGAAATGGTGGAGAAGAGTTTTGTTTGATTCATTATACACAAATGCAGTGGATTGTTAGAACTTGTGCCACAGTATCACTCAATTGAGGGATTTATCAGGGATCAAAGGAAAATTATTGTGAGGAAAATATTGTGTTGTGTTAGCAGAAGAATGCAAGAAAAGAATTAATGGATCAACATTTCTTACTGAAGAATAGTGTTCTGGACATGTCTGATATTCAAGCTGGAATTTATTCCTTAATGTATCCAACAGGAAACAGACTGCATAATTAAGTGGACCGCTAGTCTGATAGATTATTTATTGCAGCTCTAGTGATTTTAATAACAAACTAGAATTTAGTGTGGTAGTCTAACCTGTATTTTGTTTTAAATGGCAACTTCAATTTTCTGTCCCTCAAATTGACTTCATACTGATTTGTGTGATGAATATATTTTGAAGTATTATGAAGATGGCTCGTGCAGGTTTTTGTCCGCTTTTTGAGAATGCATGAAATACTTTCTCAAGAAAACACACGTGAATTTAAATTCTATCTTGGTCTCTCTTGGATCTATGTCCAAGATATCTATATATGTACAAAGAAATCTGTATTTTTTTTTTTTGAATTGCCAAGTACAGATAAAAAACAGGAAGGTATTTTCCTTGCAAAATCATTTCTTAACTATGCAACTTTCTTCAGACATACCAGACCAGAAAACTCAAAATCTCACAGTAATATTAGTATCGAAGTTCTTGTGCTTGAGCCTCAAACACTTTTACTACCTCTGCTTCTCTGCCTTGTAACTTTCTGCCTACAGCTTCATGCTTCATATTAGGGGAAGTTATGTATGAATGTAACCATGCAAACTTATTTTTTCATAGCAGGTAGGTAATATTAGTAGGAGAAAAGTGAAATATGTATTTGTGTGTCTGAATGATGTGCATCTTATGAGTTGGGTTCCTTTGAAGGAGGAACTTAAGTAGTGTAACTGCTACCATTGAGTGTTAGCATGTTTTGAGTAGATTGATATATTATGTTTGTTAGCTCTTCAGAGTATGCTAGTATTTAATATATTTGAAACATAATGAAACGTTAAGTTTCAGATAAATCCGTTAAGGTAGCATTTTGTGAAGTTGCTGGGAAACTGCCATTTAAAAAGAAAAATGCACCTAACTTTCCCCCTCCACCCCCTCGTACTGTATTTTCTAGGACGTGTCTCTGCTAGTGTAGTGCTTCAGCTCAGTTATTTTTTCAGTTGTGACTTGAAAAGAGATGGTTAGGATATTCTGTTTTATAAAACTGGATTCCATATGTTTCTAGTTCACTTTTATTTTTGTAGAAATTTGTAATGAATTTTGAGATGCAGAATGGTTTCTTCATTTACTTAGATTTTTGAATTAACGTGTTGGTGAATAAAGCAACTTGTAACTTTCATTTTCAGAAGTGTCTTTTTAAATGATGTATAATCATTATAAGTACTTGGGATTCTTAAACAGTTTTTGTTTCTGGTGTTGAGAATAAAAATGATCTGCTGTTTCTTTATAGAAGTTGTCTCATATCTGCTGGAGAAAATTATTCCTTTGATATGTAAAAGTTGCATGCAAAGGAATGTTTTTTGAGCTGAAAAATAGCATTTTTTTAATGGAACTTAGTAGGATGGAAATGTCTCTTCAGTTGGTCATTCCTTGGAAATTTCTGGTCTAAGGGCGTGTACTTTTATATTTACTTCTGCGTTACATTTTTTTCTGTTTTGTGATGATGATAAATGTGTGCTATTGGATAGGTTTCAATTCGGTGCCCTGACTTCTGCAGCATTATATAAATATCTCTACTGCACATTATGTAGAATGTTGTGCAAAATGTGAATGGTGCTACTAAGTGTGTCTGGAATCAAGGGCACAGATGCTTTGTAGCATTATAGAATTGTAGAGTAGTGTAGAGGAGGGGTAGGCAGGGAACTTCTTGAGGTCGTTGGTCTAAAGTCCTCTCTAACGCAGGTCTAACTGCCAGGCTGGACAGGACAACGGAAGGCTTTGTCCAGCTTGATTTCAGATATCTCCAAGGATTCCATAGGATCCCTCAGCAGCAAATTGAGTGCTTTACTGTTGTCATGGTAAAGAGTTGTTTGCTTGTATCCAATCAAAGTTTCTCTTGTTGCAGCTTATGACTCTTGTCCTTTTGCTCTGTGCCCCTGAGTCAAGTCTGACAGTCTTGTCATTCGTGCATTAGGTAGTGGAAGAGTGGAATCAGATCTTTCCCTTTAGTCTCCTTTCTGTCATAGAACAAGACATGAGTGTTTAAACTGAAGCTTTTAAAATTAAGCAAAGACTTTCTGGATTGTTTATAAATAATATATTCTCCATTTCTTTATTATTCCCTTAGCTATGTAAATTTATGATGCACTCAGGGTGCTCCTTGTGAGAGAGATACTACTAATGTTCATATGTCATTATCTGTATGTTTATGTTAAAATTAATACCTAGTGACATAGCTGATTGCGTTCCCCTGAGTTTTAGATTTAATGCTTCAATAGACTGAATAGAATTTGTATAATTTACTAGAATTTTCAAAAGCTTCTCAGATTAGCAGCTAAAGAGTCATAATGTAGTACTTACTGTCTTTATGCCTAAGTACCTGATTGCCATGCTGTTTTTTAAATATGCTCTGGAAAGTACCATGTTCTCTTACAAATGAGCAAAAGCAGCTGGAGTTTCTTGAGTGCTGGAGGGAATGTATGAAATATGCTTAAGAACTCTAATCTTATATGGCAGCACGTATATTTTTGATAGCTAAAGTTTGTCGTCTGAATGCGTGATTATCTGACATCTTCAGTGAAATTACCTTTCTTGCTCTGTGTTTTAGTGAAATACTTCTCTTTAGTCATAAATGTTGCTATTAGAAGTAATTTTCTTAGTCTTTGTTATGACAAAATAACTTTAAGGTGACACTCAGTCTCTTACAAAGAGTTTAAAGTTTTAAATCAAAATATACACAAATTATCTTTACTGTGTCTTTTTAATTATAGAACACTGCAGAGTCCTAGTGGTAGTTGTAGGGTAGTCCTGCATGTATAAAAATGTTCAGAACTGTTTTTGTTTATTTTGCCATCTAGATGACGTTCTTTTCATCCATTAAGATCCAGGCTTACTTTGATGTTTGGACTTGATGCAGGAGAAATTGTGGAAATAACATTGCAAGATTAAATGCAAGAAGTCCTGTATACCTTTTGTTTTTCTGTGTTAATTTTTTTTTATTTGATTCTTTTCTGTCTCAGTGGGGAAGGTGCTTTAGAAAGCTGTTTATGCAGCTGTCTCAAGAGTGAGCTCTAGTACACTGAGTTAGCTATCGTTCAGGATCAGTGGACACTTTGATTTCTCCAGAGTGTTTATTGCAGAGGGGAAGAGCCTGTCCCTGCAAATCACATGGTAGACTAGAAAGAAACTTTGATTTCATGATTTGAGTGTGCAAATTGTTTTGGATAGAGGAGTAAAGTCAAACTAATTAATCAAATGACACTTTTATTTCTATTTTGCCTTGCTACTAAAGGTAAACTTTGGTTATAAGTAATAAAAACTCCAAAATACAGGGAAATGCATGTTAAATTGTGTGGTAATAGAGCTATTTAATAAGCCGGTCAAAAAAAGACTAATTGGATTCTGAACTTATGTACTGGAAGCTTCCAGGACACAGGAAAAGACTCACAAAGATGAAAAACTAAAAAATTAGGATACAGGATAAGTGTTAATTAAAATATGAATTCAATAACTAGTAACGTGCAGTGCTCTTGAACAGATGGTCTGAAGCTTTAATGTCATATTACTTTTTCTACAGGTGGCTACAGTGTCAATGGAGGATCTGGGGAAAGTACTTATGGTCGGAAGTCGTTGGGGCAAGAGCTGAGAGTTAACAATGTGACCAATCCTGATTTTACCAGTGTTCCGCATGGGAATCGTGCTTTAGCCACAAAAGACATGAGGAAATCACAGGGTAAGGATGCCATAGATTTTTCAGGAAAAGGGATCTTTCCTTTACAACATCTCTCATATTCAGAATGTAACCAGAAGTTCCTAGTTCATTATGAATAAATACCCTATGCAGCTTGTTCTCGTGTAATATGTGATTTATTGATGTTGATGGAAACTGTCATCTTTAGAAGCCTGCTTCTTAAAAAAAAAAAAATAAATAAATAAAAAATTATATGATTGGAGAATTAGCAGCAGAATCTTATTAGGACTAAAACAAGGATAGATTTATTGTTTACCTTTAATTCCTCCATAACCTAGATAAATCTTTCAACTCTTTAGAAAAGAGGACATGCTCTTAAAATTGTTAAAATTTTTTACCTGAGTAAAAACTTGTAAATTTATGGGAGAAAACTATTGTGTGAGCTCACCTGTTGTGTGGCAACTGACCTGACTGACTGAGGAAGACTTCAGATACTGTCTCCGAAAATGGCTTTCATGGTTTGTGATCCCTTGCATGTTTCTCATTAGATATGTGGCTTCTCCCCACTACAGAAGACTGTTGTTCCTAGATAAAGAAAATGAAGTCTAATTCTTGCTAAATAAATATCCATATATTTTGAAGCTTCCTGTGAAATCAGGAGCATTCTAAAAGAAGGATTCTTCATCCATGTCAGATAAAATCTCAGCAGATTTAATGTCTCGTGCAGATATTGATCAACGAAGAAAATATATATTTGATCCTTTTGCTTTTCTTTACTTTTTACTGTTTGCCAAGCCTGCTAATCTTTGAGGATGTCAAGTGTCTTTCATGTTTATTGCTTAAACTGATGCCTGGCAAGAAACAGATTCTCAAATCCTATTTTATTCATACTTTTTTTTCTTAATTCAAGAAATAAAAGCATGGCAATAAGAGAATGTTTTTTGAGGATAATACAGAAAGTGTTCTAGAAATGACTGAAGTGTAACCTCAAAAAGAGGTCATATGTAGTGGCCTTGAAGGTTCACATAAGAGTCACTATACCTAATATAGTCTTTGTTTTTTGAGTCTTCTATTTTTTTTTCATCATTAAAAATCTAATTTTAGTCTCTTGAAAAGAAACCTCACTTTATTTTTGCAAATGGGGGAAGTGTATTGATAATGTGTTCAGGAAGAGTAAGTTCTAATAGGGATCTAGATACAGTTAACTGAGTTACGGCCTTTCTCACTGATATCAGTGGTGATTTTGATCAACCTATGTGAAATGTCATTTTAGGAAAATGCTAGTTTTCTTGTATTATGAGTTGAAAGGGAGGAAAAACTTAAATCAGTGATCACTCTACATAGGTACAAGGGTATCTTCTGTTCCTCAGCAATAGAATTGTATTTCTTCCTTTTAGAGGCAGAACAATCAGAAGATGATTACCCCTAACCTTTATTCTCTTGACAAAATAAGAACACGGTGTTTCTTGGTACTCGGTTGGGATATAATCCACTTCTTCAATGCAACTTAGTTCTCCAAAGGGTTTGCTTTAAACATTATTTGCTGAGCTATTTTGTTCAGCCAGGTAACTGATTTAATCACACCAAACACAGAAGTTCCATTTACCCTGAAGAGGACGAAATTCAGGAGTCTGTTTAGGAGTAAATCCAATTTTTGCTCAGTTCTGGAAGTGTTTTCCTGTGTGCTGGTAAAATTTGGCATATGTAGTAGTATTTTGACTATTAAAGCTATACACTTGTCAAGAAGTGACATAGCTGTCCTGTAATAAAGGTATAAAATGTTAGAGATAAAAACATTGCCTCTTTCAGAGCGATCGTTGTCTTATTCTGATGAGTCTCGACTGTCAAACCTTCTTCGGAGGATTACTCGGGAAGACGACAGAGACCGAAGACTGGCTACTGTAAAGCAGTTGAAAGAGTTCATTCAACAACCAGAAAACAAACTGGTTAGTACTATTTCCTGTTCCATATATACTGAAATACTTGTCTCTCTATAATGTGTTTTTATAAGCATCTAAGTATTGAGAAATATCTATGAGAAATAGCTTTTATACATGGTGAGGGAAAGAGTATTAAATATTTCTGGGTTGTCTGGCCTTTTGGCTTTTTTTTTTTTTTTTCTATTTGATTACCTGCGAGATGTTGCCTTAAAGGAAAATGCTGAATGTATTAGCTGTAAGAGTAAATATGCATTCAATTTGCAACTTGCTGTATTTTAGTGCATATTAGGCAAATATTTCTCATTAGTGCATATGTTAGAAAGTGAGTGCTAGTTTATTGAAAATGTCTTGGCCTTGGAGGGTTTCTCTGAAAGTCAAGATTGCTAAAGGAGAAATTTTAATATTTTGCACTGTATTAGCTGATCAGTTGAATGCCAATGCGCTTGAAGAACCGGTATCTTATATTGGCAATCAATAGATGTTATTGATAAGCTGGATATTATTAATAAGTCTTATATTTGTGATTAAATGCTATCAGCAAGAACTAAATACCAGCAAAGCCTTGATATCAGGCTGCCAGTTTATTTTCCTGGTTAGTGTAACTAAATATGAAATATAACTTGTAGGATAATGTTGCAGTATTGCTTAATATAGTTCATGATAGTCTGCAGTGGCCATGGAAGACATAATGGCATTCTATTGGCAATGGTGTTTTTAATGCGGGTCTCAAGAATATCCAGTTAGCAGAAGATGTCATGGCAGTGCTATGTTTATGTCTTGTGTTACAGGTACTGGTTAAACAACTGGATAATATCCTGGCTGCCATTCATGATGTACTCAATGAAAGGTGAGCTGAAAGTAGCAAGAAACAGACATTTTGAAAAAATAATAATAAAAAAAAAATAATGTTTTTCACAGAAAATGTATTTCATATTATTTTTACACTTGTTTTATATTCATAATTTTATTTTTAGTTGCTGCCGTTAATTAGGAGAGAAGCAGCTTCATTCATGCACATATCTATCTATAGAAAATGTTTCTCCTGTTCTGCGCTCTCCTAGAAATGTTACATTTCTTTTTTTCTCCTCACATATACAGTAGCAAATTGCTTCAGGAACTTAGACAGGAAGGAGCTTGCTGTCTTGGCCTGCTTTGTGCTTCTCTGAGCTATGAGGCTGAGAAGATCTTTAAATGGATTTTTAGCAAATTCAGCTCATCCACGAAAGATGAAGTTAAACTTCTTTATTTGTGTGCAACCTACAAAGCACTAGAGACTGTAGGAGAAAAGAAAGCTTTTTCATCTGTAATGCAGGTAAGATTGCAAGTTAAAACAGGAGCATAAATAATTTTTGTAAAGCTATGCTTTAATCCACATTTTAACTGGAATGAACAAGAAATAATACCGTGTTGATGTAATAGGTAAGTATAAGTACCAGTGGGAGGAAAATTTCTGTTTGAATAGAATTCTTGTAAATCCGATTTTTAGAAGAGTGTTTTATCTTCATAAAACTTCATATATTTGGATGCAGCATTTTAGTATATCACAGATTCAAGATGAAAAAATCAAGTTGAAACTGAAAAGAAAGCTCAAATGGAAGGATAAACAAAACAAAAACAGCCATTTGATTGCTCCTTTCATTTACAATTTCTTACTTAAATTTCTGTTGCACTAGTGAGGAGGATGTGTGGCGACAAAAACCTGGTCCCTTGGCTCGTGTTTTAAGGTCTGCTTTTTTTATTGGTGTAAAACTACTACATTCAAGATCAATGTTCCAATTTAATACTGATTTTTATGGAGCCAAAGAATTTCAGGAGGGGAAACAGGAGCTTAGGACAGCTATTTGTCACGTAGCCAAGAAATGTAAGAAAATGTCCCCTCTGAGCCTTGAACCTGGATCTGCCACATCCCAAGCAAAAGCCCTAGTTGAACTAGATGTTTTGAAGAAGCGTATCTTTTTTCTCTCTGCAGAAAAATGCTGAAAAGTACCTGTTGTTTGAATCAAAGTACTTTGTGCATGTGTTTAGCTTAGGACTTTTCATGTGATCTTTTAATGAAGTGAAATGTCTAGTAGCTTTGCTTTACATTTTTAGCTTGTGATGACCAGCCTGCAGTCCATTCTAGAAAATGTGGATACACCAGAGTTACTGTGCAAATGTGTTAAATGCATCCTTCTGGTGTCCCGATGTTACCCGCACATTTTCAGCACCAATTTTCGGGTAAGCTTAGTCAGACTTTTCCGTCTTGCTTGGAAATGTTCGTATAATGTATTAGATAATTAAAGTTTTTTTTTTTTTTCCACGATTGTTGTTCAGGATACAGTGGACATACTGGTTGGGTGGCATATAGATCACACTCAGAAGCCTTCCTTGACGCAACAGGTATCTGGTAAGTTTGGCCAAAGAGTTCCTGATGTGGTC
Organism: Crypturellus tataupa; assembly: GCA_034781795.1. Lineage (NCBI taxonomy): Eukaryota > Metazoa > Chordata > Aves > Tinamiformes > Tinamidae > Crypturellus > Crypturellus tataupa. Next base: position 1,097,809 of record JAWLRI010000988.1, on the reverse strand, counting down.
CAGTGTACCTTGCAGAAGATATAGATTTACCTACTTGTGCCTGGTGACACTGACATAGTGTCATCAAGAAACAAAAATGAGTCTCTACCTATGCAACAGTTTTTGTTCCTCATACTTTTCCCTTTACTATTTTATGTTATATGTGGGAAAAGGATGTTTATTCCAGACTACATTTAAATGTCAGTTGCTTTGTGTAACTTTTTGAATTTTAAATATTTTTTCTAGTACTCAATTCTTAAATTGTTCATGGAAAAAAAAGAATTTCTTCTTAATGTACTTCACAATTATGCTGGTGGTGAAGACTGGAATTTAGGAAACTTGGAGACTTTTTCCTACCACTACAGCAGTCTTCTCAGAGGAAGCCACAGCAAGTCATTAAACTTACTGTATTGTAATTTGCTCTCCTCAGACTCGACCTTAAGATGAAGATGACAAAAGAGAAATACAATTTATATATATATTTAAATAGCTTCAAAATTTTCATGTGGATAACCTTTTCTTACTTTACTGATATGGAACTAAAAAAAAAATAATTTTGGAATGTTCTAATTGGCTTGTTAATTTTATACAGGATGGTTGCAGAGCTTGGAGCCCTTTTGGGTAGCTGACCTTACCTTTTCTACCACACTCTTGGGTCAGTTTTTAGAAGATATGGAGGCTTATGCTGAGGTGAGCAGGTTTTATCATATAAATCAGAATTAATTGCTTAACTAAGCCATTAAGAAATATATATGAACTTACTAGGGAAATTCAAACCACAGAATATGTTCAAAGCATGTGGAATATTTCTTCAGCTTATGAACTATTTGGATAAAATTGAAACCAGTCTTTAAGCCCCTGCCTTTGATATTGTTGTGTTAAAATAGAAATGGAAAGAACTAGGCAAAGAAGAATACATTTTTAAAAAGTTGCAGTGAAGATATTCCACTTTTTTTCTAATATTTTCAATAATTGTTCAGAGTTTTTCAGAGGAAGTGACCGTATTGGGCTATGGGGAGAATAAAGAGATTTTTAGTGTTTTAGATTAATGATGTATATCGGGCTTTTAAAGTGTGACAAATTTTGTGTGCAGCAAGAGCTCTGAAACTTTTGCTTAAAAAGGGCAGCATTGAAGATTCCTTGAAGGAAGAGGGATTTTTTTTTTTTTTTTTTTTTTTTTTTTTTTAACCTGATGCAGATCTGTTCTGGAATGCTATATGGCTATGGTAACTAAATAATGCTGTATTATATGTAATTAAAATTGCTAGCAGAATTGTCCAGTTTTAGGTGCAGATTCCATAGGTAAAACTGTCTTTCCAGTGCAATCCATTTTCACTCAAATGAATTATCCAGTTTTTTTAGCATGCTTGCATGTACAGGAAGACTTCTGATGGTGCAGCTTTCAGAGTTAGGGCTTGCAGACCTTCCTGGCCCTATTACGTCTACAGGAACTTGCACTGTTGTGATTGTAGATCTGGACACGTGTTTGAGATTAAGTTAGTGTAATAAGTCACTGCTTATCAGCTTGGCTGTTCAGCTTGGCTGTTCAACTGGACAATGTGTATGTCCTTAATCATGGTAGAATTTTAAGAAAGCATTAACTTAACAACTTAAATCATGGAGGAGATGATTTAAGCTGGTGTGTTTTATCTTGCAGTGGGGTTGACCAAGGCTATATCTATACTAATGAGATCAGCGCTTCTGGGAATGTTCCCAGGCACTGATTCCAGCTGGCACAAAATAGCCTGTGCATAAACTCTTTAGTCTCTAGATCAAGATAGCTGCAGGTAAACAGTGTGTTGGGAATGGCCCCTGGAATGTCCTGAGTCCCAAACTGCAGTCAGGAGGTGATCAGAAAAGCAGTAGCCAGCTGCAAGCAGAGATGTGCAGCAGCGAGGGTGGTCGTGTTCCAGGAGCAAAACACTTCAAGCCTCTCTCAATTTGCAAGATGAGGTCTGAGTACTGTTTCAGTGGCTGAACTGATGAGCAGCATCTCATTACTGTCCTGTGACTTCTTCCTTGTGTGAACTATCCCCTCTTGATATGTTTGTGAAGCTAGATATATTGGATAAATGTATCTGGTTTTGGATAATGTCTTATGCCAATGTATTTGATATATTTAAGTATTTTTAACCTGGCATTTTGGTCTCTCATATGTATGTTATAACTGTTAATGTATACTGATACATAAAACTTGTGCACTCCAGGACCTGAGCCATGTGGCTTCTGGGGAATCAGTAGATGAAGATATTCCTCCTCCTTCAGTATCGCTGCCTAAGCTGGCTGCACTGCTTCGGGTTTTCAGTACTGTGGTGAGGAGTATTGGGGAACGCTTCAGCCCCATTAGAGGACCACCAATTACAGAAGCATATGTAACTGATGTAAGAATTCAGGCTTTTCTTTTTGCTTGTTTATTCACTGCTGATATAAATCATCATTATGCTATGACATATCTTTGTCAGATCTTCATTACTGAGTTTTAGAGTCTGTTTGGCAGTTGATAAAGCTTAAATTCAGCTTTGAATATATTTTCTTTTTGTTTTTTTGAGTAATTTTTGAAACAAAGATTAAACAAAAGTATGTACAGTTAACCTCTTGTTACTGTTGCATGAACTGCACAATTGGAATTTATGTATTTGTAGAATTCTTTGGGGTAACTTCTTAGGCAAACAGTACTATAGATTTCCTAATTAATGCCAAGACAATTTGGTAACTTGTGTCTTAATCTGTAGAGAATTCTTGCAACACAGTCCAACAAAACTAGTCCGTCTTTCACAAGAGAATAGGAGTTCTGTTGTCATCAAATATCAGTGGATAGGATTAAATAGTGTATGGTTCTTCTTGTTAAAGACAAATTGTTCTTTTCTACTTTCTCCAGGTTCTGTACAGAGTCATGAGATGTGTGACGGCAGCAAATCAAGTCTTCTTTTCTGAAGCAGTCCTTACAGCTGCCAATGAGTGTGTTGGGGTTTTACTTGGTAGTCTGGACCCAAGTATGACCATACACTGTGACATGGTTATCACATATGGATTAGATCAAATGGAAAATTGTCAGACTTGTGGCACTGATTATATCATTTCAGTCTTGAATCTGCTGACACTGGTTTGTATATAGTTTTGCTACTGTTGTAACTTTTCACATTGGAAGATATATATTTATATAATAATCTTTTCGGCATGTTTAATAGTGAGGTGAATTAATAACTCTTCCTGAACATAAGGAAAAATACTCTTCTTCTAAATGCTTGTGTTTTTTTTATTTTATTTTATTTCTTTTTTTTGGTGAGAAGCATATCCTGGTAGCTTGGTTATGCATTTGGATTGTGGATAAATTGACTTTTAGGTTGGAATTTTAGTTTAGGGTTTTAGGTAACCCAGTCTTGAGTTTCCAAAATTTGAATGGTTAATATTTTTATCTTTTGCCACAGCCAGTAACTTTGGAAATAGAATTTTATTCAAATCATTTCTCAAGCATCTCAAGTAGTTAAGCATCATTTTCAGCTCTGCTCTCTAATATTACTCAAGTAGAAAAGCCTAAAAATTAAATTGCTGAATGTGGGAAATCAAGAATTTTATATTTGTATTGTTGAGAAACTATTTCTGTAAGAGTTTTGCAAATGAAATATAGGCAAATATTTGAGATTGATTTTAAAATCATGTTTTTCTACTATTCTGTAACAAATAAATTCAGATAAATGTCTTCTTTATTGCTAGATTGTCGAACAAATTAATACAAAACTGCCATCATCATTTGTAGAGAAATTATTTATACCGGAGTCTAAACTACTTGTACTTCGTTATCATAAGGAGAAAGAGGTAAGAGGAGGGGACTTTTTGCATGTATTTTACAATAACTTTCATGTATTCCTTAGATCATGTTTACTAGCATAACCGTGTTTATTAACATTAACGAGATCATGTTTATTAATATTATACAGGCTGTAAAACTTTATTCATTTTAAGTATGTATATATATTATGCAGATTTTTCTGCATTACTGAAACTTCAGAGAGCAGATGTAGCTAGCTCTTGTTTCAGGCGTATGGATTTCATGGGAATTGGTGTGTTGGCTATTGAACCAGGTGGAAAGTGATTAGTTGGTATGTTTTTCATACTCAGCATGCATTATATTAATAGGGAAAGCTGGTTCAGAACGCATTCCATAGATTATATAATTAAACAATACTTAATTATAGAAAACTAAAGACCTATGTACATCATATTAAGCTATTCATGGAGATGCATACATTTTAATTCTATATTGGCCATTGATATATTAATATTTTATTCTAATCAGTTGTTTTCATTGTATTATGTTCTATAGGTTGTTGCAGCAGCCCATGCTGTATATCAAGCGGTATTGAGCCTGAAGAACATTCCTGTTCTGGAGACTGCTTACAGGTTGATTCTAGGAGAAATGACCTGTGCTCTAAATAGTCTTCTCTGTAGTTTACAACTTCCTAAGGCCTGTTCCGAGATCCAGCACGATGCTTTCAAGAACCATGTATTCAATGTGGCCAATGCCAAGTTTGTTGTGATATTTGACCTCAGTGCCCTAAGTACTATTGGAAATGCTAAAAACTCATTAATTGGGGTGAGTAGAAATTGCACAGGTAATCTGTACAAAGTTTTAAAAACATCTTTTTTACGTTATCTGTGTATTTCTTTTAGCTTAAAGAGGAAGCATAAGACTCTGCATATACCATATTTCATATGTAGTACATATATATATATATATGATTAAAGGGATTATCTGACATATTAAGGGGATTAATATCTGACATAATTAAAGGGACTATACTGACATAGTATAGAAAAAGATTCCCATATTAAAACCTACAAGATATTTAGTAGACGGACCGTATTTTTTCTTATCTGTGCATGAGAAACAGGTTCTAGTGTAGAGTATTTTACTACTAGTCCTATTATTTTTATTTGAAGAAAGAATGACATGTCTATAGCAGCTCTGGGATTGTCCTGAGAGTGGATCTGGCATGTGAAAAATCTTTTCTCTCCAAATCAGACAAAACTCCTTAAACAGGTTTCAAGAGAGGAAATAAAATAATTACCATCAAGGTCAGGGAATGAATGGAGTTGGAAAAGAAATTGTGTTGTGAACAGGCAAAACAAAACTAATAGGATCTGAAGTATAATTTCAATGCTATTTAATTTTTGAGCTTATATTGCAATTGTTTCATAGATGTGGGCCCTTTCACCGACTGTATTTGCACTACTGAGTAAAAATCTGATGGTTGTTCACAACGACATAGCAGTTCATTTTCCTGCCGTCCAGTATGCAGTTCTCTATACCTTATATTCACATTGTTCCAGGTAAGAAAATAAATAATTTGTCAGTATTTTAGAATGGACTAGGATGGGTTGGTTAGTCTAAATAGATTAAGTTCATCCCCTCAGGAAATATTCCATTGCAATTCAGCTCTTACCCAAACTTCTTTAATCAGTTTAACTGAGAGCTAGGAGAGACAATGACACGTAAACAACAGATTTAAATTAATTTTCAACCTTATTACTATAGAATGTTGCACAACAGAGGGAAATGATTACATAGGTTTTGTGTCTTTTTTCCTAAGAACTTGATATTGGAGATGATTGAAATTATAGCACTGGGTTATATAGCCTAATGTAAAATTGTAGTTTTGCTTTTGATATGCCAAGTATCAGAATACTTCTGGTTTTCTGACTTATGTGGTCATCACGCTGTCGTAATTTCTAGTATTGTACAAGTGCTTATTAACTTTTGCTATTGTCTTCTTCCCATTATGTTTAAGGAACTCTCTGTATTGTTTTATTCTTTCCTTACTTTCCAGGCATGACCATTTCATATCCAGCAGCCTCAGTTCTTCCTCTCCCTCCCTGTTTGATGGAGCAGTGATAAGCACTGTAACCACAGCTACCAAGAAACATTTCTCAATCATACTAAACCTCTTGGGGCTACTTCTTAAGAAGGATAACCTTACTCAAGATACCAGGTAGCTATCATTTTGTTATTGAGAATGCAGTATTTCCCTCTTGGGATAACTTTAACTACTGAGGTATGTTTTGTTTTGAAATATCAGAAAAAGTGATTACTCACTTTTGTGTGAAAAATCACAGAATCTGAAAACTTAAGGTATAGATCTTAAGAGCAGAGCTGTCAAAACTCTTTGAAAAAATCTTTGTTGACATAAACTTTTACATTTGCAAGATAGTATTACCGAAATGCTGTGAAAACTAAAGGTGTTTTGATTAAGAATATATGTTACTCTACAATACTATCTGTAACATGAAGAAAATGAAGTTGTGTTGAAAGACGACATATTTCCATAACCATATAGAGTGATTAATACTTTGCTTTTTGTAAAGGAAACTACTTATGACATGGGCTTTGGAAGTGGCTGTTCTCATGAAAAAATCAGAAACATATGCACCATTATTTTCCCTCCCATCTTTTCATAAATTCTGCAAAGGACTTCTAGCAAACAGTAAGATTTTACAAACTTTTTACTTGCTGTCTTTTATCTTTCATAATTATCAGTGAAATATGACTAAAATTTAGCCTTAACTCTGTTTATTCTCTCATTTAGAGGACCCTCTGGTTATAATTGCACGAATTTTTTTTTTTAAAATGCATTCAATACTTATTACTTATACAAATAATTATTTTCCTAAAATAGTAATTATGCAATTGTGATTATGCAGTTGATTGATCAAGAATGACAGTAATATGCTAAATTTTGCAAGTAAGATTCTGTAGTGTGATATATTTTGCTGGATTTCAAAATAACCTGTAAAGAAAAATATGGGAACAAAAAATTTCCATAACTTCTCGAAACTGGGGATTGTTAACTTTACCTTTCCTTCTCCATTCTAAAAAAAATCATAGAAATATAGATGGGTCGCATAATTAATCTGTCAACTTTCAGAGAAGGCCACATAAAGCAATAACAAATCCTTAAGTCACTTGTGTGCTAAGTATTTTCTTGTTATAATGAAACCAGTCAATTAAAATAGAAGTAATGCACAGATCCTTTCCCTCTTTCTACCAGATATACTATATAACGTCTTTAGATGTTCTGCACAACCAGAATAATAGGTAAATTATCAAATTAAAGCGAGAATAACATCTTTTTCTTTCAACTCTTAATGCAGCCCTTCTGGAAGATGTGAATATTTGTCTTCAGGCATGTAGCAGTCTCCATGCTCTGTCTTCCTCACTACCAGATGATCTTTTACAAAGGTACTCGCACTGAATTCTTTATATTTGAATTATCTTTAATGGAAATATGGAAATATAACTCCTTTCTTTGTCCTTTTTGATGATGCAGATGTGTGGATGTGTGTCGTGTCCAACTAGTACACAGTGGTGCTCGTGTAAGACAAACTTTTGGAAAACTCTTGAAGTCAATTCCCTTAGATGTGGTACTGAGGTAAGTTTTCAGAGAATGCTTTGGAGTTTTTTCCTTAATAAAATTTATCTGAAAAGTAATACCCACTGATTTTTTTTTTTAACTTTAAATCAAGAAAATAAAACAAGCATTTTGTGCTTTCATGCAGATTTAAAAATAGTAGGTAGTACACAAAGCGGTTCATGACTTAAGTTAACAACTTCGAATAAACTACTTAGTAGGACTTCCTGTCAGGAATGTGAATACTTGTTAAGTACAGGTTATTCAAAGTTTCGGTAGCAGTCTGTGTGCTAAAGACCTGTTCTTTTAAAGCACTTTATCTTACAACCAAAGAATGTACTTCCATTCAATGTAGTTGCATTTGATATTATCAAGATATGTGATTCTGTAACTTAACTTCAGTGTGTTCAACTATATTTTCATGTAGAAGCACATGCTTAGATTTTCTTTCCATATATTCTGCGTTGAAGCAGTGTCTTTTGAAGGAACCCGAATCAATGAGCAGTGTTTAACAGTTCTTACTCTGTGCATTTTTCTTGGTTAGCTTGATGTTACAGATAAGATTAAAAAAAAAAAGTCTCAATTTGTGTATAGAGAAGACAGGATATTCAGAATTGTGTATCTCTCTGTTGTATCTGGAAGTCTCCTACTTTGGAGAATCTGAACCTTGAATATCTACTGAAAATGACTTGTGAGCTGCTTCTGGATAATCACATCTGTATAAATATATATCACACATGTGTCATGTTGAGTTTTACAGAGAAGACATTTTTATTGCATACAATTTTTTTTTTCTACTGTAGGTATAGTCTGCTGTGGTAATTTACTACTTTTTATTGTTGAGGATTAAGATATTTTCATTTCACATGTAACATGGGAAAAAATTTACTCATTTTATGTCTCTTGCTTTTTCTTTTAAAACATTTAAATTGATTTATTTAAATATATTATGTTATGTGTTTTCTTCCTTTTCCTATAGTAACCGTAGCCACACAGAAATACAAGAAATTTCTTTGGCTCTAAGAAGTCATATGAGCAAAGCTCCAAGCAATACATTCCATCCACAGGATTTTTCAGATGTCATTAGTTTCATTTTGTATGGAAGCTCTCACAGAACTGGGTAAGAACTTCTTAAAACTGAATTTTGTGGATATCAAATGGATAGTCAAGAGTTTCAAAATATATCTAATTTAAAATGTGTAAATGTCCTTACCTTCAATCCTTTAGTACCTCTCTGTAGCTATTCTAAAATGTATTAGAAGATGCACCTTTTTACATAATTGGATATATAAACAACTGCAGGCTTGTGAAATTTGTTTGAGAGTAAGTATATACAGTATGAACTTGTTGTCATATACTGAAATTTTCTTGCAGGAAGGATAATTGGTTAGAAAGGTTGTTCTACAGCTGCCAGAGACTAGATAAACGGGATCAGCCAACTATCCCTCGCAATCTGTTGAAGACTGATGCTGTCCTTTGGCAATGGGCTGTTTGGGAGGCAGCTCAGTTTACTGTTCTTTCGAAGTTAAGAACTCCTCTGGGTAGAGCTCAAGATACATTTCAAACAATTGAAGGTAATGTGAAGAATATAGTACACATAGCTTTTGTTTTGTGTTTTCAATGTTTGATGTTCTTTGAAAGATACTGCACTTAACTTTTCAAGACAACAATGTGTCTTTTAAGTGGATTTCAGACAATTTAGCTTTTCTTTGAAATTTTAAGAAAGGGAATTTCAGAATAATTGTTAGTAATTACAACACTTTTCAGAGACTTAATTTTGGTAGGGCTACCTCTTGATACGTTTAAATAGAGTACTGTCTCATAACTTGTTTTTTTTTTTTCTGTGTTTTTGCAAAACGTAGGTATTATTAGGAGTCTTGCAGCCCATACACTAAACCCAGACCAAGATGTTAGCCAGTGGACTACTGCAGACAATGACGAAGGACACAGTAGCAACCAGCTTAGACTTGTTCTGCTACTGCAGTATCTGGAGAACTTGGAAAAACTGATGTACAATGCTTATGAAGGATGTGCTAATGCCCTCACCTCTCCGCCCAAGGTTTGTGTTTCTTATCGTGCTGATGTCATCTCATAACAGTTCACTGATGTGGTAGTTTTCAGGTCTGTCCAGATCTTAATGTGGAATCTTTTGGAAAGGGATGCTGTAATCAAACTTTGTTTCCTAATTAGACAAATGAGAAGCCAAAAGACAAGTTTGAGATTCTTAATTTGTGCAACTTTGATTTAATGTTATTCCTGGAGAACATGTGAAAATAGGAAATTCATTTCTGGAATACAAGCTTGTGTGGTGATACAGTATCAAGCAAGTTTCCAATAACTTTCATCTTTTGCAGTTACTTGCTTTTGTTACTGACCATCCTGTTATAATAGCACAACTCGCTGAGACTTAAATTTGCTTTTGAGGGATAAAATAATTCTGTATAAGAAGCATCTTATTCTGTGTAGTTTTATCAGCAAAATGTTGCCTTACATTACAGTTGAACCTTGTTTTGAATTGATTGTTTATAAGTGTTAGTTCTTCTGAGTAAGTGTTAGTTCTTCTGTATGCATGAAAATACATTATAAAATGTGCTGTACTTTTATGTCTTGAAAGGTTATCAGGACGTTCTTTTACACTAATCGCCAGACATGCCAAGACTGGCTAACGCGGATTAGACTTTCCATCATGAGAGTTGGATTGCTGGCTGGCCAGCCTGCTGTGACAGTCAGACATGGCTTTGATTTGCTCACAGAGATGAAAACTAATAATACTCTCTCTCAGGTATTCTCTTTTCAGGCTTTGTAGACTATGGCAAAAATATTCCCACGTTGTAAATGAATGAAGCTGAAGCAGTCAGGAATTACTAAAGCAAGTGACCTGTAAAGGATCGTGTTATTTTAAATACTTTAAATTCGTGCCTTTTTTCTGATAGGCTTTTCTGGTTAGGAAGTTCTGTAAATTGGAGATTAGTATGCTTAGCATGCATTTGGTGAAATACAGTTAATAAATGCTGTAGTTCATTTACAGTTTGAATTGAATAACTTACCTTTAAATAGAAGGTTCTGCTTAAATCTTAAGGCATTTGTTTGATAGGTTTGTTATGTTAGTCTGAAGTCTCTTCTGAGCTTGTGGCAGGGTCTGTACCAGACTTTGGGTGTGAGCAGAAAGGGGATGTATCGTAAGGGAACCCTTCCCCTGCAATACAGTCTCTGTGTAAATGTTGGGTGTAAGGTGAAGAAATAAAACGATTAACCCATCTTAAGAAGGTGGAAAGGCACGAGTAGTTTCTTCAATACGTGACTTGATATGTAAACAAAGGCTTGCTTAGATATGCAGGACATTTCACCTAGAGTATGTACATAGCGAAAGACTGCTTTACTGCTTTCAAGCATATAGCAATCTAAATAGCTTTTATTGTGTGTGAGATCTGTTAAATAAAGCTTTTATTTTGTTTTTAGGGGAATGAATTGGAGGTGACAATTATGATGCTGGTTGAAGCATTATGTGAGCTTCACTGTCCCGAAGCTATTCAGGGTATAGCTGTCTGGTCTTCTGCTGTAGTTGGGAAGAGTCTTACCTGGATCAATTCTGTAGCACAACAGGCAGAAGGGCGGTAAGTTGTGGGTTGGGTTGTGTGTATATGTATTGATTTGGTGCTGGATGGTACCTCTTTGGACTTAATTTCTTACTCATAGTTCCGATTTGGAGTCTGTGACATGAATCCAGGCAACTTACCTTCATTCCTTATTATTTCCTTGTTTCTTGACCTTGTTATTTCCTTGTTATGGAGGATTGTCTTTCAGAGATCTAACATATAGTGCACTTACCTATAATTTTGAATTGTCAGGATTTTGTAAGGTGTTTGTAAGCTGCTTTTTTTTCCTCATAGTGTCTTATATATTGCAATACTATTTTCACATACTATTTCACATTGCAAAAAATGACTAATTTAAATCTTTTCTAATTTTCTGTGCACTGGTGCGATTATCAGCCACAGTTTTAGAGAGGGAATCTGAGAGGACTACTTTACATTTTGTTTTCTGTTTTGGAAATTTGGCTTCTGCCTAAAGCAACATCTTTGGTTACATATAGGAGCCAGTGTGATGTTTAACATAGAGTATACCTTAATTGAGAATATTAGTGGAGTTTTCATATACTCAAATGTATTCTTTTTTTCTACTGGGAAAAGCACGTGAAATGAAGTAAGAGACAACTTACTGCTTCCCATGTTCAGAGAAAAAAAACAAGCACTTTTTTTTTATATCCTACTTTCTTTCCTATTTTGAAAGACTTAAGTAGTGTGCACTTTCCTAATATATAAGGAGGTGCCCAGGAATATTAAGCTTAGTATGTGAATTGTTGTCATAGGTCCAGTTTTACATACCTTACATAGTAAGTGTTATTTGGCTAATCAGTATTCTAGTTCATTCAAGTAGAAAATATCACAATCAAATCTAAAACTCATGCCTGTGCTTTAACCTTGTTTATTTAAAGCTGGCATTAATAATTGAATGGAAAAGCTCCTATACTAGGCTAACACCTGGAATTTTTTCCTCAATTGGTAAAATCTACTATGTTTTATCTTAACCATCCTTTCTTTCCCCTTAAGTTACGCATTAAATTTTGAGTTGTGTGATGAAGTCTTAAAATATGGTCTAATTACCAAATTAAACTGCTTCTGTAAAGTGTTTACTAAAATATTAAACCATGTAAGGTTTGAGAAGGCAACTGCGGAATACCAGGAGCACTTGTGTTCAATGACGGGAGTGGATTGCTGCATAGCAGGCTTTGATAAAGCTGTGCTGAAGTTGGCCAATTCCAACAGTGTCAATAATGCCAGCCCAAAGCACTCTTTGAACGGTAAGTGTTTATCAGTTTCTTCTTTTAAAAGGTAATACAAATTTCCTAACTCTATAGAAAAAGAATTCTAAGCATAATGCTCATGACAGAGCCATGCTAATTTCACAGCATCTGATTCTTGAATTTGAAAAACTTTGTCTGCACTTAAGCCTAACTGCTTAATACCACGGAAGGTAATATTACCCATAAACATATGAGAGTGTGCAATATTGAGGCTTAGCTGAGTGAAAAATAACGTGATTGGTAAAGCATTTTGTATTTAAGTCATTTAGTTCTAAACTGTAGCACAGTAATGTAACTTGTAGCTTAGGGTTAATGACCAAGGTTTACCACACATGTGCTACTGAGTTAAAAAGAACTCAATATGAGACCTGGTTTCAGTATTGTTTTTTGTCTTTGAAAAGAGACTTTGATCCTAATTTAAGGAAATTGTTAAGAATTAAAAAATTCTTTACAGATATGAGTTAACTTTTTTCTGAGGCTTCCTTTGAAACTGTTCTGCTTATACATTTAAAAACCATACCTATAAATAAAGAATACTGTATATTTTGTTTAACACCTTTTTTAATGAATGTTTCTCTTGACAGTGGATTTGGAAATTATGTTGAGTCCTAGACTTTCTGTTAAAAACAAAAAAAAAAAATTATTTTCATTTCACAGGAGAAAGAAAAACTGTTCTGACAAAGCCAAGTGATTCTTCGCCTGAAGTTATAAATTATTTGGGTAACAAGGCTTGCGAATGCTACATTTCCATTGCTGATTGGTCTGCTGTTCAGGAATGGCAAAATATGGTTCATGACTTGAAGAAGAATGCTAGTAATACTTCAATCAATCTAAAAGCAGATTTCAACTACATAAAGTAAGATTATCATTACTTTATCCAAGCGTATCTATCTCGGAGTGCTGGAAAGTTAAAGTCTTTCTTTGTAGATTTTTTTTTAGAGACTGCGTGTCATTGAAATAAAAGTGTGGTAAAAGAAAATTTTCTCCTTACGGACATGTAATCAAAAAAAAAACATACTGATAGTTAACATAATTCTAAATCTCTGTGGTTTTCTGAATTTTTTTTTTTTAGTGCTAAAGAAAACATCTTGATTTATTTCAAGTAAAGGATTTATGCCACTTATATTGCCAGATGATGAGTATTTTTCGCACAAGAGATGTATTTTAAAAATTAACTGCCCATTAATAAGTTTTATAATATTTTTAAAAGTAAAATAATTTGTGAGTCTATTATAGAAGGACTGTAAAGCAATATAAAACTATATGATCTACACAAGGGGCAATATTCCATTATTTCTAGAATTTTCACACAAACTGAAGCTTTGAAATCTAGGCCTTATGACAACAGGAAAAAAATCCTAGCTGTGGAGACTATTTGTCCTTTCAAATAATAGATAATTTAGAATATAGTTCACTATTAATAATGCATACTGATCTGTGTGAAAATGGTAAACTTGTTTTAGAATTATAAATGCTGTGTTAAAATTTCAGGACTTTATGTTATGTTTTAATCTATTGCTGTTTTGATGATGTTACATTTCAAACAAAGTAAGAAATGTGCAATAAAACTATAAACATTGAATTGCAGATCTTTGAGCAGCTTTGAGTCTGGAGAACTTACGGAATGCACAGAACAACTAGAGCTATTACCAGGAGAAAATATAAACCTACTTGCAGGTGGATCCAAAGAAAAAATAGGTATTAATATATATAAATAAACATTATGTAAAAAGTAATTTTTTTCTCTATATTTGTCTCTGTAAATGATGAACTGAATCTTCCAAATAGTGTGCTGTATTGTGTGCCGTAAGCTTTATGAACCAAGCCTCAAAATAATTGGCAGTGATGAGTCTAAATATTACTGCAGGTTTTTTTAGAAGTGTTTTACAGAGGTAATTACTGTTTCATCTATCACAAATTACTAGAATGATTTGTGTATATGTGTGTGTGTGTGTATACATACACACAAGTTATTTTCCCAACTTCCTTGCTTTCAGAAATGTGTTCTCAAACTCTAATGCTAAAATTCAACAGTTGTAGTTGGTTTCAAATATTTAATCTCCTTGTAGACATGAAGAAGCTCCTTCCTAATATGCTAAGTCCTGACCCAAGAGAACTTCAAAAGGCAGTTGAAGTCCAGCTTCTGAGAAGCTCAGTATGTCTGGCCACAGCTGTAAATCATGTGGAACAGGAGCAAAAGTGGCAGTCCATATCCGAGTAAGTTAGTGTGAATGAATGCTGTGGTCTGAAGAGCAGTTTTTAGCTTGTTGACCATAATTGTGAAAAGTGCACTCTGCTTGCTACTTCAGCATCTGTGGTGGAGTTTACTGCTGTTTTGCTGTTCTGAGTTGTAAACACAGAGGGTAAACAAACTGGTGTTCAACTTGGAGGTCATACAATTCTTTGTTTACTTAATAAAGTACTGTTTTCTGTCAGCTTAATAGAGAATGTATTATAACTACTGAAGCATTTTTCTCATCTATAGGAAGGTTATGCTTGCTGTTTTTTTAGTATTTTTAATGTTCTTTTTTCTTAAACTAACCATTCTGATTCTTAACTTTTATTTCAGAAATGTTATAAAATACTTGAAGCAAACATCACGAATAGCTATTGGACCTTTAAGACTGTCCACACTCACTGTGTCTCAGTCTTTACCAGTGTTGAGCACTCTTCAGTTGTACTGTTCTTCTGCTTTGGAAAACACTGTATCCAACAGACTAACATCAGAGGTGTGTTTATCTTAAACCTACATTTTAGTAATGCCTTTTAATTACATGATCATGTTGTGAGGTATCAAACAGATAATGTAAATTAATTGTTCTGGCTTTTGTTCATAGCATCATAAAATGCCTCATTTAGTTTTCTTCATGGGCTTTGACCCAAAACCATTTTTAATTTACACTTCATTTCTATTTCTTGTTATGGCTGTTAATATACATTTTTTTCTTTGATTGCATTAATATATAGTACAGCTGAATAGTAATAAAATTTCAGTGTATGAAAAGAATTGATACGTAAACATTTCTTGACTACCTATAAAACTTTGAAAATACTATGAAAGTAACTTGAAAATATTCATGCACCCTTGTCTCTTACAGGATTGTCTTATACCTCTCTTTAATGATGCTTTGCGGTCATGCAAACAGCATGATGTAAGGCCATGGATGCATGCCCTGAGGTACACAGTCTACCAAAATCAATTGATGGAAAAACTGAAAGGTATCCAAACTCTCATTTTAATATTATGGAAGGTAAAGGCAGAGTTTCAGCTCAACGCTGCTGTTAAAAGCAGGCATGTTTCCGTTGAATTACTTGAATGGATTCCTATTTATTCTTTTTCTTATTTTTTTAAAGGTGGTTTTAAAGAATCCTGTCTTGCAACTAGGGGGGTCTCAATTTTGACTGTAGTCACAGGAGAAAAAGGCAAACAAGTACTTAGCATTTATAAACTCATTGTTCCCCTACAATTTAGTGCATACCAGTTCTTTTTCATATGTTTTTATATGCTTTTACTGTTGAACACTTAAATGTTGTCAATAATTGATTTTTAAAATCGATCATGAAAACTATTTAAATGTGTAGTACAGGAAAAAAAGCTAACGGAACGTGAGGAAAAAATAGCATTGGGGAAGGAGTACATTTCTTAATTAAGAATGTGTATGGTGAAAATGATTGATTTGCCCAGCAGATGATTTATAAATACTTTTTTCTTTCAGATGAGATATAAGTATTTTGGCAAAATTGCAGCCATTAAACTTCTGAAGGGATTTTTTATAAGATAAGGACTGAGCACTTTTTGATGCCCATATACAGAATAAATTGAGCAGAAATTTTCTATCTGCATAAGTCAGAGTCATTGCTTGTTTAGTTCTTCTCTTTAGAATGTCTGTCTTCTTCAGAGCCAACTGTCCCAATCAAGAGTCATCTGATGGAACTGGGCTTAACAGCAGCAAAATTTGCACGGAAACGAGGCAATATTGCCCTAGCTACACGACTGCTTGCCCAGTGCAGCGAAGTTCAGCTAGGAAAAACCACCACTGCACAAGATTTAGTCCAGCACTTTAAAAAATTGTCTGCACCAGGTCAGATGGATGAAAAATGGGGTCCTGAACTTGATATTGAAAAAACAAAATTATTATACACAGCAGGTGAGTGTGATCATTTTATAGATACTCCAGCTTCTTTTCCTTGTAATCAGGCTAATTCCCCTGATCTTGAAGAAGTCGCA
This sequence comes from Crypturellus tataupa, assembly GCA_034781795.1. Lineage (NCBI taxonomy): Eukaryota > Metazoa > Chordata > Aves > Tinamiformes > Tinamidae > Crypturellus > Crypturellus tataupa. The sequence continues at coordinate 1,081,332 of JAWLRI010000988.1, read as the reverse complement.
GTAGGACAATATTATTACTAATTTCATCCTCTTAGCTATTGTCTCAATCTGAAAGTGTTTTCAAATTGAAATTAAGGATGACTAGTGAAGAAAAAAACTAATCTAATGCAAGCTTTCTCTGTAAAATGTATTACAAGCTGTATCTGAATATGCTGAATTTTAGAAGCACTTTAACACTTTACTGAAAATATTCTTAATGATACTCATATAATGATATGAAAATACTCTTAATGATATGCAGGTCAGTCCACTCATGCTATGGAAATGCTGAGTTCTTGTGCCATATCCTTTTGCAAGTCTGCCAAAGCTGAATATGCAGTTGCTAAATCTATTCTCACTCTGGCTAAATGGATTCAGACAGAATGGAAAGAAATCTCGGGACAATTGAAACAAGTATATCGAGCTCGACAGCAGCAGAATCTCACTGGTCTGTCTACTTTGTCTAAAAACATATATACTTTGATTGATCTCCCAGCGGTTAATACACTAGAAGAAGAATATCCCAGAATTGAAAGTGAATCTACAGGTAGAGATATTCTGCTCCTTTTTAATTATTTAATTATTATTTTTTATTAGTAACTGATTTTCCTAAGGTGTAACCACTGTCAAATTGGTAAAGGTTGAGTGCTGTGGCACTTTTGTATTTGTTTACATGTACATATAAAATACATTGTACCTGATAATTGCACGATTTTTAAAATTAATGTTACATTACTATTTTACTGATATTTTTGCTACTCAAATGATTATAGACTTCACAAGAAGACCCTTGTGAGCATGAAAAAGGGGTACCTGAAGTTTTCTCATGATGTGTAATCTATATAAGGCTCTAATTTTATTTACTTTTTTCTAAGAAAGTGAGAGAAAGCAGTTGTAGCGTTGTTAGTTTACATAAAGCTGGTTTTTGCTTTGCCAGCCTTATTGGAGATGAAGAATAATTGTTTTTTGGACAACTGGATTTTTGGGGATGCTAACTTGATCAAGAGAATACGATGTACTTCTAATACTTTGTTATTCTGTGTGCTGAGAAAATCAGTAACAGATTTTACCTCATAATACATAAAATCATGTGTATTGCTTTTTCTCCCAACACAGTAAATATTGGAGTTGGAGAGCCTGACTTCATTTTGGGACAACTGTATCACTTGTCTTCAGTACAGGCACCTGAAGTAGCCAAGTCATGGGCAGCCCTTGCTAGTTGGGCTTACAGATGGGGCCGGAAAGTAGTGGATAATGCCAGGTACATTCATCCTAACTTTTAATTTATAAAACATGAAAGTTACCTCTTCCAAGAGGAACTGTAGCTTGGTATTTATGGCTGGAGTTCTCCATGATAAGTTGCATGAAAGCAGAGAATTGCAAGTATTCTCTTGATTACTTGCCGCCTCTAAATAGGTGGGATCTTTAAGATGTTTTAGATAGTCAATGTTAATAGATTCAGTTCTACAAATAATATTTTGAAGGTCAATAACTCATTAAATATTACAGTCAGGGAGAAGGTGTTCGCCTGCTACCCCGGGAGAAATCTGAAGTTCAGAGCTTGCTTCCAGACAGCATTACAGAGGAAGATAAAGAGAAAATCTATGGAATTCTTGGGCAGGCAGTGTGTCGTCCAGCTGGTATTCAAGTAAGTGGGAAATTTACCTGCTTTAAAAAGACTCCTCTCTGATTTGAAACTTGATTTTCCTCTGTGAATTGTATTAGTTCTTGTAAATGTTTTAAAGATAAAATTGAGATAATATAGAAGCTCTATAGAAGAAATCACCAATCAGCTAAGCAGTGCCACATCTGTTCTGTAGCTTATGATACTATGATTGCATAAGGCAATTGAGTGAGTTGCCCAGACAAACTGAATCAGCATCTGATGTGTATTTGTAGAAGTAGTGGGAGGACTTATTATCTCTTTATTTACACTTAGGATGAAGATATGACTCTACAAATCACTGAAAATGAAGACAATGAAGAAGATGATATGGTGGATGTTATATGGCGTCAGTTGTTAACAAGTTGTCCCTGGCTTTCAGATCTTGATGAAAATGCAACAGAAGGGTTAATTAAAGTGTGGAGAAAAGTAGTAGACAGAATCTTCAGTCTCTATAAACTCTCCTGCAGTGCATATTTTACTTTTCTCAAACTGAATGCTGGTCAGGTTAGTGGTGTGCTGATGAGGAGAGTTTAAATTACAAATTTCTAAATGATATGTGCTATATAGTTATCTAAGAGTATTATTTCTGTGCTTGATACATAAGGTTCCTCTTGATGAAGATGACCCTAGGTTGCATTTAAGAAATACTTCTGAACAAAGCACTGATGATGTTATTGTGATGGCAACCTTAAGACTGTTACGTTTGCTTGTGAAACATGCTGGAGAACTTCGACAGTATCTGGAGCATGGACTAGAAACTACACCTACTGCTCCTTGGAGAGGTAATTGCATGTTATTTAGTTGTTAAAATTGATTTTTCATGTTCTGCTTATTTATATTTAATTTATTTCACTTTCATAAAGTACAAATGTAAGTTTTTTTTTTAAATTCTGCTTTTACTTGATATAATTCAAGATCTTCAGTCAATTATTCTGATTTTAGAACAGATCACTAAAACTGTTTTTTTCTCCTCATTTGTCTTTAAAACTTTGAAAGGAAGGGGGGGAAAAAAAAGAAACAAACCTAGTTTGAAGTACTGCTGTATGTTTCTTTAAAAAATTTTTTTTTTTTTTTTAATTACAATTTGAAAAACAGTTCGGAGAAGAGATGCATCTTTAAGCATCTTTAAATTTCTTAAGACCCAAGACTTCTTAAGGCCAAAGACAAATGTTTCGATAGACATAGTTTGGCACTACACTACTGTTTGTGATTAATCAGGGGTGTTCTCACACATACACACACGAAAAAATGTTGAGTAAAAGTGCAGAAGGCAGTACAGGAACAGACGGACTGCTGCAAAATTGCACTGCTCTCTGAAAAACCTCCAGTTTCTCTGAAACAAAGAGCTACTGATGTGACTTTTTCCTAATTTTGTGTGCATACTTTTTGTTTTGTATTTTTTACAAAAAGATACCACAAATACAGTGTGCAAAACTCAGTTCCTAGTGCTTTATTGCAGGATTTGTACATTGCGTTTGTCTTTGGCTTTTGAATACGAGAAGGAAATAAGCCAGTATCTGTATTGTAGAAAGCGTTATTTAAAAGAAGCTTTTATTGGGAAACTGGCCATTCTCCTAATGCAAGAATGGTTGTGCATTTTGTTTGTCTTTTCTTAAAAAGACAGCACTGTGATTTGCGATGTACAGAGTGACTCAGGACCCTTTCTTGTCCTGTATATAAAGGTATTATTCCTCAGCTCTTCTCCCGCCTGAACCACCCAGAAGTGTATGTTCGTCAAAGTATTTGCAACCTGTTGTGTCGAGTGGCTCAGGATTCTCCTCATCTCATATTGTATCCTGCCATAGTTGGCACCATCTCACTTAGCAGTGAATCCCAAACATCAGGTACGGAAGAAAAACATTCAGATGTTTTAGTTGATGTGTTTTATATACTAAATAAAATGGTATTTTTTCTTAGTGACTTCTTGATACTTTCCTCCTTAAGACCTTCAGTATTGTGGGACATGACTAATATCTTATGATTTAACAACTTTGTAAAAAAAAAAAAAAAAGTCAATTTTTTTCAGCTGTATCAATGTGTACTTACGTGTACTTGCACAGCAATTAGTGTAATGTGGGGTCCTAATGCTAAAGACATGTGACATGGTATTGGTTTTTGAGGCCAGACCAGCAGAAGTAATATTTGAACATCTTTCTAAATTTAGGGAACAAGCTCCCTTCTGCCATCCCTACTTTACTAGGCAATATTCAAGGAGAAGAATTACTAGGGGGTGAATGTGATGGAGGGAGCCCTCCAACTTCTCAAGAAAGTACTAAAGATGACACAAAAGTTGGACTAAATGAAGATCAAGCAATGATGCAGGACTGTTACAGCAAAATTGTGGAGAAACTCTCTACTGCAAATCCGACAATGGTATTGCAGGTAAATAAACAAAATGTGTGTTGCTAATGCTTTCACTTATCAAATCAAAAATATTTAATTTGCATATCTTGCGTGGAAGGAACCTGAAAGTTTTATTGCATCTTAGTGCTGTTAGACTGCCATCTTTTTTCCAAGCTGTTCATCTACCAAAATAAATCTTTCTTTTACAGGTTCAGATGCTTGTAGCTGAATTACGCAGAGTTACAGTTCTCTGGGATGAACTTTGGTTGGGGGTTTTACTGCAGCAGCACATGTATGTCCTCCGAAGGATTCAGCAACTGGAAGATGAAGTCAAGAGGGTTCAAAACAACAACACTCTACGGAAGTATGTTTTTGTGTATTATTTGAATGAAAGTCATGACAAACTTGTGCTTGGGGAACACTCTTGTGGAAGCATGCAGGCAATTTTACCACCAGTGTTGTTGCTCCTAAATTTGCATGGCACTAGCTACTTTGGTGTGAGCCAGTTCTCAGTTCATGAGCATTTTGATTCTTATGCCTAGTTATCTGATCAAATCAGAAGTGATAAGAGCAACAGTGCTCATCTGTGAATCCTTGCTATTATTCACATAGTGATAATGTGGTAAAAGACAATGCTTTTGGGTTCTGAAGGCTTTTGCCATCCTAAAGCTCTATTTCCACAGTCCGTCTTACAAGTCTACTGAGATGAGGAAAGGTGTGTTAAGGGTAATAGCCTGTTTGGAGTTTATACTAAATGGATAGGATAAACAGAATTCCTTAAGCCACTTCTTTTTTTTTAGTATTCAGCAAGCTTTTCTCCTCTTGTACTTGTGTTTCTGTCAATTACTGTGGATGGATTTACAGAAGAGCAAGCTATTTATTGGGTGATTCCTAGGCTGAAAAATGCCTCTTGAATTCTGTAGTCAAGCCTCCCTTGGAATGGGAAAACAGAACAGTTGGGATGACTGTCTGAGTTTCTGTTCAGTGTTCAGCACTGAAAGGTTTTATTCAGTGTTTCAGTGCAATTCAGAAGCACATGTATTTATTGTGGAAGGTAATATTTTTTCCTCATAATATGACAATCCATGAAGGCTTCTTTTTAGAGATGTAAATATTTTCTTGTTTGAGGTCTCGTGTGGTACATTTTAACGTTCAAATTCTTTGTGGAACTCAGATGACTTTATTTTTTAACAGAGAAGAAAAGATAGCAATCATGCGAGAAAAGCACACAGCGCTAATGAAGCCCATCGTATTTGCTCTGGAGCATGTCCGGAGCATCACTGCAGCTCCTGCTGAAACCCCTCATGAGAAATGGTTTCAGGATAACTATGGAGATGCTATTGAAAATGCACTAGAGAAACTTAAAAATCCTTTGAATCCTGCTAAACCTGGAAGCAGCTGGCTTCCTTTTAAAGAGGTATAGTATGAACAGCCTAATAATATGATAGAAAGGCTCTAAACATTCTTGTTGCAGCGTGTGCTTGAGTCTCTCCTTTGTTTTCTGTTCCTGTTCTTTTGTCATTTTGTAATTGCAGCCAGCATTCACAGCAGGCATGCGTCAGAGTAAGAAGCAGTAATTTTTTACCACCTTAACAATTGCTATTGATACCTTGACTATGTGCATTGTTACCTTTCTACCTAATAGAATTATTCTGTGTGTGTGTGTGTGTGTGTGTGTGTGTGTCTTGTTTGGTTGTTTTTTTTTTTTTTAATGCTTGCTGCTAAGGTGAACCTTAACAAAAATTTCTTCGGAATAGGTTATGCTAAGCTTGCAGCAAAGAGCACAGAAAAGGGCTAGTTACCTTTTACGACTTGAAGAAATCAGTCCCTGGTTGGCTGCCATGATGAGCACTGAAATAGCCCTCCCTGGAGAAGTATCCACCAGAGACACCGTCACAATTCATAGTGTGGGCAGCACCATCACAATTCTGCCTACCAAAACCAAACCGAAAAAGCTGCTTTTCCTGGGTTCAGATGGGAAGAACTATCCATATCTTTTTAAAGGTAAGATATAATTTTTTTTTTTCATAAAAGTTTGTCTCTTACTATAGATGAAACAGATTATAACAACTTTGGGAAAATGTGTTATTGCAACTTCTTAATGTAACCTCATGATATGGAGAGACTGTTTGTACCTTTCCCATCAGTGCTTTCCTATATATTCTAGGGTTTTTGCCCGATGAAGCTCTAAATAAAACTTTTCAGATCTGTTTCTCTAGTTATGTCAGAAACAGTATTCTGCTTGCCTGTTGATAGGATCATTCTGAAATGAGTTATGATTTCAGAAATGCCACATTTGGGCTTGTTTAAGGATGAGAATTTTATTTCTAGAAACTGAATTTGAAACAAAATTCATACAGGTTTGGAAGACTTGCATCTAGATGAAAGAATCATGCAGTTCTTATCAATTGTGAACACAATGTTTGCTACCATTAACCGCCAAGAGACACCAAGGTTCCACGCAAGGCACTATTCTGTGACACCTCTGGGAACAAGATCAGGCTTGATTCAGTGGGTGGATGGAGCTACACCTTTGTTTGGTCTGTACAAGAGATGGCAACAGCGAGAAGCTGCTTTACAAGCACAAAAGGTAACAATTGTTTTATGCCAGCTGATACCTTTCAAAGGGAAACCCCTTGATTTGTATTGTGATCCTATTTGACTTTAAACAGCTGATTCAGAGAGAAAAGTTTTTGAATGAACTTGGTTTAAATCATCTTAGCTTCACATCCCATTTTTAACTTTATTTTCATTTTCAATATAACATGGTGGGTGTTTTGGAATCGACCTTGGTAATAGCAGAGTTAGGCTACAACAAAATGTGAGTTTTAAAATAATTCTTTGAACTGTAAAAAGAGTAGAGAAGTTGGTTTCTCTTGCTAAACTAACTTTGAGATGCTGCTCTGTGGTAATGAGCTGTATTATGTAAACTAGCATTATTTCTCTCTTCTAGGCTCAAGATTCTTATCAGACTCCTCAGAATCCTGGAATAGTGCCTCGACCCAGTGAACTCTACTACAGCAAAATTGGACCTGCTTTAAAGGCAGTTGGACTCAGTCTCGATGTGTCTCGTCGTGATTGGCCCTTGAATGTAATGAGGGCTGTTCTAGAAGAACTAATGGAAGCAACTCCACCGAATCTTCTAGCTAAGGAACTTTGGTCATCATGCACTACACCTGATGAATGGTGGAGAGTCACACAGGTAAGTTATTGCAGTTACATTTTCTACGTTGAAAGGCTATATTCTTAATGGGAATGATTTTTAGCAATAATGCTGTCGAATTAAGTGAGCTAGCACTGCTGAAGTTTCACATAGCAGGAAATGTTGCCTGACAAATTGTGCCATCTAGAGTAAGAAAGGAGAATATACCTGATAATCGCAGTTTGTTAGTGTAGAGCTTACCAAATGAACTGTTGTAAGATACCATCAGAAAACAAACAGCTTGGGATAAGATGGTTTTGATGTCTTACACCTACAATTTCAATAATATTTTAAGATGGTAGTCAGTCCGGTGTGTTGGCAGAAGATTCCCACAAATAATTTTTTTCCTGAAACTCTCTTTAAAGTCGTATGCAAGATCCACTGCAGTTATGTCCATGGTTGGCTACATCATTGGTCTTGGAGACAGACATCTGGATAATGTTCTTATAGATATGACTACAGGAGAAGTTGTCCACATAGATTATAATGTTTGCTTTGAAAAAGGTAATTTAACAAGTGCTATATGTTATTCAAATAAAAGGATTCCTTTTTTTTACTTTTGAAAGAACCAACTTTTAACTTTTATTTTAAAGGGAAAAGCCTTAGGGTACCAGAGAAGGTTCCGTTCCGGATGACGCACAATATTGAAACAGCACTTGGTGTGACAGGAGTCGAAGGGGTTTTTAGGCTTTCTTGTGAACAGGTAAGTTAAGAAACATGCCAAAAACAGGGCTTTCATTTATCATGTGTTGTTTTAGAATTTCCTTACTAAGCATTCTGCTCCCTCAATACCATACCAAATGAGCAAGGTGCCTCTTTGTAAAGCTTGTAGCCATGACAGCTTTCTGTTTGATGATTTAGTCTGTTTTCATTTTGAAATCAAAAAATATTTGAATAAAAACAACTTAAAAAGTTTTGCTTAGTTTTTTCCTTCATGCTGTATAACATGACAGATATGATTATTAGGAGGAGGGGTTTCCTCCTCAAGGTTTTGTTGTTAGAGGATAGCGTTGTTGAGGAATGTTAGACTGCAAAGTTAAATTTTAATAGGCTAGTTGAATTTGTGCATAGAGGTGATGATCCTGTGTTTGAGGTGGCTATGGATAAACTATGGATTTTTATAGTTATTCAAAAACAGTATTTTGTATTTAAAATTTCACTGATGTACAGTGACTAACTCAGATAAGTCTGTTTAAAATATACAATGCAGGTGCTACATATCATGCGGCGTGGGAGAGAAACGCTGCTTACGTTGCTTGAAGCTTTTGTGTATGATCCTCTGGTGGACTGGACAGCAGGAGGAGAAGCAGGATTTGCAGGAGCTGTCTATGGTGGGGGTGGCCAGCAGGCTGAAAACAAGCAGAGCAAAAGGGAAATGGAAAGAGATATCACACGTAGCCTCTTTTCTTCTAGAGTTGCTGAGATAAAGGTGAGCTCACTGCAATAACTTTATATTGTATAACCAAAACAGACCATACACTATGGAGTTGTGGTGGAGGTAGTCATTTATTAGAAATAACTGCCAAATTTTATTGTGCTAAATTGGGGAAGGATTTATGTGGAATTTGGGAATATTTAGTTCTTGGTTTGTCTGTGTGCTTAACTCTAAAACATGGTTGGAGAAATAAAAATGGAAGTTTAGAGTGGTCTAACATGTTATTAATATTTAGACTTGTAACATTGACAGTAATTCTAAATGAACATGATTGAAATATTGTGTTTTGCCTTACATTTTTTTATTACCAATCCGAACTAACCCTTGTTTTATAACTTTCTGTATCTTGCTTATAGGTTAACTGGTTTAAGAACAGAGATGAGATGCTCTCTGTGCTTCCGAAATTGGACAGTAGTTTAGAAGAGTATCTGAACTTGCAAGAGCAGTTGACAGATGTGGAAAAATTGCAGGGAAAATTACTGGAGGAGATAGAGTTTCTGGAAGGTGCAGAAGGAGTGGATCATCCCTCTCACACACTTCAACACAGGTATAGAGGAGCCAGGCATTCTGTTGGGGATCTCAAAGCTTGGTATGATTGGTAACTAGTGTTCATGTAAACAACTCATGATTTGTGGGAAAAACTACTGAAGCGCATTATTCTACTAAATTATCTTTGTCTTACGCCTCTTATCTCCTCAGTAACATCTGCTATCACGTGTTCCAAATGTACTGACAACCAGCAGCTGTCAAATCACTAACATAATGCCTGAGATAAGCCTGCTTTTTCCTTCAGTGTGGTTACTAATTTGGATCCCTATTCAGCTGCTGATAAATGTGACATTTTTTTTTCCTAACTCTTCAATTCATTTTTCAAGTTTATTTGAAATTCATCAGGGATTTCAAAATTGAATGAATCGAAGTGCATGCACACACTTTATTTTGTAGGAAACCATAATTAATGAACACAATGTTTATTTCTGTAAGCTTTATGTAACTGGTGAGGGTTCATCATAGTTTTCAGTATACTTAAATACGTTTTATTTTCTGCAGTATTTACTTGATTTTGTGACTTCATTAATTTAGGTATTCTGAGCACACACAGTTGCAGTCTCAACAAAGAGCTGTCCAGGAAGCAATCCAGGTGAAGCTGAATGAATTTGAGCAGTGGATAACACATTACCAAGCTGCTTTCAACAATTTAGAGGCAACACAACTTGCAAGTCTGCTTCAAGAAATAAGCACACAAATGGATTTAGGTATAAAATAGTATTTCTGTGTGTGCATGCTGTTTTTTGGATGTGGGAGGTAGTGGTGGTTGTTTTTATTTTATTTTGTTTTCCCTGGTGAGTTGAAAATAACTAGAGTTTAATGTCAAGAGGCATTGTGAATATACTCTAATTTAAAGACGTAGCTTTGTATGTATTAAAAGAAAAGACAAGAGGTTCTCCAAACGGTGATCTAGAGCACCACAAGGCTTCTGTTTCAAGCTGCCTGAAAATGAGCTTATCTGTCTTGAACTAGCCATGTACATTAATCTCTTTCTTTGGACTTAAAATCGGCAGTTTAAATAGTCAATGCCTCCTTCACTACGGATGACACAAGGCTTTGGAAAAGACTTTAATACCTCGTGCTATGAAGTGTGCGGACTTCGGAGTTCAGTGGAGGTTAATTGTTTAATTGTCTTTCTTAAAAGGTCCTCCCAGTTATGTACCAGCGACAACATTTCTGCAAAACGCAGGCCAGGCCCATCTAATCAGTCAGTGTGAGCAATTAGAAGGAGAAGTTGGTGCTCTTCTTCAGCAGAGAAGATCTGTCTTACGTGGTTGTCTTGAACAGCTGCACAACTATGCAACTGTAGCGCTTCAGTATCCAAAAGCTGTATTTCAGAAGCACCGAATTGAGCAGTGGAAAACTTGGATGGAAGAACTTATTTGTAACATGACAATAGAGCGCTGTCAGGATATCTTCAGGAAGTAAGTTTGCAAAATAATTGATTTTCTAAAGAAGAAAAAAATAGTATTCAAGCTATTTTAGAATTTTAATTTTTAAATTAAAAAGGTTTTGCTGTGTAATTAAATTGGGACTCCCGAAACAAGTATAAAAATTTTTCAGAAGCCTGGAGAGAGGGAGGAAAAATAAATAAATAGAAAGTTGTTTTAAATACCTTGCTTCAGAGTCTTCCTATTGATTGCAAAAAGAAAACTAAGTAATGTTTCCTTGTAATGAAAATATAAATAACAGGGTGTGGTTTTAGCATAGTTTTAATTAGGGATTTTAGGAGACTAGTATTTAAAAACCACCACATCTACCAGGGACTTTCTTTGACCAAAGAAAATTTTCTAGCATTTTTTCCCCCTCCAAAACCAGACCATTACAGCATTCCTAATGCTTGTTTTAGACTAGAATCAGGTGTTTTTACTGAAATCTGTGTCCTTCCTATTCCATATCATCTTTCTTTGCTTAGACGACTTCTATTTAGATGCTCTCTGTGCTTGCAGATAGTAATGGAATGTCATATTTTCTATAATGCTTATTAAAGGGTCGGCAGGATAGTCATTGGCTGCTGCGGTATTTTAGGTTGATACAAAGTGCATCGCGTGATAACTGTTCAAATGTGGTGTATTTTTTTTTTTTTCTTCCCAGGAAGTAGAATGAAACTTGGTAGAGCTTGAGAAAGGCGAATGTTGTCATTGTGCTCTTGCTTTACAGGTATGAAATGCAATATGCTCCTCAGCCACCTCCAAGCATGTGTCAGTTCATAACTGCTACAGAAATGACTCTGCAGCGCTACGCAGCAGATATAAATAGCAGGCTTATCAGGCAGGTGGAGCGTTTGAAACAAGAAGCAGTTACTGTACCTGTCTGTGAGGAGCAGCTGAAAGAAATTGAGCGTTGCATAAAAGTGTTTCTTCATGAAAATGGAGAGGAGGGCTCCCTGAGCTTAGCAAGCGTTATCATCTCTGCTCTCTGCACGCTTACAAGGTGAGGTGCCTCTTGACTTTTTTTAATTCATGTTTTAAAGGAATATTCCAAGTGACATGTTAATGCGGGGCATGCAATAGCATGTGGTTATCCACTCATTTAACTAAGCATCGTAACTGGTCTAGGCGGAATCTCATGATGGAAGGTGCAGCGTCTAGTGCTGGAGAGCAGCTGGTTGATCTCACCTCGAGAGACGGAGCTTGGTTCTTGGAGGAGCTGTGCAGCATGAGTGGGAATGTCACGTGCCTGGTACAGTTGCTGAAGCAATGTCATCTCGTACCTCAAGACTTGGATATCCCTAATCCAGTTGAAGCGTCAGAAGCCGTACATTTAGCTAACGGAGTATACATCTCACTTCAGGTGACAATTTTTCTTTTTGCTTCCCTCATACTGAACCTTTTAAAAATTCCTAACAAATCCTGCCTTAAAAACAGCTCAGTGCTTGTTTATAATATTGCTACTACTGTTTGGACCTTAGTTGTGTTGCCCCACTTCTTCACTGAGTTGATGAGCCATTTACAACTTATATTTACATTTTTATTGGTCATAAGAAACTATTTTGGTCTACACATGACAAGGTTTTTAAAACTACTGTAGAATAGCCATGTAAAAAGTTAGTAGCAGAGGAATAGCTTAAGAATAGCTTTGTGTCTTATTCTTCTATTCTTTTGCTGCTAGTCCAGAACAGTTTCAAAACCGTTTAATATGTGCTCTGTTTTCCTGCCCATGCAAAGAATTAGTTGAAGAAAAGAACAAGTCTAGTCTGAAACAAATTCTGAAAACCTATTTTATAGACTCAGACATAATCATTTAAAGTTCCATAATGTGAAAGAAAATCCAAATCATTTGGAGAGGTGTTGTATATAATGTTTTTTTAGGGAGAAAAGTTCTAATGAGTTCTAAAAGGTCTAACTTAATTCTCGACAGGAGTTAAACTCAAACTTTCGGCAGATCATTTTTCCGGAAGCACTTAGATGCCTAATGAAAGGAGAATACACTTTAGAAAGTATGCTGCATGAATTGGATAATCTTATTGAGCAAACAACTGATGGAGTCCCTTTGCAAACGCTGGTTGAATCTCTTCAAGCCTATTTAAGGAATGCAGCTATGGGGCTAGAGGAAGAAACACATACTCATTACATTGATGTTGCAAGGTAAATCACATCTACTTTGGGCTTCAGCTTTAGTACGGTCAGAAGTCTTCATATAAATTCTTGTTGATAATTTGGCTACATTTGGCTACAAACACCTATGTGTTTGAAATACAAGTTTTTCTTTCCATGGAATACCCTTAAAAAGATATGTAGATTTTAGAGTAAATTACACAGCTACAGCAATAGAAACATTTATGTGTGTAAAGGTAGTCTTGAGTTGTTTCATAGTTAACAGTCCAAAATATATGTGTACTTGTGATTTGATATTTGAAGCTTTTAAGGAATGATGAAAAAAAGAACAGGAACTGCTCCACACTTCTGTGGGAGGAACATGATTTAAGAGAGAGCTTGTAACCATGGAAATTCTGTGTCAGGAGCTTTGGGCGATTTTTGCCTAATGATTCAGGGATTTGCTAGCCAAACCTGTGCAGTTGGTACCATGGGACAGTAACTCTCCGGAGAAATGTTTCCTAGGCAGCTGAGGCGATTTAAAAGCTTCTTGCCACGTAAAAAGTGACTTGCTGCTTTCTTTGAGACAGTTAGGTGTGGCTCATCTAAACCGTCAATGGTACAATGAATCTTACAGAGGAGGGGAAAAAAAATACAGTAGGAATTATGATTTGTATCCTCTAGTTGGATGAGGAGGAAGAAAGGAGCCTACAGAAAATTCACGTAGCTGAACACAGTTAAGACTTGTTTTGGATCTGCTCTAGCTATGGGGATTTTAATCTTGCTTTTTAATTGTAGATTAAACAAAGACGTGTAACTCTTTTTTTCTTTAAGAGTACTTCATGCTCAGTATGGTGAGCTGATACAGCCAAGAAATGGTTCAGTTGATGAGACTCCAAAAATGTCAGCTGGCCAGATGCTTTTGGTAGCATTTGATGGAATGTTTGCTCAAGTGGAAACTGCATTTGGCTTATTGATTGAAAAGGTATGTGGTTATTTTACCAAAGAACTCTGAGTCAGGAGTAAAAGTTTTATGAAACAAAATTAAATATTTTCTTTATATCATTCAGCTAAACAAGATGGAAATACCTGTGGCTTGGCGTAAGATTGATATAATTAGGGAAGCCCGAAGCACCCAAGTTAACTTCTTTGATGATGATAATAATCGACAAGTTCTAGAGGAAATTTTCTTTCTGAAGAGACTGCAAACAATTAAAGAATTCTTCAGACTCTGTGGTACCTTTTCTAAAACACTGTCAGGTAAATAAATATATTGTCAAATACATAATATTGTTTAGTCCACTTACCTTTCATATATGACCAGGAGCTAGAAGGTTTAAAAAAAAAAAAGCAGGGGGTGGGGGGGGCGGAATTCTGTAATTGTGCTATGTTTCTGAATCTGATAATATATCAAATTAATGTATCATGTTTCATTTATAATTAAAATACACTCTTTCTTCCTTTCAAAAGGAATCAGTTCGCTTGAAGACCAGAACACTGTAAATGGACCTGTTCAAATTGTCAATGTGAAAGCCCTTTATAGAAACTCTTGTTTTAGTGAAGACCAAATGGCCAAACCAATCAAGGCTTTTACTGCTGACTTTGTGAGGCAGCTTTTAATTGGCCTTCCAAATCAGGCTTTGGGACTCACGCTGTGCAGCTTCATCAGTGCTTTGGGTGTGGATATCATTGCTCAGGTGGAAGCCAAGGACTTTGGAGCAGAAAGCAAGGTTTCCGTGGATGACCTGTGCAAGAAAGCTGTGGAGCACAACATCCAAATTGGCAAGTTCTCACAGCTGGTCATGAACAGGGCAACAGTATTAGCCAGCTCATACGATACGGCATGGAAGAAGCATGATTTAGTGCGCAGACTTGAAACCAGCATTTCCTCTTGCAAGACAAGTCTTCAGAGAGTGCAGCTGCACATTGCCATGTTCCAGGTGAGACTGTATGTTCTTGGCAAATTTTTTCCTATGGAAAATAAGTTTTACTTACTGTGTCTGAGCATTCTAGGGATTTTATTTTGTTGAATGATCTTTAATATATTTTAATTGAGCTAGTATACTGTTTAATTCTCTTAATTCTTCCCTAAATATATAGGGAGCCAATTACTTTAGAAGACAGCTGCCTCTCAAGATGCAAATGTAACAATATGTAAACTCTTTTTGACTAAGCGCACAGCTTGTTCAGTAACTGTGAAGCCATTTATTAGAAAAGATGTAAAATATTGGCTTTCTTACAAGCAGTGTTGTCCTATTTTGCCTCTCTAAAAAGTAGGAATTCAAAGAATATGCATGCTTAAAATATATATTGTTGACTGTCATCTTGTATTGTTCCTGCAGATTTCACTGCTTTAATTCACTCCTTGTTCCTCTCTGCCTTGTAGAATGAATATAAATAGCAGCTGTGTTGGTCATACAAACATTCTTCAGTGGCTTTAGATAAATGTCATTGTGTACATTGAATTGTATGTCTGTACTCAGTTGTATTGTACTATCACCAATCTGCATTCTGTAGTGACTTGTAGGCTTAAGGTAGAGGCTTTGTCCACATCATTACTAACCCTTTACATAGGCTGGAAAGCAAAATTGTGTCTGTTTTGTAAGGTATCACAAGTGAACTGTTTCCAAAGATCAAGGGGGTTTTCTTTAAACTAAGAAAATGTGTGTAAATCACTTCTAGTAAGTTAAGGTCTGATTAATGGCATAATTATACAATCTAACAAAGCATAGTTTATGCTATTTATAGAATTAATACTGTAGTGATTCAGAACTTGAAAACATGTTGGTGTCATCTTATAAATATGGCCCTTTTGAAATGCCCATACTATAAGATGTACCAGAATGCTAGAATTGCTGTTTGAAGCAAAATGTTTTGTGATGAGTAATATTGCTAACCAAGTCTTTTCCTATTAAAAAAAAAAAAAAAGTGGCAGCACGAAGATCTTCTTATCAGTCGCCCCCAGGCCATCTCTGTTACTCCTCCACCTCGCTCTGCAATTTTAGCCAGCATGAAAAAGAAACTTCATACTCTCAGTCAGATTGAAGCTTCAATTGCAACAGTCCAGGTACTGCTATGTTTGGGGGTGTTTTTTGGCAGTGTGTTGAAAAATGTCTCTCTTAACTGCACATTTCAGAATTATCTGCCACCTCCAGATTCTTGGTTGTGTTATCTAAGCACACATTTCACGGTGTTTTCACTACTCCTTCAGTCTGCTTTGCCTTTATTTTGTTCTGTTGTGTACTATTACGCTATTGATTTTAGTCATCTCGCAGTACACAACACGCTTCCCTGGTATACAAGGAAATCTGTTCCATGGACAAAAAAAAAACAAAACAAAAAAACTGTCTTCTGAAGGCTGATCATACTGTTGTGTGTTTTGGGGATTTTTTTAAGTTTCACTTCCTTAAGTGATCCTTACCACCATTTTGCTTAAAGTGTTGAAAGCTTTCTCTTCAAATCTGGGCAAATGCTTTATTTTGTGTGTTAAAATTTCTACATGTTGAAAATCTGCCCAGCTTTACAGGTTGTTGTAAAAATATTTTTTGTGTGTTTCCTTTTAAGACTTCAGTGTATTACAGTAATTGAGGATGTTAATTGTTTAATACATGCTGTGCAACTTGTTGAAGTGTGTTTTTTTTTTTTTTTTAAGGTACCGCTCATACTCCTTTTTTATGAAGATTGCTTGCACAAAAGTCCAGTATTTCCATGATTTTATTTTGTTTTTAATCTAGATAGGTGGTGATTTAATTTGCTGACATTTTGTAGTGGGTTAAAATCTAGACAGGTGATTTTTTTGTTTTGTTTTGTTTTCATAACCATCAAATCCAGTTGTGGTTTGTGCTGAAAACAGCCTTGGCTTACATCTGTCAGTCATTTATACCACGTTCTTTTACATAAGTGGATATGCATGTGACTGCATAAATTATTATATATAACTTAATTTAGGCTTAATATGCTGAATCATATTTAAAATTTATGTTCATGTGTGCATATTTCCTATTATATTTTTTCCCTTTGCAGGAGAAGTTAGCAGCACTCGAAGCAAGTATTGAGCAGCGTTTAAAATGGGCAGGAGGTGCTAATCCTGCACTGGCACCAGTTTTACAAGACTTTGATGCAACTATTGCTGAAAGAAGAAACCTTGTCCTTAAAGAAAGTCAAAGAGCAAGTCAGGTACTATTTTCTACATGAAATATAACTGAGTTGGATGAAAGATATTTTTCTCCCTCAACATTTAAAAAGCAAGTATAGAAATCCAAATACTTCGGGGGGTTCCCACTTTAAAAGCAATATGAGTCACTATTACCACAGGAAATAATATTAGTGTAACAGAGCAGCTTTACTGCTGTATTTAAAAGTCATTTTTCTAAGAATATGGAACACATGCAGTTTAATACACGTTTAATTGAGATCTTCTTTCTTGCTTTTTCTTGGATTCTCAGGTTACATTCCTCTGCAGTAACATCATTCATTTTGAAAGTTTACGTACTAGAACAGCAGAAGCCTTAAATCTGGATGCTGCACTATTTGAACTTCTCAAACGCTGTCAGCAAATGTGCACATTTGCATCACAGTTTAACAGTTCAGTCTCCGAACTGGAGCTTCGCTTACTTCAGAGAGTGGTGAGTAAAGGTTAAAGCAAAATATATAACACTACACAATTACTGTAACAAGCTCTCCATTTTTGCCTTCCATTCCACACAATATGTTTATCTTCTAATGAGTAATCGATGACAGTTTGCATGCTTAACTGCTGAACATGTGGTAATAGCACCTACACAGTACTTGGGTTTTATTTCTGGATGTAGCTATTTATTTACTCCTGTCATTTTTAGGGGACTGGTCTTGAACATCCCATTGGTAGCTCTGAATGGCTTCACTCAGCTCACAAGCAGTTGACCCAGGAAATATCTACGCAGAGAACAGTACAAACAGAGAGAGAACAGCAAATAGAAACAGTTTGTGAAACGATTCAGAACCTGGTAGATAGTATTAAAACTGTGCTTACTGGTCATAACAGGCAACTTGGAGATGTCAAGCATCTGCTGAAAGCTATGGCAAAGGTATGCCTGAAATGTGACTCAATTTTATTGGTGGAAACAATATCAGTATGGTTCAGCTTATAAAGTATGCATGTATATATACAATATGCATATAAAAACAAAACAAGGAATTTTGTTCATGCCTACATATTCCAGATGTCAAATCCATTTTATAAAGTTGTGTTTCTAGAGTTGTTCATCATGTTTTGGTTGACCTAAACCTTTTGGCTATTGGTAGTTGAAAGCATTTGTTTGTTTGTTTGGGGATTTTTTTGGTGTTTGCAAGTACATTTTAAAAATCCTCCTAGCTTTTAATCAGTAAAACATAAAAACTTTATCAAATTTATTTTCTTTAGAGGCAATCATTGAAAATAATGGTTTCTTTGATAGTCAGATGATAAACTGAAAAGCTAGAAACACTAGTGCTATACATCATTCTATTCTTAAAAATGCAATGAATAGTTAAACATTTTAAATACTTCTCTTTTACAGGATGAAGAAGCAGCTTTGGCAGATGGTGAAGATGTTCCCTATGAGAACAGTGTTAGGCAGTTCTTGGGCGAATATAAATCGTGGCAAGATAATATTCAGACAGTTTTGTTTACGTTAGTTCAGGTAATGGGTCAAGTCCGCAGTCAGGAGCATATTGAAATGCTGCAGGAAATAACTCCCACCTTGAAAGAACTAAAAACGCAGAGCCAAAGGTACGTTCCCTTCTGTTTGTGGAAGGCATTTATGCACTTGCATATAGCGGAGGAACAGCACCACCTGCGTACTTGGTGTTTGTCTTAACATGCTAAAATCTTCTTGCAAAACTTGATTTCTGGCTTTCATTTTGAAATTTTGAATGACTTGAATAGCTACCTGAATATTATCAACTGTACTGTCTTTTCCAGTGTCTACAATAATCTGGTGGGTTTTGCATCACCCTTGGTCACGGATACATCGAATGAATGCTCAAGCCCAACATCATCTGCTACATATCAGCCAACCTTTGCTGCAGGTAACACTTTAAAAAAGTACCAAAATTCGAACATGAGGAATTGATGTTAGAGAGAAAATAATTTTTGATTAATCCTGTAAGGGCTAGCTGTATTTCAAGACTTTTAATAGCTGCCAAAATTCCAACTATGCAACATCCAGTGCTGGATGATCAAGTAGCCTTCAAGATGTTATTTGGATTAATGTATATTTTTTAATTTAAATGTATTATGAAAATAAATTTAGTTTCAGAAGGTAAATTTTAGTGAAACTCTGTATCTTAATTCAAATTACTTAAACCTTTTTTACTATTTTACAGCTGTACGGAGCAACACAGGGCAGAAAACTCAGCCTGAGGTGATGTCACAGAATGCAAGAAAGCTAATTCAGAAAAACCTTGCCACGTCAGCAGATACTCCTCCAAGCACAGTCCCAGGAACTGGCAAAAGTGTTGCTTGTAGTCCTAAAAAGACAGCTAGGGACCCTAAAACAGGAAAAGGTAAATACAGGAATGCAGTGGGTTTTGTTTCATTAAAAAAGAAAAAGTATGCTTCTGTATTGGAATGTAAAATACAATCTTATTTTGTGCCTTTAGCTGTGCAGGAAAGGAATTCGTATGCAGTTAGTGTGTGGAAGCGAGTCAAAGCCAAGTTAGAGGGCCGAGATGTGGATCCCAACAGGAGAATGTCTGTTGCTGAACAGGTGAGTTGAAGCTAGTAAAGCTCAATTATTACGTCTGGCTTTAGATACCTGTGTATGTGTGTACGCACACCTGCATGTGGGTGTGCTTGCTAAAATGCAACTTTAGAAATGAAACGGTATGGTGAATGGGGTCTGTTTTTTATCTCTTGATGTACTGTTTGTATTTCAAAGCAGGTCAAGTATGCAGTTGTCCTGTGTTGCTGCATTCATTTTTATCAAATGTTCGCACATATATTTTATGTAAGCCCATGAATCTGATAAAATTACCTTTGTATCTTAAGCAAACATTGGTTGCACAGCTGTTGGTAGCCCGCAAAGGCATTAGATTTTATTACAGCTGCCTAATCTGTCTGTTGACCAGTACAACGTAACAATCCCACTGGCTGTGTGAGTCATTAAAGTCAGCGGACTCAAATGCCTGCGTAAACTGGAGAATGATGGGACTGTTCTCTAGAGTGGGGATTATGTAAGATTACAGGTACAGTTACTGTAGATTTCTTTGCAGTGAGACTTTATATATGAAGGCAATGTTCAACAGTTGATTTTTAAGATCACCTGAACACACTTTAAAATCCAGTGTATTTTAATTTCTTGTTTGACTTTTTAATAGGTTGACTTTGTGATTAAGGAAGCAACTAATCTAGATAACTTGGCTCAGCTGTATGAAGGTTGGACTGCCTGGGTATGAGTAGGGAGAAAGCAGACGAGTCTGGTTCAGCGAGGTCAGACATCCACCAGAATCAACTCGGCCTCAGGCATCCATAGCCGCACCACAGTCGGTGGTGATGCACACTGGGGCTTAATCTGAGGAAACCTAGGAAATCTCGGTGCACTGGGAAGTGAATCCTGCAGGATAGCTGCACTCAGGGATACGCTAAACACAATGGTCTGCAACCCCCACGGCCAAGGGTGAAAGCTCACCGCTTGAGCAACACGGTTTGTCTTTCTGCTCCGGAAGAACTGCAAACGTGTCTGGGGGTTAGCCGCAGAAAGAAATCGGGATGCTACAAACCGCAGAGTGATTTGGAACTCAATTCCACCTGACCCTGTGAACAATTCAGGTAACACCAAACCCTGTTCAAAGAGAAATGGAAAAAGATGGGGCCATGAAGAAATCACAGCAAAGGAAGATTTGATGCATTCAGATTCTTGTTACTCTTGTTGCTTGGCAACAGTGCTGGTTGAGATGACCAGTTAGTACAGGAAAAGGCTACAAACGTAAACTTCAGAAATAGACTGAAAGCGAAGAGCTGTACATCTGGTAAACGCTGCATTGGAAGAACTTCTGAGATAGAAGAAGAAGCCTTTTGTTCTCTTCTCCTTTTCCTCTTTCCTTTCTTTCTTCCCTCCCAGCCTTTCCTTGCATACCCCTCTTCTGGCTTATTCTTGTAGTTTAGGCGTACTTCCAATCTACTTTTTATTTCAATCCTTCTACTTCACAGTTTAGTCAAACTAACAACTTAAATTTTGTTTGGTAAGCAAATTTTCCAAAAGCACTGAAAATATAGAACATCAATGATTATTTATGAGTTGGATGGTCAAATGCAAAATGTAATTTTGGTTATTTTAAAGTCATTTCTGTGATTCTATCATGTACAGTTTCTCAAAATTGTCACTGTGCATTTAAAAGTAATGAATCCTACAGGCATTTGATTTAATGTGCACTTCCCTCTGCTTGCAGTGTACACTTTTTTGTAATACAAATTGTCCCTCCAATTCATTCTACTGTGATTGCTGTAGTTTCTTTCGTACGACGTAGCTAATCCAATGTAATCTTTACCTTTTAAAAAACCAGGATAGAGTATCTACTAGAGTTTTACATTGTTGATGACAGATAAACAATAAAGTGACGTTCTGGTGGAGGTAGAGTGATATGCTTTTTACTTCACTTTCCTACTACTTTTAGTTCACACTTGTAAATTATAATGCTTCAGTTCACAGGGGTATACATGTAATCCAACAAATGAAGGACTCTCCAATTTCTGTTCAACTAGATTTGTAAAGATTTCTGCAAAGTAATTTTGCTTTGCCATATTACTTCTATAAATGGTTGTTCAATGATGCATTCATAGTGAATCTTCCACCAAGGCTTTTTGTTTTTTAATCAGTTCTGCACTCAAAGTGTGATTATGGTCAGAAAAGTCTCGTTAAAAATGGCATCTTCTTACTTAGAACTATGTACTGCTTGTCTGTCAGTTCTTCCTTCCTTTTAAAAGATTGGTCTGTCTTTGGCTCTGGAACACTTCTAGGAAAAGGAAACTTGCCTTTCTTAAACCAACTGAACATAATTGAGTTATAACTACAGAATCTGTTACAAGTGATATCCAAAGCAGAAATGCACATTGGCTTTCTCAACTCAGATAAATTTGCATAGCTATGTATATAAAACTAAACAAAAACAACTTTGTAAATTTGGTGAATTATTTACATACAGTTGCTGAAAGGGATAACCATGGGATGTTCCTTTATGCCATTTTAGTCACTTTGCAGAGTGAAAAATACTTCAGTTTTTCAATCAAAATTTGCATTACGAAATTCAGGCCAAGTTCCCTACTAGCATACAATGCATTTAACTGACTGAATTTACAGCAGTTAATCTGAGTAGAAAACTTGGCTAACAATTTTCAGATAACACCATGCAAAAGTAAAAGAAGAATCTTTATTTTCAGTATTTGCACTATGCTAACTGCTCTGCCTCCTAAGTAGGTCTTAGAGTTCACTTTTCTGTTGCCAATTTTTTGTGGACATGCACTTCGAAGTGTGAGGAATTTCAAGAAACATATGGCCTTTTTTCTTTCTTTTGTGTTGCTTTCTGATTGCCTGAGTAACTCCAGGGAAGTCGCAGGCTTTATATTTAATGATACTCGTGCAAATGCATTCCACAGTCATCGCTTCCTGAACCCTCCACCATGCCGCGTATTGCAAGAAGGTGTTTGAATGTTGCAGTGAAGAACATTCATACGCAGAACAAGATACTTCACGCTGTTAGTCCTTTTTACTTTTCTCCAGTTTAAAAAGAAAAAAAGACTTATGAACAATCTGTTTGGAGTACCATAGAGTAATAAGAGTGTATTATACATGCTGTTTTATTTCTTGGAAGTCGGGGGAAGGGAGGGGTAAAGCACTCACCTGTGGCTCATGTATTATACCTCTGCTATCCAGAAATGAAACACTTGTGTGGAGATGGGTTCTTTACTGCGTAATTTAATAAAGTTTTAAAATAAAAATTATTTGTATTCATAATTTATTTATGCAAAATTGCTTGTGGTTCTGAAAATTATGGAGGAGAATAAAAGATCAAGTACATAGCATCTCCAATTTGAACTGGATTCTAGAAAGAGTTGTGGGTGATATGAAGGGGAACTTGCATGTGTAGGAGTTTGTGGGGCTGTCACCTTCCATGTGCTGAAGTCAAAATGCTTCCTTTAATGGATGGCAGTGGGGACCTGGTTCCTTCACCACATTTCATTGAACTTAGAATAGAGCTCTTGCGCAGAGTTCGTGCATGCATGTTAAGTAATCTTTTTAAATAAATGTCCTTAGAGGAAGGACAAGGTTTCTTTATTTCAGTAAAACTAAGATACACATAAATCAAACTGAAGGAAGGCGAGACAGGCGGTCAGATGAGGCCTGAGGCTCCTGCATTCACTGCAGGGGCAGTGCCAGGCTCTCCCTGTGCAGCAGGGGTGTCTGCAAAGACTCTGGGCCCCACGAGGAGCCTGCAGCAGACCCAGAGGCATGGGGAAAGGCAGCAGCCTGAGTCCAAGTCTAGTGGGGCAGGTGGCAGCTGCAAGGACCAGGGGAGATGGATGACTCCTGCAGTGGGGAGGGAGAGAAGGGCGAACAGCAGTGTGGACATGGTAGAAGCGCAGCGCAGTGCAGGGCTTTCTCAGACTTCAATCAGAAGTGCTGCTGGCAGCACTTTCTCATGAAATTATTTTCTTGTAGTGCAATAGTGGATGTTGAAGGTGGAGCCCAGCATTTCTAAGGTAAGTACAAGACAGTGCATGAAGATATTCACAGCTTTGGGGAACCATTAATTAATTTGAAGGTTGTACAGTGAAGTCTCTTTCTTATAGAGTGCTCTTCAAAATCATTCGAGAGTCTAGAAGACCAAAAACATGCTAAGATGACATCCTTGGCCCTGATGAGGTAAAGGCCAGCACTGTGACCTTCCTTTCTGCGCTCTGCCAAGTTCATGAATTGAGTGGAAGGGGTGGAAGACAAGTAATGTTTTCCTCAACAGTGGTAGCATGTTTTTACATCCTTGAGACAGTGATGAAATTCATAATACACGTGTGACTGAAACAGTGAGGAAATTGAGTCAGAATATAATATATTCCAGTGCTTTTCTCCTATGCCTATTTTTGTGAAATGACTACAGCAACATGCTGGACCCCAGGTAGTAATTATGGGGCCTAATGGGCCTGTGCTGTGGTAGCAGAAGCTCTGGATTACTTCATTTGCTTCCTGTGTGGTAATCGTGCAGAAATCTCATGAGAATTTGTTTCAGCTCTCATAGGTGCCATGCTGGCTGCTTCACATCAGTCAAATGTCTGTGCTATTAGAAAAAGCATTAAGGGCAAGAAAGTGCAAGACCTTCTCGTGGACTATGGTTCAGCGGTAGTGGAAGATCCCTGAGTCTCAAAACAGCCTGGACTTTTTCCATTTTGGAAGCATCTGACTCTTACAGAGCAATGGGGCAAGCAAAGGCAGCATTATCTTTTAAAAAATCATTTTAAGAAGCAGAGTAGCTCTTAAAAGATAAGAGGGCCCAAAAAGGGGTGGGTGAGTACATAAAAGGTGTTTTTTCTCTGATGCACTGCAAGCGCTTGTACCATTAAAACAGCTCTGTGGGTACCGAGTCCAGCCAATGACTATGTTTTGACTAAGCGGCACTGAACGAGGCCGTGGCTGTGCCTCAGGGGTGACTGCGCTCTCACCAGGTCGCCTCTCCAGCCCCTCTCTGACGGCGGGAGCTTCCTCCGTTGCTGCTGCGCAGTCCCCGGCCGGGGCGGCCGCACCTCCCGCTCGCGGTACCGCGGCAGCAGCTCGTGGACGGCGTCGCGGCGGGCGACGAGCGCGACCTGGGCGGCGGGGACAGGGGC
>JAWLRI010000988.1:1036628-1048925 GCA_034781795.1 Crypturellus tataupa | reverse complement strand
CGCAGAGCCGGGCGCGCTCGGGCCGTGACGGGGCGAGCGTCGTGTGGGGGGCGGTGCGGGCGGTGAGACCCCCGTGTGCTCCAGGGGGCTCGAGCTCGGAGCAGCCGCGCGCCCCGCTAGGAAGCGGCAGCGCCGCGTCATGTCCCGCAGCGCCTCGTGGGCCCGGGGGAGCTCGCGGTTTGTCACCGAACTGCAGCGGTTGGTGCCCGGCTCCCCTCTGAGAGCAGCCTGCCAGGTGTCCCTGATGTCACGGGTCTGCTGGTTCTCAAACAGACCTAATGCTCCGGGAGTTTTAAAGCCCCAAATGATTCACCCAGGAAAGCTGTCGCGTTCGTGAAATGTCTTCTAGGTAGCGTGCTTTAAATCTGTGTGTGTGCATGTGTCTGTTCATAAAGTCATATTAGAGTAGCAGTATGTCAGCTGTCCCAAGTTGTCACAGTGGTTATGAATCCCTTTGGACATACCTGACTATATGAGCTGACCTATTTGCTAGCCTAAAAATGCTTTTTTTTTAATCTGTAGTGTAACTTTCTGTGAGAGTGCTGGAACTTTTAGAGCATTAAAGAGTCCATTTCACAGCATATTTGGGATGACAAGCTGGTATACATAACTGCTGCTCTTTCTCTCTCCACCAGGCATCATGGTGCGCATGAACGTTTTGGCCGATGCTCTTAAAAGCATCAACAATGCAGAGAAACGTGGAAAACGTCAAGTTCTCATCAGGCCGTGCTCCAAAGTAATTGTCCGGTTTTTAACCGTGATGATGAAGCATGGTAAGTTCAGCCTTCGCAAAGCAGCCTTTTTTTCCGTGAAGGATCACTAGGAGAGTGCAGTATGTTAATTTTAGATGGTTCCTTCAATATTACAAATGGTTAAAATGAAGCAGATATTTCCTCAGTACCAGTGAGCGCTCGTTCATGGGTTTGGGCTGGTTTGCTTTAGGACCTGGTTTGCTTTAATGAAGGAGATCTTTGGGAAGAGCTCAAGTGTGTTGCTATGCTGACAGTGTAGTTATGTTTAGATTTTAACAGTTTTGGAGTGGTAGAATGCCACTGTAGAATGATTCTGCAAGCTACGTATATGTGCCTTTAGATGGGTTTGCTGTTTGGAGAGGAAAGTGTATTTGATTGCTGTGTTCTTTCTAAAAAGAACTCCTCTTGCAAGGATTCTGTGGGTTGAGACAAGTTCCGAAAAGATGAATATAACAAATAGTGCTTTGGGGCATTTGATTCGCAACAGATTCACTGAAATGGGTTAAATTGTTTGCTGAAAACAAACTTCAGAAACTATCTGAATTCTCTTAAGATTTTTTTTTTGTTTTTTAGAGTTAAATAAGTGAAGTTGTTTGAACAAGTTTTGTGTAACCTAATTAAAATGAGTGGTAAGTAGTTACATGTTAAACATCTGGTTTTATCTTCTTTCTAATCTCTTACAGGTTACATTGGTGAGTTTGAGATAATTGATGATCACAGAGCTGGGAAGATTGTTGTCAATCTCACAGGCAGACTCAACAAGGTAGGATTTGTCTTTCTGAACTCAGTTAAATCTGGGACTGTTTTATCCAGATCTGGAAATGTTACATGTAAAGAAGGTGGTATTTTCCACGTTTGTGTACACATGGAATAGTATGGATGTGCTCAGTAGCTTTGCATGTTATTTTTTTTAAGTTTCACAATGATGTTCTTGCCTAGCTGCAGTTCTGCTAGCCACAGAATGCAAGCTTGCAAGTACACTGTATTTTTCATTTTAGCTAACTGATGATTTCCTGTTTTCTTTCATTTATTTTTAAGCAATTTAAAAGATGTTTGTGTTGATGGAGAGCACTTGAGTTTTGTAGTTGATGCTTAATTAACCTGTAAATAGAGAGATCACATGCTTTGCTGCTGCTGGGTGGGCTTTGCTCCAGCTAAGGGGAGGTTAAATGGTGCATTCTCCAGTTGCATTGGTGATTCTTAAGCTGCTGGGGCATATGGTCTGTTTATGTACATCTTGACAATTGAGTTGGTGTGTTTTGGGGGTATATTTGTCTTAAAATGTTGGGTTGTCTAGTTTAGTCCTGTCTTTGCATTGTTTGCATTGACGTAGCATTGTTTCCAATTTAGCTTTTCAAGTGAGAGGTGCTCTTTCGGTAAATCAAAAGTTAGTTCCAAATATACTGGGTAATATGATGATGAACAAATCTTGCAGCTGAAAATTGCTTGAGTGTAGTAGGAAGAGAATTATACACTAATGACCTGGATGATGTTTGGTTTTGTAATCTGCGTCAACTGTGAGTGCAGTGTACCTTAAACTGTCTCTTGGTGACTTTATAGATGATCTGGAGTGGTACAGCTGAACATTACATTTCTCAGTAGTAGAAATAAAATCTGGTTGTATAAAATGTCAATCAGTGCAGAAAGATATGCTTTTGGTTTTGTTCTAGGTATTTATTGAACTAATTGAAAATGGTAGTAGTGGTCATGGTGAATAACAAATACAGTAACCTTGAAAAAGATTTTTTTTTTTTGCATGTTTGATTTCTCCTGGTTTAAAATCTACGTGTTTTTGGCTAATGATGTATGATAATTTTTCCAAGAAATATATCCCTGGGTAATTCCATTTTTTTCCTAAGATGTAGGATGTTAATCTTTAATGACAGAGTATGCTTTTGTACTCTTCCAGGTCTAGCCAGTAAATTGCTCCTGTAACCTCACTAGCAATATAAGTAACTTCATGTAGTCAAGGAGTGAGGAGAGGCAAGGCTAAGGAAATAAAAGCTCTTTAACTTGTGAGAGTCTTAACTTTTCTGAGGAAAAAGACTTGTTTCATGCTACAAGTAATGGGGAATGTTCCTTGGAACTTGAATTTTGATGACAGAAAGATTTAAAATCCAGTTGTTAATTCTTTCGTGCAGTGAGTTAGAATGAGAAATGTATAAATGCAGTTTACGAAGTTTTCCAGTTTGTAATGGAGTTCTGTTTTATAGTGTGGTGTAATCAGTCCCAGATTTGATGTTCAGCTGAAGGATTTGGAAAAGTGGCAGAACAACCTGCTGCCTTCACGTCAGTTTGGGTGAGTATGGAGAGGAGTTAAATACCTGTTCTATGTAAAACAAGATGGAGAAGAGAATGTATGGAAGGAGTTTTTTGTTACACTTCTGTACTGTCTAAGCTAGATTAATTTTATATTTCTCTATGATGAGACTGAAAGTAGAAATCAGCCTAAAGGTTAACTTGCCATGTAAATGCCTTTTTAAAATCATTTTTAAAGTGACTCTGTTTAGTACGGACCTGTTTTTTATTTGCACTGAAACAACAGGAAGAATGGTGAAAACAGTTACTGGATTTTGCTTATTTTAATTTTACTGGTGGTCATCTACAGGATGAATACTGTAGGGTTCCATATCAGTGGCAGTAGGTCTTGCTGCTGTGGTCATGCTCATTGGGAGTGCATGAATTGGATATGAAGTGATACAAGGCTTAGAGATTCTATTAAACCTCCAAAACAGAGAATCCCATTATTTCTCAGTGTGGTGATCATTCCCAGATTTCACCAAGTCAAGAGTAATGAATCACAGCAATGAGAAGCAGTGATGAGTTAGAAGAGTCTTGGCTCCTGTCAAACACAGGACTAACAGTTATTGTCATTTTTGTTGTTAAAACTCTATAGAGTTAGTTTTGCTGTACCTGTAGCTTGCTATTGTGTAGTGCCATATTGGATATTTTTTTTAAGTGTATTTGTAGAGTGGTGATACAGAAGGTTCTTAATCATCAAACAGTGGATGAAATATACCGATAATCCAGATATTGGCATTAGAAATTACTAAAGCAGCTTTAGTTATCAGCGCAGATATCCATCTGCATCTCAGTGAGCTACGTTCAAAACACGAAGTGATAAAAGAGTGATAAAGCAGTCAGACTTGCAAAGCTGTCTGGCACCATGGCAACCCTACCTGCTCCAAAGAAAAATGTCTGCTTAAAACAGCAGCCGACTTTGGAAACTGTAGAGTTGGTAGCGCTGGAGTGGTTGGAGTAACTTTGCAGAAGGAATATATGTGAGAAATGTGTACAAATATTTGTAAACCTGAAGCCTATGAATGTCCTTTGTGTGCTTCGGAATTGTACTGTGTGGGAAGTGTCGCTTTTTGTCTGATGTTTGCTAACCGAATCTTAGTTACATTATGCAAATTTTAATAATAACTTATAAAATGAAGTTATAGTACTGTTGAGTCTGCATGAGTATAGGACAAAACTTCAATTACTGAGCACTTTTTCTTTCTTAATAGGTACATAGTACTGACAACCTCAGCTGGCATCATGGACCACGAGGAGGCTAGGCGAAAACACACAGGAGGCAAAATCCTGGGATTCTTTTTCTAAAACTTGTAAAAGAGGATACTAATAAATGGTTCAAATGGACTCTGGTGTTTCCAAACAGTATTTTAATGATTCCTAGCTGTACCTGCAAGAATGCTTGTAACACACAGCTATTTAACGGTGCTAAAGTTCTGACTTTACTTCACACCTTCACATACCAGGTATTGCAAGATAAGGACTTGGCACAGACATTTGGGTTCTACACCATCCATGATTGCAACTTGCATTTGTTAATGATAGTAATATGCTTTTATTATCAACCTGGTTTTCTTCTGAAAGAATTATAGACAATTATATAAAATAGCTGCAGTTAGGGGAATTCTGAGCTCTGTATTCTTTGTCCTCTGGTTGGGTCACCTCTCAGATAACTGTGTCTCTAAATTGCAACTCCAGTGCTTCACCTGTAGGCTAAATAATAGAAGATACCCTGCCAGAAGCTATTTTGGTTGTGGTTTAAGATTATTTTAAACCTCTAGGATTGTGGAGTAGTTAAGATGTTTGATGTTTGTTTTTGGACCACAGACACTTTCAAAACGTATACAGGATATAACTGAAGGACAGACCTGTAAATCATTTTTTTTTCCCCTCAAATTTCTACTTTGATGTTTCTGGGAAATAATCTTGTAGAGAGTAGGTGCTTCAATTTAACTGCTTGGTTTGGGATCTTTTAAAATACCATTTGAAGCAAGTCAGTAAGGAGTTGTGAACTAGCAAGCAGTGAATGTCTAGTATTGTGCTGTTGGTTTGTTTTAGGTATCTAACTAGGTATGTGTTAGATAAACATGAGGGCATAGAATTCTTGACAGGAAAATCAAGAGCTTCTTTCAGCAAGCGTCTGGACAAAGAGCTACTTGGAGACAGCAGGGAAGGGGAAGGAAGCTTCCGTGCTGATTGTATCACCCTTCAGCAGCAGCTGGAAATACCTTGCCTTATTTTGTTTGCTTTTGAGTCTATTAGGAAAGTTCATAGGAAAACTCAACAAAGTCTTTTGTAACAGGCTTTAAAGCTGTTATGAATTTATAATTTTACTCAATATGAACACTTGGAAACAATTTTCCTGATGTCTTGTTCATAAGTACAACAGCTTGACTAGAAGTACTGTGCCTTGGAAGGTGCTACTTCCATCACAAACGTCAGAGAGCCTTGGGATGGAAATTATGGTTGAGGTGCAAAGTCATAGTTTGTAACTACAAACACAAACTACATAGTTTGTGACTTGCTAAATGGAATTGGGTTGAATAGATAATTTTTTCTAAGAAATAGATAATTTCTTATCTATTCAGATCAGGGAAGAAACTTTTTTTTTTTTTTCTTTCCTAAGGCAGATAGAATCTTAACCTAGTCCATCTTTTCTTTGATGAACAAGTAGAGTTGCAAAGGAATGGTTAAAGCATGTGTTGTAGTGGTGCACTTGAGGGTCCTATGATAAAGGAAGTCACAGCAGGACTGAGAGGAGCAAAAAGTATCGAGAGGGCTGGTTTTCCTCCTGCATCTGTTGCTTTCTGTTAAAGTTCACATAGTCTGTACTGCAAATGGTCCCAACGAGTAAAGTGTGAGGAGTGTGAGCCTCAATATCAGTAACTGGAGAATGATCTTTATGGTCTTGGACAAAAATTTGACCTGGACATGGAGGTCCGTAAACTGAACTACAAAGAGTAGTTATGAAGTAAAAAAGTCTTAGCTTCTCTTTCCTAATTTACTGCTAAGTTAAACTCACAGAAAAGTTTTTGATTCTTCATGGAGATAGTTCTGCACTGATCACGCAAGCTGGGCTGTTGCATCTCTTGCTTAAAAAGACCCTAAAGATCACCTCAAGCTTCTGTTGCTTATTTTATATTAAAAAAAAAAAAAATTAATCAGTCTTGGGTACTGCACATGTTCCAGATACCTGATGGAAGAAGACCAGTGGCTCTGTAGAAAGGCTTCCTTCGTATGAGTTGACTATGGCTGTAGGTTCCCTGTCAGTTTTATGACAGTTTTGTGACAGTTTTATGACAATTTTATGTCAAGCTTATTTTTTCCCTGTCAATGTTTTAAGCCAGCTTTGGAGACCAAGTACATCACACTTTTCCAGTACCCAAGTACAATTTACCTGTAGTAAGAGTATGAAGTGCTTTAATACTTCACAAACGCATTATGATGACTCTAATATAGGGAAGTATGTCAGTTGATGAGCTGGAATAGTTATTTCATAGTACCGTCCTGCTGGAGCCAAGCTGATGACTTTCATAAAACTACGGTGGAAAGAACGACTCTGAGGTGAGCATACAGTGGCAGCTGCACCTTTTCTAGAGCAAATTTTCCATGCGCAGTGTAATTTGCAGCATGGATTTCCATAAGGCTTCATATGGAGAATGCTTTGTGACTCTTCACAACTACACCACTTGTGGTGTGGTTCCTAATGTTGGACTACATGAATTTTCAGATTTTTTTTCCTTAAGGTTTAAATGGTCGCTGGGGCAAGTGCCTTGTCGGTCAGAAAGCTGTACCAGCGTGTGTGTTTGGGAAAACAGCCTGAGATTTTTGGTATTGCTCTTAGCTCCTATAAATGAGTAAGTAAGTTTTGCTACTTACAGGAGGATTTCTAGGTTCAAAGAGGTTCAGTGCAAAGGTTTGCACCTTTTGGGATGTTGGTAATGGCCCTGTTTGCAACCCTGTGTTCCACGCAAGTGCATCATCTAACAAATGTAGCGACAGACGCAGGCTTGGGGTGCTGCTGTGGAAGCAAAAGCCGCCAGTCTGAGTCCTGTGGTGATCTCCGAGTCTGTGTCAGTTCTCAACTCACTGGTATGAAGGTCTTCACCGCTGGACCATGGCTACTCTCCGGAGATCCAGGTAACTTCTGAAATGAGATTGTGGAGTGACTGAATGCAGGACCGTGACTACTTTAAAGGAAGGTCAGTGAAATTCTTAGATGTGTTTAAACCCCCATGTGGTGTCTTTTTAAAGCTTGGTGCTTGTGGAGCAGAGCGAGGTGTTGTGGGGAGTCCGCTCGGAGCAGAGCAGGCAGCCGTCATAGGGGGCAGCTGGGCAGACGGGTGGCGCCTCAGAACCAGGGATGTGTTGTGACGCCCTTGTGGTTTTCCATAGGATCAGCACTGCTGCCTAAAACGTGTGGGTGACCTGCCGTGCATCAGGAGAAATGCCTGTTTCTGAGGTGGGAACTTGCCAAGAGATGGCAGCAGATGACGGAGCCATGGAGATCCAGGGGCCCCTGCAGTGTGGGGTGACCTGGGGCGCTGGTTAGTGCCCGCTTGGCTTTGGAGCCGCTGCTGGCCCCTCTGCTCCCTGTGCAGAGCTGCGTAGCCTGGCTTGCCTTGTACTCCGGACCACAGAGGTAAAGTCTTCTGACTTGGATGGAGTAGGTCCTTACTGAAGAGAAGAGGGGAGGTGGGAGTAAGTTTGGATTTCAGATACTGCGGGAGAGCGATGCCAGCTGTGTGAGAGTGTCTTTGCTGGAAACAACCGGTGACTCCTCATGATCTTGGGTCTCCTGCCACAAGTAACTGAATCAGCTCAGTTCCCTGAATGCTGTTTGTGTGTGTTGTGTCGGTGTGTTTTCCACGCCTGTGTCAGTTCCTTGCACCAGAAATACCAGTAGTGATTCAACTTTGGCCTGCAGCGCCTGAGCAGTTATTTTAGGGACTTTGTTGCTTACCCAGGAGAAGGGCAGCAGTGGCAGACGATCCACGTTATGGAGGTGACGAGCGCGTCAGGGCTCCTGTTTGACTCTGGGGATCTCAGGGACTGTGTGAGCTACGCAGATCTCGCAAGGTAAAATGCAGTTTTATTTTTAGGAGTCACAATCTTGGCAGCTCAGTGGGAGAAATGGACTTGTGACTTTGGCTGTTTCTGCATTGAAAAGTCTGTTGGCTCTAATGCTGCCTTATTATCAAGGGAAACCATGACCCGTGCTGTGCTCTCACCAAAAGAAAAGTTGTCAAAGTGGTTGTCTTTGGGTTTTGTTACAATTACCTACTCTCAAATGACAGTTTCTTGTGTTTTGTCTAATACTATTTAGCTAATTTAGAGAAGTTAGAATAAAACATATTCAGTTCCATGTCTTACAGCAAATTAAGGCAAATATCAGACTCTCACTAACCATCATGATGGATTTAACCAAGTCCTGAAATCTCCATCAGAATTGAGGCTTCCAGAGCCAGTGAGCCCTGTTCCCACTCGTGTGTCTGAATGCTTTTGCTGCTCAAATGCAGCTCAGTTTAAAAAAAAAAAAAAATTCTCTTAAATCTCCTACTGTTCATCATCTACTTGTCCTGTTACCTCATACTTTGACTATTGGCTCTATTCATGACCTGGAACAACTTGGTTTTGTTTACAAATATTTCTTACTGCGAAAGCGCTGCCATAGTGAGCGACAGGAGTAGCTGGGTAAACCTTCAGCGCTTGATGCTCACGGGTGCACCTTCTACAAGAATATGTTGACCTCCTGCTGCTTTTGTCAGGCGGAGAGGAAGGATGTCTGAAGTCATAAAACTTCCCATTTACATTTTTACTTTCATCTAGTGAGGCTTATTATGTGAAACAGGTAAGAATAATTTTAAATTAAAAACACTATAAAAAGCACTTGTAAAATACGGGTGGAGAAAACAGTGCTTGTGTCGTTAAGATAAATGTTCCCTCTTCTAATTTTTGAGTTGGAAGTTAGTCCAGAAGAGACTGCTTGGCACCTGCCCTGCCTGTTGTGTGGCGAAACCACGGACGTCGTTGCTGTTGAATTTCACCTGTTTTAGTTGTGTGCGGGTGCGAGGGAGTAACCACGAGCAGGAGGCTGTGCTGGTGCCACGGCTGCCTTCGCACACACGGCAGATCTGTCGCGGGCGCTCGGTCAGCACTGCTCGTCGTCACGGTGCTTGGGCCTTGGCCACATAGAAAATCTGTTTTAAGTGCCCATGAGCAGTCGCAGCCTGAGAAGGTACTCGGATGCATATCTGGTTTCTTTAACAGACTAAACGTAGCTGACTTTACCACTGCATTTTGTGTCCTTGAATCCTGTTTCCCCTCATTTGCCAGGTGTGACACTTGGCCTGTGAGAACCCTCTAGGGACAGGTGGTTCCTTCCTGGCTGGTCACAGGGCGTTGTGGCACATTGTGGCTGAATGTGTTTTAGTGCTGGGATGCTCAATATCAGCAGGATGAAAACACCCAGCAAACGCTGCTCCAGGTTCTTTATAACATCATAAAATACTGTTCAAGTGGACATCAAATGTCTATTAAAAATATTCTGTAAAGTCATATGGATTTGGTGCGTGTGTCAGTGAAATTGGTAGGTTGTGCTACTTGTTCTGGGCTGTGATTTGACTTTTCTCATCAATTTGGCTGTAGGCATGTAAAAATGGGTCAACCGAAGGATGGTTTTACTGCTTGATTTAGTTAAAAGCAAATATAAGTATTTGGTGCCTAGCTACAAGCCAAGGCTCCGTTGCAGTACAGCAGTCGTGCGCTTCAACCTCCTGGTATATTTGGTTCCTCCAGTTCTGGAAGCTGATTGAAAATGAAGAATGTGTCCAGGATCACTTGCAAAATACTGCATTGGAGCGGCTTTGCTCTTTAAACCTCCTGGCCTTGCTGGAACCTGTCGGTTCCTGCAGCTCCTGTGATGTACCTGTAAGTCTCCCTGCAGAGCATATGAAATATTCAGGCTGTGATTTACGGGATGTCCCTTGCTGTGACTGCCACTCCTCAGGTTGCTGCGTGTTGCTGGTCTCGCAGCTGGATGCAGAGGGGAGGCTGCTGGTGCCGGTGCTCGCGGCTGGACGGGCCCCGGCGCCGGGAGCTGGCGCGGGGAAGGAGGCGACTGCCAGCCCGTGCGATCACCCCAGGCTGCCCGTTGTGCCGGGAACTCTGCCTTTCCAGAACCTGCAATGCATCGTCTGCGATCTCTAGATGTCTCTATTGCCCTAGCGTAAGAAAAACGTGAAAAAGGCAGAACAACAAAGCAGTTGGTATGTGGTCTGGGGTAACAACGTTTAAGTGAAAGATTCCTCTGTATCCCTTCTGCAGCCAGATTCAATTGGGTTTGTCCATTTGAAGAAACATGGCCTGTCCATTCCTGCTATTTTTCACTGGTGCAACTAAATGGTGTTTTCAGCTGGAGCAAGCTGTGAGCAGAGGGGAGCGAGGCTTATATTTGGGAGCAGGAGAAAAGCAGGTAGCTGATGAGTGTAACAGAAAACCTGCTGGAAAATCAGCTCTGATGTACTGTCCCAGTCTCATTAACTAGGCCTAATTGGATGGAGCCTAATTGGTGTGAGTTCCTATGCTATTTCCTTTGTGGGGTTTGGTCCATTGTTTTGTGCAGCGTGAGTTTGTTTTAAGAAATCTAGGAAAATGAATGAGAACTTTAAGTTTTTAATATCGCTATAAATCAGACCTTTAACAAAGAGAATTAATGGAAAAAGTCATGGGGAAAACAAAATATATTTTTTCCTTTTCTCTTTACCCCTCTGCCGTTTACACGGATGGTTGTCTGCTTGCTTGCAATAACATGCCCAACTGTATTCCAGCGTAACAGGATCCTCAACATGTAATCCACAAGCCTGTGTGGGCTGGTAATTAGTGCTGGCCCTCAGTCTGTCCCTGGGATTCATTCCTTAGGGCAGTAACACCAGCCCCTCTGTTAGGCTGCTCGGATCCGAACCATTTCTCCCTGGTTTGGGCAGGCTTTTTGCACCTGGGAGCTGACAGCCCAAACTGCCCGTGTTTGGGTGGTTGCATTTGCCAGTGCGCAAGGGGCCAGGGAGATCTGGCCCTTTGGAGATGATCTCAAATCCTTGCTGGTTTCCCATGACCACTAGAAGATTCCTGGCTTGGCCCTATTTGGGGTTTGACTTGAAAAATGCGTATAGTTTCGCCCAGGTAGATGGAATAGTGGGAAGGTTTTGAGGCTGGTTCAGCGTGTTGCTCTGCAGCAGCCACCCGCAGGGATCACCCATCCGGGAGGGCTGTGAGATGGGACCAGCGCGTGGGCTAGGGGAGCTGGAGCGGGTTCTGTGGGGAAAGGTGGTGCAGGGTGGGAATGCTGGAGCTTGGCATAACGATGACTTTGAGCGCACTTTCTGGTAGAGACCCGAACTCTGTGCAGGGCACTGAGAAATGACAGCTAATTCCAGGTCAGGAGCCTTCCCGATCCCCCTACTCAGGTGTGAGAACCACCTTGCAAACTGGTGAAACACGAATTTGGTGCTGCTAGGTGGCAGCATCAGAAACAGAATATAGAATAGATACTACGATAGCAGGTAATGTTCCCTGATAGCTGAAATAAAAAGAATTAAATGGAACAAAAGTGTGCTTTAATTACTAACTCGCTCCTGTCTGCTTAAATCACTGGAAATAAAGGTCTTCTCTTCAGTGATGAGCAGTTCCAGGCAGAGCAGACGTGATGGGGGAAACATGTTTGGAATAAATACTGATGTGAATGACACTTATTAGCTACAGTGTGGCATATTTATTTCTCTGTAGTTAGCATAATAGTGCAGCTTGAAATAAGAAGGGTTCTTTACTGGTGCTGCTCTGTGTGTGTGTTTAAAAATAACAATGGGTTGTTATGGGGAAAAGGAAGATGATTTCTCTGTCTCTGCAATTAGCACTGACTTCTGGATGGCACCCCTGGTTGTGGGAGGTCTACGGAGCGGGCGGCTGAAGCGTGGCCGTGCTTGAGAAGACTTTCTCTTCGTGTGTTGAACAGGTATGTGTCTGACCAGGACCAAGCACACCCTGCTGAGGAGGGATGTGGCGTGGGATTGGGCAAGCTGTGTCTGCCTGTGCTTCAGAGCACGGCATGGCCGCAGGGTCAGGTCTGTGCTGAGCCTGGAGTGCAGCGGGAGAGGCCCTGGCCAGCACTCGTATTTCATAGAATCATAGAATCATAGAATCACAGAATGCCTAAGGTTGGAAGGGACCTCTAGAGGTCATCTAGTCCAAC
>JAWLRI010000988.1:984655-1036528 GCA_034781795.1 Crypturellus tataupa | reverse complement strand
TCATTGATGAACAAGTTGAACAGGACTGGACCAAGGACTGACCCCTGGGGGACTCCGCTCAACACAGGCCTCCAACTGGACTCCGCACCACTGATGTCTGGGCACTATGTAGGCACTTGGGCTGGGCCAGCACTGGTCTGCATTGAGCTGGACTTAGAGTGAGAAGGCAGTGGAAATGTTCCAATTACGCAGCAGGAATTAACTGGAGAGGGGCTTGGGTCACCAGGTGAAAGCATTGCTGTCTTTTAATGAATTGGATGCTCCAAGTGGGAACAGGGGATGGAGATAAGGTTGGCAGCTCAAACCTGTGGGTTAAATGCGTTTCTGTTGCAGGGAAAGTTCTTGTTTTGTTCTTCTCCTTTTCTCGCTGCCACACCGGGTGTCCGTGCGAGCGTGAGCACGGACATGTGGCTGGGGAACAGGGAGCCCCTGCCGCACTCGGCCCTGCCGATGGCATCTGGGCCTGGCAACCCCTTGCTGCGTCTCGCCTTCTCCCTTCACAGGCTTTCCTCCTCTCTTCCACGTATCTTTTAATGCAAAAACCTCTAGAAATGGAACACTTTTCTGTTTAAACTTTGCTTGAATTAGCTTGTGGAACTGCTTAGGGAAGGAGAGATCTCAGCGTGGATGGAGAAAACTGGGTCATTTCAGCTCCACTTCCTTAAGGAAAATCATGAGGTATTTCAAGGGAGAAAAGCCAAGAGCTTCCCAGGTAGCTGCGAATGCCATCTTGGAAGCTGTTGTTGAGGAGGATAATTGTGCTGTGGAAAACGTATTCACTTGCAGCTATTTGTCTGCCTTATTTGTACTGTGTTCTTCCACTGCTGAACTGAAGGCTGAAAAACCTAAAGATATATGCCTGGGAGTAACAAACTTTTCATTCTTTGTAAGTTTGCTTGATTAAGCGCTCGGTTTAGAAATACTATAAAAGTGCCAGGCTATGGTTTGAAATATCTCATTACCAGGTGTCAGGCTGCTTATAACTTTCATTCAGGGATTGTTGAAGTTTTTCTTTTTTTTTCCCCCTCTGTTGGTCTTCTAATGAAAATGCCAAGAGGGTAAAAAACCATTACAAAAAAAAAAAAAAAATTGCTGCTTTGATTGAAAATAAAAATGCTGAGGCAGCAGCGGCTTGTAGTAGTGCTTACTCTATTGTATGGCTCTGACTATATGTCATTTCTAAAGCCTGTGGGATGTTGTGTGGTGTGACAGAGCCTGTGCAGGCAGCCTGTTCCCTGGCGAGGCCATGGAGGTGGGAGAGGAGCCGGTGTTAACGCTGCTCCGGACCTGCCGGGCTGGGCACTGGGAAGGGCACCCCGAGGGCTCTTGCAAGGTTTGGAGGCTCCCGCAGCCTCCTCGGAGCCCTCCCGCCATGGGGCAGGAGGCGTCTTGGGATGGTCTGTTCCTGTCCTCAGCTTGTGCCAACTCTGGGTCGTGTCCGGACGCGTTTTCAGTCCCGACCGAGGTGCCTCCTGGCTGCTAGGGCATCTCTGAGTGCCAGGAGAGAGACTGGGGCTGGCAAGGAACAGGGTTCTCCTGGGCATGGCTGGGGAGGAGGGTAGGTGCCACAGCCTGCAGTGCCAGTGGGGGCATGGGCAGCTGTGTGCGCCCATCACAGTGGCCTTGTGGCAGGCCCTGGAGCGGGGGCTGCAGGCTGCCCCAGGGCGACCTGTGTCCTCGGGAGGTTGCTGAGGCCCTCTCTGTTCAGCTGGTTGCTCCTTCAGGCCTGCCCATGGCTGCAGTCTGCTCCTGGCTGCAATGCTGGCCCCACGGCAAGGAAAGGGAAACTTGGAGACGTGGCAACTGACTTGCAAATAATAAAACACTTCAAGCTATAGGAAAATGTCTTGCATGGAAAATCAGACAGGGCAGGGAAAGCAGCACTTAACATCAACATAATGTAGCTGAAATCTCCTTCTTGGAGATAATCATCTCTGACTCCAGCAATAAAAATAAAGGACAAAAGCTGGAAGAAGCCAGAAAGCACAGTCGTGGGAGTGAATCTTGGTGAAAAGAAAATTAAAAACACAATGAAAGGCATAGAATTGCCTTAAGTAAAAACAGAGCCATCTGCCTGGAACAACAACTGAGATTATATGGGAGTCAGAGGGGGTGCGGGGGGAAGCGACCGTGGGGGCTGCAGTGGGGCGACGGTGCCAGCGCTCGGCTCTGCCTTCTCCGCCGAGGAGGGTGGGTGAAGGTTGTGTCTGTGGTGCTGCCCCTTCATGTGCAGGGTACGTCCAACTCCTGCTGCTCGGTGAACCTCCTCGCTGACCGGTTTGTCCAAAGTAACCGAGTGGAAGGTTTCTGGTGGCACAGATGTGAACCTTGCCAGGCGGCAACGGCTCAGATGGGCACCCATGCCTGCAGGAACCAAACTGAGAGCGACCTGTGGATTTCACTATTGCTGCTGTGAGGAAGTATTACCTAATGCATATCAGGGTCACAAAATGGAGCCTAAAATGCAGTTTCCTGCTTCAAGTTTTTAACTAGTCATTTGGAGAGCCTACATTTAAAAATTTATAGCATTTTTTTTTTTTTTTAAGTGCTATAGGAGATGCATGACTTGGTATCAAATGATGCCGATGTATGGTGTGAATACCTGTGCACAATGATTATTTCAGGCTGAGCTTGATGGGTTTGTTACGCTAAGTGTCATAAAAATCAAATTTCTTGATAGTCTATGTGCTATTTCCCACAAGACTGAGGGAGCACCTGGGGCCCTTTTGCTTCTGGCTGGCAATGGCACGCAGCAGCTTATGCAACCCTCCTGCTCCGCTGCTGCCAGCTCTGTTCCAGCGCTGGC
This sequence comes from Crypturellus tataupa, assembly GCA_034781795.1. Classification (NCBI taxonomy): domain Eukaryota; kingdom Metazoa; phylum Chordata; class Aves; order Tinamiformes; family Tinamidae; genus Crypturellus; species Crypturellus tataupa. The sequence continues at coordinate 1,033,722 of JAWLRI010000988.1, read as the reverse complement.
ATGGTATTTTTAGATGCAAAAGAGGAGAAGTGTCTCCTAACTATATGCTAATCACATTTTTAATGCTTTGGCTGATATCAGAATCTTTACCAGCGCCGGAATACCTTTGCTTTTCCCTTTTGTAAACTGTGTGTAGCTTTAAATATAACCGTTCCTATTTTCTACCAAAATCATGGTTTGGGAGCTCCCATATGACAAAGGATATTTTTATCAGGGAAGATCATTTGAGTTATCCTTGGCTCTAGCTATCTGAAGTACATCCTCAGGCACATATATTCTCTCTGCAGGCAAAGAACAGGAGGAGGAATAGACTTTATAGCTGTGTTTCTCAAATGTTATTAGTCAGAGGACTGCCTGACCTTCAGGAGGAAAAGCCTGGGAAGCAGCATGTCTGATTGCCACCATGGTGTTCATTTATGGTCACATAACTTTAAAAGATAAAATTTTTATTAGAATTGTTTGTCCTTTTGCTTTCCTGCTTCCCCGGATGGGACTGTGCTCAGAAACTGTCACTGGAGTTTTCCATTGCACCCCTGGGCCCCAGGCCACACTGAGGAATCTTGTCTGCAGCCCTTGCAGCTTCTGGTCCATCGCTCCTATGAAGCATCTGCTGAGCTGGTAGAAAAGAGTTGCTTCTCTGCAGGCAGTATGTTGAAATTAGCTATTTTTTTTTAACCAAAAGATGTTGCATGCTCAGACCAGCCCATTGTTTGAAACCGAGCAAGCTTTCCTCTCGGGTTAAACCAGAGCCCGTCACAGAATAAATTTACCGTGTGCTTATATGTATGAGAAATGCAGCAAGCGTTTGCTTGCGGCCCTTGGTTTGCTGCTCGATGCAGGTTTGCTAGCACAGAGCGGTGTTGGTGCCCGTGGGGGCTGGTGGCAGCTCTGCTTGTGTTGCTTGCGGGAGGAAGAACCTTGCTGGGCTTGCGAGGTGCTGGCGTGGGCACTTCTAGTCCCGTTTGCTGTGGCCCGTGAAGGGGGTTGGACATGATCCGTGGAGCTCATGTTGCTGAGGGTAGGCAGGGGCCTTCGGCTGCTTGTGTACGAGCTGGGGTTTCCCAAGCAAATCTCGGGTGACATTAGCAGCCGAGGGTAGGGGATAAGAGGGGGATGCAGGGGGATGAGGTAGCCCTGGGCGGGCAGGAGCTGAGGGGCAGGTGGCTGCTCCCAGCCTTGTTCGCTGCTGCCCTCCACGGCCGAGGCTGGCCCCAGGCCTTCTCCCAGCTGCGCAGATCTCCTCCACCATGGATCAGCCCCAGGAAAAGCGGCCGGGCTGTCCTGCATGGGCAGGAAAACGGTCACCTTTGGGGCAAGCAGAGAAACAGGGCAGCAGGCCATGTCCTGCAGAAGGCTGCGGCTGCGGGAAAGGCCTCAGGAAAAAGGCCTGAAGGAGGGAGATGGTCCCTGGGGCTGGTGGCGCTGCCCCTGGAGACAAGCGTGCCCTGAATGAGGCCTTTGGGGCCATCGTCCCCACCAGGGCCTGGCAGGGTCCCCACTGCCACCTCCCGCGGGGCACCGCAGGCTGGCAAGGAGGGCCCGGGGACGTGGACGACTGTCTGGATTTGCCTTTAATGTGTTCAGGGCTGAAGTAAAGGGAGACAAAACTGGGACCAGGCCAATGAGCGTGTGAGAGGAGAAGGGAAACGCAGATACGCAGGGAAAATAAAACCGGGAGAAGGAGCGGGAGAGCCTGGGCACCTTGCTGTGGTGCCGAGCACCCTGTCACTAATGGAGAGGATTTTTTTCCCCTCCATCAGCAGCGTAACAGAAGAAAACTGCTAACCGCCATCCGCAGTGCTGCTTCTTGGGGATGGTTTTTATATATCGAGGTTGGCTGTCAAAAGGAGCTGCTTTTTCTGGGGTCTGCAAAGTGTTTTTCAATACCAGCATGGCTCAATGCAAAGGTTGCTCCATCAAAAATGTTTTCCCTTGGTGAGTGAGTGTAGTGGCCAAAAAAAAAGGCATTTTGCAGTCTATTCTCACCATTTTTTCTTGGTATTTCTTAAATTGTAGGCAGCTGGAGAACAAATTCCCTTTGATGGCCAGAATTTGAGGGGGAGGTTTGGTGTTATTTTATTTATTTATTTATTACTTATTTTTTATTTTTTTAAGTTCCCCTCTCTTTTGTGCTGGAATATTTTGTGCTGACTTTTTAATAGCTGCTTGTGGCAGGTGGCCTGAGCCAGGAGCAGAGCAAGAGGCAGGAGAAAGTTTCCTCTTGCTTCTCAGATTGGCTGTTTTTCCTTAGCATATTGGCCTGCGTGCATGTACGTGTTCCTGCGTGTGTTAGTGCTTTAAAGGTTGGTTCCTGGATGCTTCAATTACTCTCCCAGGCTGGGTTTCCATTTACCTCATATATTCCAGGCATGTGAAGCAGCGTGAAGAGCAAGGGCAACCAAAGCAGCTGTAAATAGCACGGCAGACTGTAGGCAGAAGCCGTGCAGGGAGGAGGGGGGCCCTGCTGATAACTCCTGCGGAAGGGCCAGGCTCTGAGGCTCTAGCCCCGGGCAGACGCGTGCAGGAGAACTTGCTTCTGTGCATGCTCCTGAGTTCACCTGTAAGAAGCCTGTGGGGAAAAAAATAGGTCCAATTGTTTTCTATTTGGCATTTGAAAGCAGTTTCTACATCTTGAGGGATGTAACTGTAGCACAAGTAAAACATCTTGGGTCAAGTGGATTTTGGCTATAGTTGAACCTGCTTGGTTCTGTTGTGCTCACAAAAAATTGCACTGACAGGGATGGGCTTTAAAGTCCTTGGCTAAATTAACTGTCTGGGAATTAGGGTTTTGAAGGGGTGTCCAGCCCAGGAAAACCTGCAGGGCCACTGCTGCGTGGCTGTGCAGTCCAGACAGCTCCTTTGAGCGCCTTGTTCACTGCTGAGCAAGGGCTGCAGAGCCTCGTCCTTCGCCTGTGGGTCCCTCTGTGGCCGCAGTGCCACGAGGTGGCAGTGGATGATAAATTATGCCTGGCCAGGGGACACGGTCCAAGGAGGGCATGTGCCCATCTCTTTGCTCCTGTTGTTCCAAGGTTGGGGTGGGAGCACAGTTTGGCTCCTGAAGGCCAGCCAAAGCATTGCTCCAGCTTGCCTTTGTGCTTTGATGTTCAAACAGACCAAAATTTCCGTGCTTTGTGGCTGCTTTTTTTGTTGTCTTTGTTGTGTGTAAGCAGTGTAAAGCAAGAACCACATGTGTGAAGAGACCTGAAATGTCCGATAAATGGCAACAAGTGTTCAGAGGTAGCACACGGGGTGGCTCTAGGGAGAGCTGCTGGGAAAGACAGCGTGGCTTAGGCACTCTGCAGCCAAGATACTGAATAACCTGGGCGCAGGCCAAGAGGTTAGAAGAAAGGCAGAAGTCTCTGATATTCTGTTTTTCCTATTGATAACTCAGGCACAACTGCACACACCTTAATAAAGCGTTATGATGTTTTTAGATAAAACATTTCATATAGGTAAAAAGTGCTACCTTCTCCTGATGGAAAACAATCACTTTCCATCATGCGACTTTCTTGCAGTCACATCACGGGTTGGCAGATCTCATGTGCTGTGACTCTCTGCAGGCAAAACATGAGAACCTCCCAGTTCATGTTCTTTGTAAAATGGCTTTTGTTTCAGCTGGCCAGGGGTGTGATGTGAGGATATATTTGTTGACATTCTTGGGGTCCTCATCTATTTCGGGAGAGTGTTATGAAAGACTTGGATGGGAAATTTTCTGGCAAGCTACCGATAACTGAACTGGTGTGTTTGCTCGTGAGTGCAGGAAGGATTATTATTGTTTTTCTGAACCTTGATCTAACAGTTTGTGCAATGTGGTCTGTTACATCTGTGGATCTGTGCATGCTGGGGTGGGAGCACAGCTGGTGTCAGTGGAGGGAGAGTAGTAGAGTGGAAACAGGAGCCTTGTTCGAAATTTCCTTTGAAAATAAAACTCCTGCATGGCTGTTTGTGAAATGTTTCTTTTAAAGCAGCACTAGTGTCTGCAGCGGCAGCAAGGGTGGTTTTGCCACCAAGCAGGAGGCATTGTAAAAGTAAATAGCTGCAAGAGACATTATAAAAGTAAATAGCTGCAAGTGGCACCTGCTTAATGAGGGTCTGTCAGCTGTGACAGGTGACTCTTCTGGCAGCAGCACCTGCAGCTTGGCTTGAGCGCTGTGTCACGCGCTGGTGCTTGCTCTCAAGGGGAACGGTTTCACACTGTGCCTGATGCACGTGCGGCTCCTCCTCTGTGTGAGACCAGCACTTTCCACCATGTAGCTTCATGAGTCAGGGAAATTAAATATAGCATCACGAGCAAAGATCATGAACGGCCCTGCTCTCTTGAGAGGGGGAAACGGGTGGCAGGAGGGGAAACATCCTCCTGTGCTTGGAAGGAAGGGGATGCAACCTGTTGCAGTGGGGTGGGTGCCTGAGCGCTCTTCCTGCCAGCGTGGGCACTTGCTGCAAATGTGTGTGTGTGTCTTCCTCATTCTGTTGAAACCAGAAGCCCTGACCCAGCTGGAGGGAAATAACAATTTGGACAGAGATCTCATCAAGCAAGATGTTCCAGGTTATTAGAAAACAACCTACTGCATGCTTGAAAGGCACCTGCAACACATGCTTGTACCGGGAGATCTAAAGTAGAAAGGTAGATATTGACCTCTCCTTTTCACACTGGAAAATTATTGCCACTTAACTTATCATTCCTGCTGTCTTAAAATGATTATTGGAGAGTTAGCAATGAGGAAGCAAGTGTACATTTGTCTCAATTGCTTATCAAGTTGCAGCAGAGTCTCTTGTTTGGAAATCTGTATAATGAATGGAAAGGCAAATGAACACAGAGCGATGCTTTGCTTTTAGCCTGGTCTCAATCTTCCGGGTGTCTGGAAATGCTTGGGAGGGAACAGTTCAAAGTGAACAGTGTTTCCTCACCCCTGTGTTGTAGGCAGCGGTGGCCTGGTCATTCACAGGACCTTGCGTAGTGCCTCACGTATTCGTTTGGGAAATGTGTTGGGAAAAAGGAGCCCGCTCTGCGACGCCATCACTGTGTACAATTCTGGGGTGGTCTCAGCGGGCTGGCCATGGGTGGCACAGATGGTTACACCAATCTGTTGCTTCCCGCTTGCCAGTTCAGAGCACTGGGCTCTTGCTGTGATTCCAGAGCTCGAAGGACCCTGCTGGGTGCACTTGGAATTGAGAGCTGCTGCCTTCCGGGAAAGGGGACAACACCTCTGTGCGGCTTATGTGGTGGGCTGGCATCTTAGAGGTCTTTTTACTAAGATGACTTTTGGGAAATAAATCCTTTACAAAAAAAAAAAAAGATAGTTGGACCCAGTGTCTCCAGTATCACAGTGATCTTCAGGGAGTGCATCTGAAGAGAGAGAAGTTGCTAAGAAAAAGAGTGAGCAGTGGCAGTGGCTGGAGGGCTCTGCAATCTGACTAATTGTTGTGTGCTTTATTCACGAGTGGTTGAATCTATGTTGCTCTTCAGCAAATTCCATAATTCTTGAGGAAAAGAAAAAAAATCAAGATTCTGTGAGAGGGAGATATGGGGGGGCAGGAGAAAACTTTGAAATATACTGAGACTGCAGGATCTCTGTTGTTGAAGCTCCCTGTCTGGCAGTGTGAAGTGCTGCCCTGGGACTCAGCTGACTGCTTAGGTGCCCTGAGAGCCTGGGGTGGTCCTGAGTTCCCCAGGTTCCCATCTGCCCTGCCACAGAAGCGAGAGCTGAGCCCTGGCTTGGGAAGCTGCTCCTTGGCTTCAGGCTTTTGTTTCGCAGGACACACGTGAGCCAAAGGCCCTTAGCCCTTGGGGTGGGCCATGTGGGACGGGGCCGCTGCCGTATGTCTGTCTGGCACGCTTGGATGTGCAGGGATAGACGAAGCAGATTGAAGTGTATCACCCAGCAGCGGAAAGTCTGCCGCTTCCCCAGGGAAGCTATTCCAATGCTTTAATTACTCTCACTGTTGAGAAACAAGCTTTTATTTCAAGGCTGAAGTTTTTTGACTTCAGCCTCTGACCATTGGCCCTACCTCGAAGAAGCTTGCTCTTGGCCATGTCCTGTGTGTATCAATTGAGCTGTCCCTTTGTTCCACTCAAATTCAATGCATTCAATTCCTTAAATTTGTCTTTGCACAAATCATTCTCTAGGCTCTGCTTTTACTTTTGCTTTCATTTCTTATTTCTATGTCGTCTTCTTCTGTGACCTTTTGTTCAGGACAGGATTCCTAGAGACTCTTCAGGTCTCTATATAAAGCTAAGGTTGCTGTTACACTCCACAACTTTTCAGCCATCCAAGAATGGCATCAGCACTACAGAGCAAGCTTTAAACGAATTTTTGCCCATGATCACTGCTTTCCTCTTTGCATGGTTGTTCTGTAAATACAACTTTGTATTCTGGGTCCCCAAAATGTATGGTCTCGCATTGGATGTTACTTCGGTAGTGGCTGCAGTGAAGTGCGTGGCTGTCGCTGCAGGCGGTGCCGATGGGGCTATGTGAGAACCAGGGCTGTGGGCGACTCGCAGATGTTGGCTTGGGCACAGCCTGCCAGGCTGCTCTTTTCTACCAGGTCAGTTATCTGTGGGATACCAACATTCACGGAAATGTGAGAGTGCTCCCTGTGACCTCAATTTCAGAGTAATTTGATTGTAACTTACTTGACATTTGTCAACAGTATAAAATTTCCAGCTAATTTTCTTCAGGCTTGGCTGGGTTTCAGAAGAAAAGGGAAGCAGGATCTAGTTCTATCAAGGAAAAGGTGGGGATGGGAATATGGGGGGGGAGAGCTTGAGGCTGGGTTTGATACCCACCATGAAGGCATGAGGGTACAGCAGAAGCAGCTTGGTTTTGGAGTATGAGTTTTTATAGGTACTTGCAGAGAGAAGCTACTGAATATGATTCAAAGAAACCATCTGCTGTGGGCAGTCTGCTGCTTCCAGAAGAGCCCTCCCTGTTTACCCGGAATACTTAACTTCACTGTGAACCTTCCCTCATTTGATTGCTTACCACAAGAATTGGTTAACCTTATGAAAACTCAAAGGAAGTAAGCAGCATTTTGGGGAGCCAACGTTTAATTAAAGATTAAATTAAAGTGTCTGCTTGTGTTGCATAATGCTGCTGTGCATTATGATCCACATGGGCCAAATCTGGTAGGACTAGAGATGTCCAGGTATCACCTGTGAGTCCCAGTTTGCACATCAGAATAGTAATTGTCTGATGCTAAGGAAACAGTTCTGGAATGAATAATAGGTTTCATTCTTCCTATCTGTTCCACATCTCTATTGTCTGCATATGTTTGAGTCACTAACTGCTGGGCTTTCAGTGCAGTGCATGGTCACATGCTTAGTTTCTAATTTGTCAGATTTCAGAAGGACTGAAATATATATATATAGTGAATAGAGATCTGTTAGGGAAAAACAATCAAGGTAGATTTGTCACAGATTTTCATTTTTCTTCTGTTGAAATGCAACTATTTCTCCTTGTTAATCTGCTTGCAGACAAATAAGGTGCTTGGTCCTCATGGCTGTGCTGGTTTCCTCTCTTGAGTCTGTTGCTATAAAGCAGGCAGTTGGACAGCGATGGGATGTTAAAAGTTGCAGAGACCATGGAAACCCTGTGTCAACCCAGAGCTCGTAAAGGGAAAACTATCCCTTGGCAGAGACAGCTTAATAGGCTTGTAAAATCTGGCACCATCAAAACCATGATTTGGGTTTTATCAAAGCATGGCAGGGGAGCCTTGAGAACTGACAGCTGTATTATCTGTCTGCAGATCATTCGGAGAGCAACATCAGGAGCAGGCTGGAAACAGCTCAGAAAATAATTTTATATTGAGAGTTTGCTAGGGGCAGAAATGTATGAAAAAAGAAAATTGAAATGAAAGAATTAATAACAGTATCAATAACATTCCTACAGCACCTATCAGATGTAGATGCAAGTCATCTACTTTGTGTGTATTATTCCCATTTGAAGGGATGAAAGGAGAATCCAAACAAGGCAATTAAAAGATTGGAGCAGGTTTGGAGAAGGAGGAACGTCTGCTCTGTAGAACCTTTACAAGCAATTTTCACTGCCAGATGCAGGGGCTGGGCAAAATTCTGATAGCAGTGGAGCAACTACTGGAGTGAGTAGATTTATGGGGCAGTAGCAGTTATTGCTGTCTAGGCTGGTGTGCACAGGGGCAGTGTGTGCAAGATGCTAATCCATGCAGTAAGGAGCACTGTGCACCTTGTCCTTCAAGTGCAGGTTCCAGGCTGGAGACTCTAGTGGGAGCTTTTTACTACGAAAACTTATGAGTCTTTGAGCATGATTCAAATTCACTGCAGCCACTGACAAGATTTTCATCACTTTTTTTCTAGTCTGTGGATTGGTTCTGCCTAGTCTGGTACAGTTTGCGTGGGTGTAGGGGATGGTAGAAGCAATCTGCTCTTTTTCCTGTCACTGAATGTTGATTTTGACCCATGTGTATTCTCATTTCCTCTTCACCAAGATGGCTTGACTCATGGTCAGGAGTTCAGTGTGGCTGGGACACAAAGCTAAGAGCATATTGTCTGTTTATATACAGAGGAGAAAGAACGGTGCAAGCAGGTGAAAAACAAGGGGAGCGTGTTGGAGGCCAGCCAGTACTTTCTTGCTCTCCAAGCTAGATGTGTGACTCTGTCTTAATGGAGATGGTTATGAAGCAGGTTGCTGCTTTCCCGTGGAACAGGGACACTGAATGGGGGAGCGGGCCCTGTCTTACTGCTGGAGGGTCGACCAAGCAGCTGGGACTCGGCTCAGGGGGAAAGCAGGGGAGCGTTCGTGCTCTGGGCTGATGGCCGAGGCAGGTCAGGGCCCACGTGCTGCTCAGTGCTGTGCTGCACTCGTGGCAGGACCACACACTGCCCTCTGCCCTGGGCTGCCTGTCCCCACGGTCCCCTGACTGCTGACGTGGTGACGGCAGTGACCACGAGTGCCTTGGAGCCGAGGAGGCTCCGCAGCGCTGGGCTGTGTGTGGAGCGGGGATGTGCCCTCCCCAAGATGAACGGGCTCAGGGAGGTGCTTTCTCCCTTCTGTGTTCCCTAGCAAAGAAGGAACAAATGCCTTTCCAAAGGAAAATAATCAGCCTATTGGCAGGTCCGTGTTGATTTCATGGCTCTGCTTTGTCAAAATAACCTCTGCGTATCCAGAGGAAGAGAAGACCTCTGACACTGACTCTGAGAGTCTATGTTCTTTTTCCCTTTGAACATTTGCTTTTCTTCTGCAATATGTAGTTGATTTGTCTGGGAGTTATTCAAAGGTAGCTTCAAAAGATTAAAGCTAGATCCAGTCTTTATAGCATTTATGCCTCTACCATTCAGTTTATGCAGATAGTAACGAGGTGAATTTCATAGGGTTCAGGTAGTCTCCTTAACGAGATTGTTCTGCTGTCCTCCTTTTCTTAATAAGCCATAGGGGCTCCAAGACAGTCTTCTAAAAAGATCCTTTTCCATCCTAGGATTAGCAGTGGCAAAACAAGGAATGGTATTTTTCACAGGCATAAAACAGCAGCATCTTGCCTGTGATGCCTTCAAAGCACTGTGTTCACCACAGCTTCACTTACTCTATTATCACAGGTTTCAAGCTAAGACACAAATTTCTTACCCTTTTATGTCTCTAATTGTTTTCACAAGTTCATTAATGATTTTGCAAAAGCAGTAGTGAAACTAAATGACGTGCTCATAAACCTTTAAAGGAGAATATACCCGGCTGGTGATGGGAAAAGTCTCATTAGTCTTTTCAAATCGCTCCCAGCAGGTTTTTCTGCAGATTCAAACTTGTTAGGTGCATAAATATACTGCCCTCATTTAACTGGCTGTGCTGATTGTGTGACAACTGAAGTTTCCTCTGCTTTTAAGCAACCTCTATAAACACCTTCTAGGGCTGCCGTTTTGATAGCCAGAACGGGCTGAATTCTGAGGGTTATTGAAGCTCTGCAAAATGTCTTGGGCTACTGATGTCACCTAAGCTTTGTTTGCAAAGTCTATGGCAGCTTTTTAGGAAACTTCTGGGTTTCTTTCTAAGCTGGGAGTATTGAGGTGATGATGACACAGTATCTGCAATGCATACACAGGCCAGTGCTAAAGTCTGTTGGGAAGTTCTGTTGGGAGAAGGACTAAATTTGATAGGATCAGTCACTGTGTGGTAAAGGAACGTGGTGCCACGGGCAGGGCAGGAGGGCTGGAGCAGCGTGGCACTGGCCCCACGTGCGGAAGAGCTGAGGAGAAGTGAGACCAGAAGAATAACCAGTTCTGTAAAGTACAGGGGACCATCCGAACTAGTGGAGCAGCACATTAAACCCTTTGTTTCCAAGATGCACTTTAGATGCTGGGATAAAGACTGAAAATATCTTCAAAGTCTTAAAAGCACTTTCCTTTGAGCTCTTCTTAATGAGCTCAAAGATGAGGACGTTTCCACCACAGCAACCTTAAAGTATTTGATTTCACTTTTATATGTAAAGTTAATTTGTGTGACACAATCAAAATACATGTTACTTATACAATGAGAAGTTGAAACTGGAATAGATAATTAAAATGACAAAAAAGACTCTTCCAAAATTTCCAAAATGCCTAAAAGCATAACAGTGCTTTGACTTAATATTCTAGTTGAGCACTTTTGAAAGAGAGTAAGTTAAATATGAGGCTAGATCAATTCTCTTCCATGAAAGCTCTGTTTTGTGCCTGACATTGGAGATGTTTAAAGGATTTTAAAAGAACTTAAATTGGACCAGGTGGGAGATACTAATATATTTTGCGGGTGTTATTGCTCAGAGTTACCTGAATGAAGCTGATGTGTTTTGTAGTGTCACTTCAAAGGAGTAAGACAAGGCTTTCTGGTGGCATTCCTTGTGCAGCATAGTTGTCATCGCTCCATGTAGAGTGACCCAGCACCAAACCGTCTTTCTCACGTTAGGAAGTGAGTAGAGCTTGGTAACACAGAGGAAAGCAAATTTCTTCCTCCATGCAAGCAAAATAAAATGAGCACACTGAAAACTAGAAACTAGATGGCATCCAGGTTGGCTTGCCCTGGTGCTGCTGACTGATGGAGGCTTGGAGCTGGGCTCCTCAGTGTGCAGCAGAGACCCGAGGTTCCACCTTGGGGAGCAGCGAGCACAGCTGTCCTGTTCTGGCCTCCCTTTGAAAGGGGATTCATCTGTAACTCTTTTCTTTAGGCCTCATTGTGTCTGAGACTTCACTGAAGCTGTAAATAGCTATTTGGGGATTTTTGCTTGTTATAACTGACAGCTCTCGCAGCCTGCAGTTTCACACCGAGCTGCGTGTATCATAATGAAGTGCAAGCATCAGTCCTGGCTGGCCACCCATCTGCTGACACTTAACCTTGAGCCTACCAAAAAGGGCAAAGTCTTTCCCCAGATTAATTGCTCGTCCGTAATGCTGTGGGCCGGTGGTGCAGACCTTGGCACGCAGGGTCCTCTGCCTAGCGGGGCAGGTCGGCACGACCTGGGCTGAGTGCTGAGGTGCCGTCCTGCCCTCCCCAGCGTGAGCTCGTGCCTCCTGCGCGGGACCTGTGTGCTGCTCACCTGCCTCCAGCGCGAGGAGAGCTGGGGCCGCTCACACCTGCTGTCACTCAGCCCCATGGGGACGAAATGGGATTTCTGTTCTGTCTCCTCATGTACAACACTGAGGACCTGTTATCTGTGCGGAGCAGCATGAAGTGCTGTATGTTATTTACAGTCTGCCACAAGGGCACCCTTATCCTCTTAGTGACAAGCCCTTTTTTAGTCCAACTGCTTTGCCTCTCTGCTGCAACTTCTGTTTTTTCTCTGAAAACATAAGGAGACAATGGGAAGGAGAGAAGGTGGCAGGGCTCACCTTGAGTGCAACCAAAAGATGGTGTTGCAAGAGCAAAGCAAACCTGAGGCTGCTGTAACGTGAACAGCAGGTCAGGCCCACCGGGAGCCCTTTCCTCAGGGCCTGGTGTTGCAGCAAAACCCTCTCTCAGGAGCACTCAGACCTGGAGGCCTGGGCACTCATCATGCTGCTTGGTACTTGAGCACAGCCTCTCTGATGTTCAGCCATCAGTTATTAATTTCCTCTGATCCTTTTGCTGCAGTGCATTAGGCAGCTGAAATCAAAAGGTAAAAGAGAAGGAAAAACTCCCAAAGGGCCATGAGAGGGACAGGGAAATGGAGCACAGATGGGATTCAGTGTGATCAGTGGCCTTTCCAACTGTCCTTCAGGAGCATCTCCTGTGGGATTACTGCGCTCAGGCACAAGCCGAAAGTCAGGAGACAGAGGTCAGTGTTTGCCAGAGATCAAAAGTTGGGAGCTCAGGGTTCTGCAGGGGAGAATTCACAAAAATGCTGCTTTCAGGAAATCTCCCAAACTGATTTTTTTTTGTGGGGGGAACCCATCTGAATTGAAGTTTCTCTTTAAAATATGTGGTAAATCCTCTTAGTTCTATTACAAAGCATTCGGGACAACAGTGAAACTCTTCAAAGTGTTTCTTTTTTTTTTTAATGTGTGTGTATATATATATTTTAGAGAGTTGAGATTTTGACCTACTTCGCAGGATTAAGAGAGGAAGACTTTTTTCTTGGGATGAAAAAAAAATGCTTTACAAATCTACTAAACTCTTCATTGTTCTTAGTCTCTAAAGCATTTTTGTCTCACAAAGTGTAGTTGTGCTGCTATGTTAGTGTGTTCAAAGTGTTCTGAAATCTTTTCAGAGAAGGTAAAGTTCTGTGTAAAGTCCTCCTGTTACACATGAGAAAATAATTTGCAATTAATTAAGTTATTGGATGAATTCCTCCTTTGTTCTGTCTGAAAATGGCCTACGAGCAGATTGCTAAACTCTCAGAAAATTCATTACAACAAATTGTTTGTGAGTTTCATCCCTAAATAATTCCTGGTCTGTGCAGAACAAACAGTTCATGATGTGCAGATGGAATTAATAATTTCTTCATTTATTGACTGGGTAATATATGGAGAGAGGTTCCCCATTTAGTGTGAAATGTAAGTAGCACAAGAGAGAACTCAAAACTCGCATTTGATCTGTGCTTTAATACAGAAATGCTGAGCTGTTGTCTGAGTTTTCATTATATCTGAGGGATTGAGCCCAAGGAATAGAACATGGATGGATTCAGCCTTGCTTTCAGATGGGTCTTTGCAAAGGGAAGTACGGAGGAGGAGGAGGAGAAGCCAGGTACTGGGAACATAATGGGAGATAATCTGAAGAACAAGACCATGGGCAGCCCTTTGGTCCATGAGGAAGAGGAGGACAAACAGAAGGCGCCGTGTGATGGGGTTGTGAGCTACGTGGCAGCCTGAAGCTGAGGAGCTGGGCAGGAGGATGGAGGCACAGGGAGCCGAGGTCAGGATGCACAACTTGAGTTTACTAGGGCTCACAGAGGCACTGTGGCCCACTAGGGTGGCAGAGGCACTGACTGCCAAATCATCACCCAGCCTATCCAGCTACTAAATATTACAGAAGCTAAAGAAAATGAACAAGAGAATAATAGAAAATGCCACCAGCTATGCCAGAAACTGAAAAGAGCTGGACTTGGTGGTACGACACTGGCAGCCCCATCTGCCACTGCTGCAGTAACGACTCCTAAATGCTGGCTATGGGCAGCTGTTGGATATCTTGAACCACATTCCTCTGCTCTCAGTATTTGGAAGCTGCACAGGATGAGGGGGAAAAAAAAAAAAAAGTAGGCACCAATTTTTGCTTTATTGCATTCTGCTGCTTTCTGCCTGTGGTGATTTGGGTGTCTGACTTGGTATAAAAGCTGGCTGGAGCATTTTTCCCTCCATACTCTGGCTCTCCTTTTCGTGCCATTCTTCCTCTCCGTTGCGGAGGGTTGCGTGTGACTCTGCTGCAGTTCGTCTGGGCTGGCTCACGGTCAGCCCTTAGCACAAAAGAGAGCCCCGAGCAATGAAGATGCAAGTGTTGGCCCTCTGACTGTTGCCGATGCTTCTTTTCTAATCCCTGCTGTGACTCTCTTTGCTCCCTTGTTAAAGCTGACTTGGGAGCACACACAACAACGTGCACTTTGTCAAAATTTTGGCTCTCTCCAGATTAGCTCCCAGATCAGCTGCACTGACATCAACAATTAGTTCATTCTGCTTGTGTTAATTAAAATAAGCTAAGAACATTACACGTTATCATGGCCTTTAAAAGCATATTTGTGTCTATAAGCCAGTTCCCAGGGCTGGTCTTTGCCTGTTTCGCGTTGTGGCTGGGTAATGGTTGCAAAATCTGGAGCGTAGCCGGAACAACAGCTAGTGAAACCCAGAAGATTTCTTGCTTCTCAGCTGTCTTTGACTGAGTGGCAGGTTACATCTCTACTGTCTCTCTCGTCAAGCATTAAAATTAAAGGATCGTCCTTTGTAGCTTGGGTGGCGGATTCAAAGCTGCCGAAGCAGGAGTCAGTAGATGGCACTGTCACCCCTGCCTGGGGACTTGGCGCAGGTGAGAGCAGCGCAGCCTCGCAAAGGTGCTCTGCTGGGCTGGCCTCATTCTCTCAGGGGCGGGTTGGTGCTAAGCACCAGGCAGACCTGTTGCCCCCACGCTGATCTCCACAGCTGGATTCCTGTCACCGGTGCTGGGGACGTGTCGCTAGCGCTTTGGCCGGCCCTCCTGGCAGGAGGGATGTGTCTCAGAGGGTGTCTGGCTGCCTCGAGGGGCCGGAGCAGATGCCACCAGATCTGCAGGTGTCCTCTGCCGTGCGGGATCACCTCTGAAAGGGCCCAGAGGGGCTTTGAGTGTGCAGGGGCCGGCAGCTGGGCTGCTGTCCATGGATTCCCCTCGGTGCTGTTCCTATGCCGCTAGTCTGGGAGAGCTCGGCAGCGCAGAGCAAAGTGCTGTGCTGGTCAGGAGCCCAGCGCCCTGCTTTGCCACGCGAGCCTGGCTCGTGTGGGCAACAGTAGCTTTCTAATACCTCAAAAGAGCAATTTGGGCTTAAAAAGGTCTGCAGTTCTGGTGAGATATGTCCCTCTGGAAATCAGGCTATCCTGGAAAACCCCCCAGCATGGCTCTACAATGAGGACTTGTGGTTTAATAGTTATCATGGGAGCAGCTCCAGAAATCCCACTGCTGCACAGTCACAATCAGGCAGAGGCTGCTCTTCTCTCTGAGCTTTTCTTCCAGCTTCTGGAGT
Organism: Crypturellus tataupa; assembly: GCA_034781795.1. NCBI lineage: Eukaryota > Metazoa > Chordata > Aves > Tinamiformes > Tinamidae > Crypturellus > Crypturellus tataupa. The sequence continues at coordinate 1,018,608 of JAWLRI010000988.1, read as the reverse complement.
AGATACTGAACTTTGCATCATGTTCAGCTGTCCATGCACTATAACATTGTCAGTGACATTCAGCACTTTAGGGATTTTTGATCACTGACTTTCAATGACATTTGGAGCAATCTCCATGGCCAAAGTGAGATACTCCTCTGTCCTAAAAAGCATAAAAGAGAACGTTGCTTTTAATATACTGGAGTTCATGAGACACAGCAGCAGTTTGTGTGATTTATTGGGAAGACAACAGCACACCAGAGCATGTTCTGCAAATATAGGCACAAACAAGTCATGTATCCAGTTGTAAATTTCCTTTGCTGCTAAAGAGTTTAAATTAATAAATGCATCAATAATGGAGTCTTTCAAACACCATGTTCCATCACAGACTACTTGCTTGTTAAGATGAGGCACCTACCTGCCCTCTCAAGGATTTGGGACTTCAGATGTGAGAAAAGAACATGTTGTTTAGGATACGGCCTGATGCCCTTGGGACCTCTGGAGGGAGTCCTGACGAGGGCAGCTCCCCTGGTCCTAGTCATGCACTGACTTTTGGTGCTAGAGCAGCCTGCAGTGGTGTGGACAACCCCCATGAGCTCCTCCCGCACCTCGGAGGATGGGCTGTCTCACTGGTGGCCTCTCTATTTGTGTGTGTCGGGCATAAAGCTGGTGGTTCCTACGTGATAGGGACTCAAATGTCTCTCCTGTCGGAGCCTTACTCACTAGTGCGCTTTTCTTCAAACCTGGAAGGCAGGAACATGGAGAGTTGCTCTTGGTTTCTTTGGATAGATTCCAGAAAAGCAAAAAATACATAAGTAGAGAAAATATATATATATATATATAAAACAGTATTAATTTTTACTAGGGATGAGGCTGACAGGAGAGAGAAGCTGCTTGATGGGAGGCAGTGTGGTGTGACTGTTATTACATCTCGTACAGAGTTGGATGTTGCCAGCTGGCAAATACCAACGACTCTCCTGAGTTCATCGCTCATCCTGTTCATGTTGACATTTCTGGCAAGGGAAGGCAAAGAGTTATCCCAGCTACAATAACCCGTGAGGTCTCACTGCATTTCTCCTAATTCACCTGGAATTAGAGCCTTGCTCAAACAGACGCAAGGCCCATGCTAGCACATCCTAGCATAGTCCTGGTGGAGGGACCTGCGGAGCGCTGTGGAGGTGGCACCTGAGCCCTGGCATATGGGATGTGGTGCAAGGGTGACCTCATCAGAGAGGACTTGGTGCTGCTGCGGGTGTGTCACCCTTTTGGTACCATTTACAGCATGAGCTGCTTGCACTGTGTGGACTTGGGAATCTTTTGGGACCACTTTTTATTACTTGTTTGACATTAACTGTTAACTAACCTTGTCTGAATTCCTACTCAAGCACATGAGATGCTGCTGATGGGCAAAGGCTGTGTCAAAAGAAAACCCTTGGCTCTAAAGAAGCAACTGTGGCCAAAAATGGGTTTCATTTGAACCATCAGAGTCCATTTCAGTTCCAGATTCATTTGCACAGAGCCCTTGATTTTGTTATTACAAACCTTAAAGTCTTTGGGCTTGATTCGCTTTTCGTACTGGTCTTACCCTGAGGTGACACTGGAATGATTTTCCTGATGATTCTTATATAACAGTGTGAGAAAAGAATCTGATTTTCAAGCTGAAGAGTTTGAGTATATAGGGAAAAGAGGGAGGAAAAAAAAGGGGGGGAGGGGGAAGCAAAGCAAGTCCGAACTGACATTTTTTTTGCAATACACTTGAAATACAAGGCACAGTGTGTAAAAATAAATAAATAATAAAAAAAAGAAATTGGTTAGACCTGTTGGGAAACTTTATGCTCATTACAGTGGTCCTGGAACACAGATCTTAATGGCATGACATTATGTCTTAGGACCCTTAATAAGAATAGGGAGCGGATGTGTGATAATGGACTGGTATTTAAATAAGGATAAAAGAGCTATCTCTGAGGTCTCTAGAATATTTTCTTTCATTGGAAATAAAAGCCAGAAAAATATCTGTTACTTGAGTAATCTGAATTTTGCTGAACTTTTCTGATAAATTTTTTTGTCCTTTGAATTGTTGCTATAGTTTTGGTGGGATATGTCAGGTAGTTGTGTCATTATCTGATGCTCTTCAATAGACTTACAGAAATCTTATATGTGGGCCAAACCCTACAAATGGTGATAAGAAAAACCTTTTTCTTTCTGATAAAATGATTTATATGCCCTGAAAAGAACGGCAGTGCCACGCTCTGCAAGTTCATGCTCTGCTTTTGCAGAGGGGTGTATGTGCTGTAGACAGACAGAGATCCATAGAGGGAAGGGTTTCTTGTGGCATTTTACCCTTTTCTGGTTACAATACAATCCAGTGAACACAGGTTACCCCTGTGGCGCGGAGACAGCTGTAGTGCTGCTAAGAGGACATGACAGACTGTGTGGTCAGAAAAGACCCTCAGCTGCTCCAGAGCCCAGACTGTCCCAGCTGTGTGACTGCTGCCGGGTTGGGCTCAACAAGGTGCTGGACATGGTTAGATGTATTGGAGATGCTGTTGGGCAGGTTAGTGCAAAGAATCAGCCTTTCATTTAGAGGAATCCAAGTCCATCACAGGGCAGGGGATAGAGGTGGCTACAGTCTAAGAGTTCCAGGGATTTCTGGGTGCCTGGTCCATAGCTGATGCTGAGAAGGAGAGATCTCTGCCCCAACAAACTTGGCTGAGCTGGAGACACGAGCCTGCGTGGGACGCTTGCAAGGCTGTGTCACTGGCACCACCCGGGCAGATGTCCACCCCTGCGCTGCGCACCCAGACAGGCTGTCAGTGACCGGTGGCTGCACTTGGCCAAGCTGCAAGCATCTCCGGGCATATTCAGGGTTGTTCGGAATAAATATCACTGAAAACCGCACTGGATATTCGTGTTGCTTCAAGCATGTTTGCTCTGAAATTCAGACCCACCTGGTCTCCTTGTCATGTAATGAAACGAGCTGTCAGTATAATATTTACCCTTCAGAAATTCATCAAATACCCCTCTGTCTCCTTCAGCGAGGCCCACACAAGCTCCACTTCCTCGCAGTTATTCATCTTTATGATTTTTTGCAACTCTGAGTGCTCTTAGACACAACCCAGGCTGACAGAACAGAGATGTATATGGTTCCTTAGGAAAGAGGCAAAATCCAAACTGAAAATGTAATCCAAGGCAAAACAGACCAAATTGTTACTGTTTGGCCAAGTGTTGTTGGAGAAAAATTTAAGTAAGCTAAAACAGTGGCTATTTCTCGACATAAAGCAAAATAATCTAAGATGGGCTATTAATAACAGTTTTAAATTCTGATATCATGTCTTATTGTATATTGTATCTTAAGGCTTTTTGCTTACAGCCATAGCTTATAGTTACTGATGCTTTAAAATATTCATCTGATGCATTACTGATGCATTAAAATATTCATCAAATTTATTTCCAGACTAACAAGAAATCTAGGCAAGCAGAAAGACCTGTGCCTCTTCCTTCTGTTTGAACCCCCCAAATTTGGTCTGTTTGCTCTGTAATTCAGACTCACCTGAAAGTAAGGAAACAAGCTGTCAGTATAATGTTTTTCCCTTCAGAAATTCATCAAATACCCCTGTGTCCTTCACTGAGGCCCTTCACTGTGACCATTCCTGTTTAGACTGGCTACAGCGCACACGAGTAAAGCTGGTGTCAGTCAAGCAGCCAGTTCCGATGGGGCTGGGAAGGGAAGCTGGAGAGAGGAAAGGCTTCAGTGAGTTTTTGCAGTCTTTGGTACATGCTGAATTTGCCAGGCGTTGTCCCTCGCTGTCATACTACTGTCTGCTTGAGTTCATCATTCACTGTGAAATAGGGTCTCTCCCAGCAAATACTTTATATCCTATTTGTCATTCTCATTTTTACTCTGAAGCTCGCCCTCCTAATTTTACTTGGAGAATTTCAGTCTCGGTGTTTGTTGACGTGGATGCACGTAGTGAAATGGCAGTTGGACGCTGTCGTAGCACGGTTCTTGAGTCTTGCACGCTGAGGTTGCGTATGGCAAATGGTTTTCCCAGCCTGTCTCCTCCATCGCCCTAAATGCTGTTCACAATTCTAATTTGCGCTGGCAGCTGGTAAATCCCAGCAGCCCCCTTAGCTGCCTTAGTGAAGCCTGTTGGTGGGAGTTATTCCTGCTTCCTTATAACCCGGCTTTATTGTTTCTGTTCTGACTCTCTCCGGTGTGATGTGCCTGGGAAGTGCTCCAAACCTGGAGCGGGTTGGATACAAGGAAGTGGTCTGTAAGCTTCCTCCTCTGGGACTACGTAATGACTCCATCTCAGCCCTGTGGTTTTGGGGCTAAACTTCTGCCACCCTGGAAATACAGCAAGTGAATGGGAAGAGTCTCTCCAAGTCCTCAGCATTAGCGATAGCGTGAAGCACCCAAGGCACATCTCTGCAGCACTTTCCATTAACTGCAAAGAGTGCTGGGGAAAGCATGCCAGGTGCTGCAGTGATTAAGTGAAACCCTGAATTTATTTTTTGCATAGCATAGTTACCATACATCATTTTGATTCATGGTTGTGTCTGCTTTGCCAGAAAAGGCATAGTTCCCAGCAGGAGAATGCTCAGAGGTCTAGCACGATAGTCTGATGCCTTCACCTTTCCTTCAAACTACTTCTCAGTCTCTGCCTTGGGCCTGAAGACCCTCAGCCTCCCCTACGGTGCGGGGGCAGCACGAGCCTTGGTCATCTTTGCCCTTTATTTCTCCTCCATTTTCCCTACTGCCAGGAAGGGGAAGGGATACCTGGTCTTTATGCAGCCTTGGATGTAAGAAGTAGTGATAAAGCTATGGCTGGGCCAGGGCTGATTTTTGAACTAGTCTGAAACACAGCAGCAAAAGCATCAAGGATTTGGGGACTGAAGTTCCCTTTTAGCTGTTTGGGTTTTCTAGCCTTCTAGCCAAAACAAAGCTTGGGGATGGCAGATCTTCCTAATACTTATTGGCAGGATCAGCTAAATAATTTATTTTTAATACATAGTATAATAGTGTTTTGTTTAAAAATTGCTTTCTCTGTGACTTCTTCCATAACCCTAACAAAACGTTCTTTGTTAGTATCCCTCTATTAACCAATTTTTTTTTTTTTTTCCAGAAGATTAGATTCAACACAGTATGGAAAAATCTTAACTGCTAAATTTATGAAATGTTAAGGACACTAGTTTTCTGAAAGGACTCCAGCTCTTCTTGGATGTTGGCTGACATATGATCCAAAACACTACTGGAACGAAGGAGAATTTCTGATGAGTCCAGTTGGCTGTGGCCCGGGACCACGAGGAGAGGCCAGATTCTGTTTGTCTAACGCTCTCTTCAGATTATGGAGCTGCACTGGCAGGGAACATGGTCTGTAGACTTCCACTGGGAGCACTCTTCCACCCTTGGCTCACTTGACTGCCTAACAGGCTTGCCCGAGGAAGTCTGCAATGTGCCTAGCTCTTAGCTCTCATGAACAACCCCTTCCTTCCAGTAGTGCAAGGGGGAGACACCTGAGTGCCCTGCGAGCTCAGCTGTTGCTCTCCACAGGCGCTGGACCTTTGTGGTCCTCCTTCCTTTTCCTGGCCTGTATGCAAGGGCATTGCAGCTGATTTTCCTTGGTGCAGAGTCAGTTCTGATCACTGCGTTACATGTGACGATGCTTTGTGTTGTCAGCTGGCTTAAGGCGTCTCCTGTCACCACGTGGCCTCTCAGTCTCTAATCAGCTACTGTCCTGCACATGAACATGCACCATGTCCATGGCAGAAAGACACCCAGCCCAGTCATCCTCACTTCATCAGCCAAATCAGTACGAGGGCGGTGATGGGTGAGCCTTTGCTCTCTTCTGTTTGCTCTGTGCTCTTGGAGAGGACGGCTCCCGCCCGGGCGTGCGGGCGCTAGTTGCTGGCGGACGGGTTCGTTCGTGGCTCGCCGTTGCCATGGTGACTGCTGCAGGTGGAGTGACCGTCAGGTGGAGGTTTCTCCGGAGCGTCGTGTCGTCTGCTGCTGCTTCAACCCCAAATCTTCCGTTAAAAGAAAGATTTTCTTCTCTCTCAGTTTGTGTTATGCAGTCTGGTCATGCTAGCAGCTCTGCTGGATGACAGCTCGCTGGATGATTGATTTCTGTCATGTTCAAAACCAAAAGGCCACATTTTCTCTTTATACCAATAAGAGAAAGCTTCATTTATGGTGGTACAAAACTTGGCTCAGAATCCATAGTGAGGGCATAACCTCGGATAACTGAGAAGCCGAAGATGTGGCACACCAGCTACATACTCCTTGTGGTCTTGTCAGCACTTGAAAGCTACCGTGGAGCTGGTAGGGGCTCCGGGCAGCTGCTGACTAAATGTGGTTCCTATACGGAACTAAGCGAGCGCAAGAGTTCACGAAGGGCAGATCCCCATGTAAACAAGGCCTTGGTGGACCATATGAAGAGCTGTGCTGAGGCACTGCTGAACAAATATGCCTCATGAAACCTTCTTTCTCTCTGACTTGAAAAACAAAAACGTTTTTCTCATCCTCGAGAGCTGACAATTTGCGTTCATAGAGAGAAGAGGAAATTAAAAATTAAAGTAACCCCAAACTAGCTCCTCTCTTGCCAGCATCCTGTGTTTCGTTAGGCTTTACTCCAGTGCCTCTTGCCTGCACTGTTAGGAGCAGAGTGTTTTCCCTTGGAAGATAGTTGCTTTAATAGTCTTACCTCTTTTCAAAAATGTGACCTATGGCTCTTGAGCTTTCATAATTGCTATTAAGCTGTTCAAAGGAGAAAAATAATAGACAGAGACAAAAATTACAGTCTGGCCTGTCTGACTGCAGTCTTGACCCTAGTATTTTCTCTTTTAGAAATGTGCTCTTCCCTATCCTCAGGAGTGCTATCCGCTGACTGGAGGACAGCAGCTGGGAGCCACAGCTGCCTGTCCGTGCGTCCATGCAGCCTCACAGAGGGGCAGACAGACTTCCTTCTGTTCCAGTTAGGACTTGCTGTCCTGACCTCCCACTGCCTTTTTGACCCACTGTTTGTACTCGGTAGCCGCAGTCATCTTCCAACTTGACTGCCCTCCTCTGGGTCCCGGGAGGCCCCATCCTGTGCGGAGAGGTGCCTGGGTCACATATTCCTCCAAGGGAGTTGTGCTTAGGCAGTAGCTTTATCATCCGAAACCTCAGGCCTGGGCCATGTGAGACACTGGTCCTGTGAACAGAGCTGGCCCTAAACTGCCTTGTCCTTTCTTGCAATTCCAGAGGAAACATACTTTACAATTTCTGATAATTAGGCGATGGTTTTCACAGAATTGGTTTTCAACCCTTTTCAAAGAGTTTCACTCTGACACTGCACTTCTGTGGGGGATCTAGAGCAGTATCTGTCTACCTAATGTCCTCCTTCAGAAACACCTTGTATTGTAATATGGTGACAAGTGAACAACTACTGAAGAAAATTACCTTTCCACCCGTTTCCACATATACTATTAAGTACCTTCCCAGCACCTTCTGCTTAAATAAGTCTCTTTAATGCCTGAAAGCTCTGTTCACCTCTGCCACGCTAGCTTGCTGAACTCCTGCTGCCTCCTTCTTCCAGGATGACAGCCAGGAAATTATTACAGTGCAATTTAAAGACTATAAAATATAGGACGAGCAGATGGCAGGTCACATATCGTTCCCATGAACAGCCCGTGTCACCCTGGCAGTGCTTCAGCACACGCTGAGCCCCACTCACAGAGTCTTGAACAAAGAGCGTTGTTGGTGGAGATGCCTATCGAAGCTGCATCCCAGAAGCACAGACCTTACAACTGCGACAAAGAATTCAGGCATTGGCAAGGAGGTACAGTGACGATGAGTTTTAAATACCTGCTGCTAAGATAATCATAATAATCTGTCTGCCAGCTTTTCTTCTAATGTGCATTTTCTAATTCATTGTGGGAGGCAAAATCCTTTGACCGGTAGAATGAAGATGTGGCACTGTGACTACAATTTAAATTGTTAAACAACTGGAAGGAGCAACTAGCAAAAGCTGGAAATCCTACCCAAAGCAGAGTAACTGTCTTTGTCAATTACATTTTTAAAAAAGACTAGAAATTAGCGTTTTCATAGAAAGGAATTTCTGATGCAAGGGATCATTGGTTCTGTGAAAGGGATTAGAAAAATGAATGTCCCAGTTGCAGGATTTGCTACAGTTCTGTTCACCTTTAGATCCTTTTGAGGCTACCTTTTGAGTACAGGAGCTTCCCTTTATATTCGCTTATTGTTCTATGGTGTTTTGTGGGGACAGGATTCGGGAATAGCTGGAATGGCCATTCCCATTCTCCCAAAGTGGATGTTCTCAACTGGGTTAACTCCTCTCTAAGTGGGGAAAAACAAACAGAGCTGTCATACACTGGCCCTTGGTGCAGCCAAGGAGATCCCCCTTCTGTCCTGTCAGCACTAATTACAACCTCCCTACTCCTATGAGTCCCACTTAGTTGAAGAAGGATGAATGTTACCTCCATAACCGGCAGCACAGTTGGATACAGCCATAGGGACACAACATGATCTAGATCATTACAGTTCCCTTAGTACCAATGGAGCTAGTACAAGTAAAGGATCTGTTATACAAGATCCAAAAATTTCTTGTCAGAATGGAGTTAATATTTTAAAAGGAATGTATCTTCTAAATAAATAATAAATAAATAAAAAATAAAAAGAAGAAAACCCTCTATCTAAATTATCCAGTGAGCTTAAACAGGTGGGTGAGCAGGATTTGAGTATCTGCAGCTGCTTTTGGCTCCTTTCTCTAGTGCAGAAATTCCCATTGTGATCTATGAAAAAATAACCACCCAAAAGCTTTTCTAGGAAAAATTCCTAGGTGAAATGTCACCTTTCATGTAGGCTAGCTGAGCTTAGCTAGTTGTGTGGGTTATTCAAGAGGGAGCAGTATACTTTGCACTTTGCATTTCTGGGAATTGAATTTGCTAAATGAAGCTTTTTTTTTTTTTTTTTTCATCTGGAGGCCGTTTTTACTCATATCATCATGCGTTTTAACTCTGTTGAATCTGTCTTAGTGTTTCCCAAGGGATGGAGGAAGGATCGCTAATAGCTTTTCAATCCACTTTAGTCTCTCTCTCCATAACACAAACTCTCAGCAAAACAGACTGAAGCAAGGTCCTTGTCCTGGATGACTTTTCGCTAAATAAGTTAGCAATGCTCCAGTTAGCAAAATCTCTTTTCCCCCATGGATGTGTTCAGGCTCCCTGGTACGCTACGTTCTGCAGCGTGGCCGTGACAAGGAGAAAGTGAGAAATGCTAAGGGAGGAAGTGCATTTGCGCTGCATTGAAACCTTAATGCAATCAATACCCAGGGTGCATACTCAAATGGAAATATTTTGACCTGAATCAGAAAATCTGTCACTTCCTTACGGAGAATCTGAAATTGGTCCATCTTTTCTCTCTCTCAGACAGATATACAAACAGAACTTGCTGGTCCCCTTTATAGAAAAAAAGAATTATCTTTGGAGAAGATACTATTTCTTCTTCCAGAAATTTATTCATAAGCTTGTTTATTTTATTTTTTTACAGGAGACTTAGTTTCTAAAAATATATATCCCAAGTTTTGTTTGTTTTTTAAAGACTTCCCCATAAAGGTTGTACACAGTAGGATTGTGTGAAAGGGAGAGGTATCTGTAAAAACGTACTGGAAATTCTTCTAGACTAGACTTGCTTTTTATGTTTTTTTTTTCTTATCTCCAGCTTACAGTGAAATGAATCTTTAGATGAGAGATGCTGGACTCTGACAGGCATCTCATCTTGTGTTGAGGCTAGTGGCAATCTCAAAGAAATTGCTTATTTGAGTCCAAAGCCAGAATCCTCCAGTTCTGTTTGTCTTCAGTGCTAATTTCATTTCTTTGTTCAGTTTTCCTGGAATCTGAGCGCTGACCTGATAAATAACTGAAGTCAGCAATAAAGATAAAGTTCCATACTGCAGAGGTCAAGTTAGCCTCCAAATCATATTTGTCCTAATGGAGAACAAATTCAGCACTACCAAAAGTCAAATGAATGTTTAGTCACCTGAGAAAATACCATTATGAGCTGAAATGAGTCCTCATTATTTTTCCATTTTATTTCTTTAATTTCTCCTTGGCTTCTGTTATGAAAGTAAAAATAGGGGCATTAGTTATGGGGTACTTCAGAGGCCCCCTCAAGGCAGATGCAAGCTTCTAAAGTAAATCAGAGCTGGTGGCTCACAAAATGGATGAAATTACTTGCATTAGGGCTTCAGGATGCATATTTTCATTTACTTGATTTATTCCCATTGTTTAAGCTGTAATGCGAAGTGGCACAGACATTACGGAGCCAGGCTGATGAGGAACATTACAGTGAGCTGTCATGACATCAAACGCCCTTGCTAACCGTCCCTTCCCCCAGAGCTGGTTCTGAGGACGGAGCAGCAGGTGCAAACTCTGTATTTTTGCAGTCTCAGAAGCAGTGCTGCCTTCTGGAAGGGGGCTCTGCTGGGGCCGCGCTCCACGCAGCTGGGGCTGGCAGCCTGGCTGCCCGCTCCGTTGGCCTCCTCTGGATTCCTGCATGCTCGATGTGGGAACGCATGGGCTAGTTAGGGCCTGATGGGATATTTCTGCTAGCGGAACTGTTTTGTTTTGGAGCTTTTTGTTTGTTTGTTTTGTAATTTGTATCATGGAAATTGGATAAATCATTTATTCTGTGAAGAGTTGCTATGGAAGTAGATACTAGCATGGACTGGGAAAGAGTAGAGACCCTCTTATGTATCCTACTGCATCCCTGTAATAGCTTAGCTCTCGCCTCAGCTGATAGATATTTGCAGTGATGGGCATAGGAGCCTTAATTGCTTGTGGGGTCTTTTCTACTTAGTCTAAGTGCAATCATTGTGGAGTTCATCAAGGGCAGCTGTGGAGCTCAGGTCTGCATACAGAGAACACGAAGTCAGTTATTTTTCATAGAAATCTATTTGTAATGAAAATTATCTGGTTTGTGTGCATGATGGCAGAAGTAATTCTGAATGATTAACTTGCATGTTAATGTAGCAGAGGTAAAAATGGTGGAAACAGCAGTAATGTCCTTGTGTTTCTGTACTAGAGAAATGTATGTGAATCACAACAGAGATGTTGGCAAATTGTAAAAGAGCTCACTTGCCACTTAAGCTGAAATTCTTTCACCCAGGTAAGAGTGTGCAGCTTTTATGATAAATTATACCAAACCAGCTTACTGAAAGCTGGTATGTCTTACTGTATGTCTTGACTTCTGTTTGACTATTTGTGCTGCAGCTGTAATGGAATTTTGCTTAGTGCAAGTTTCCCATAAATTTCAAATACAAAATCACTTAAAAAAAAAAGCAACTCTTGATCAGATTTCCACAAGATTTTCAGGAAAAAGCTCTGATTTCTTTTTCAGAAAGTGAAGTGAGGTATTTTTTAGCTCATTTGAAGATTGACCCAAGCTGCCACAGGTGTTACACTTAGTGATGGGTGTTACTCTTCTCTTTTCCTGGCCAGGCTTGCAGTTTGGGTGCTGGCTGGTCTCTTCTCGTGGAGCTGCAGGATTTGCGTGCGCTGGGACCCTGCAGAGGGGCTCCTGCTGCAGAGGCCACGCTGACGAGGAGCCCAGGGGCAGCAGGTAGGCAGATAGTAGCTGTTGTGGGCTCTTATGCCACTTCCTTGCACAAAATATCCAGATTTAAGGACAAAAGGACATTCTGCTCTGGAGGAGGGAGGTCTGATGATTCACAACTATAATGGCATTCCAGGGCTGAATTTGGCTAACAGTTTATAAGAGTGCACAATATACCAGATATAAATGGAGTATATATTATTTGGCAGGGGAGGAGGAGCGCTACTCCTGGCATAAAAACAAGAAAGTGAATGAATTTGAGAGCTAATAAGATACCCTAGGCACTCCTCCATAAATCAATGGAAACAAAAATACTAAAAAGGCTGTCTTTCAGATTCTAATAAGACTATGTTTGTGAATATTACGTATTGACTTATAGTACAATATGTCATTTTCTTCAGTTCTTTATAATCCTTTCTAATAATTCATCTGTGCTTAGATTTTTGTGGTGACAAGCTTATTTTAGGTCACTTAGTCAAGTGACATTGGAAAAATGCTAAAAATGAATTTAAAAGTGCTGTTGGTAGAGGGCTGCAACAGATCATTTGGTAAAGATGCTGTTACTGGGAAAAAAGTTACTGGTTTTGGGTATAACAATTATGGCTAGTGCAAGTGTTAGTTCAGGTCTATGTCACCTGTACCATCAGTAGGCAGGTTCCTTTGGAGATAACGCCAGTCAGACTGGCGGTTTCAGCCTGACCTTCAACAGCAAAGAAAATAGTTTTCCTGTGCTGTCTTTAACGTAGTTTGTACTAATGAGGTACTCAGTAAGTGCATGAAGAGAATAGTTATGGAATAATTCCTAGCTGGTAATAAATATCCAGCAATCAGCTCTTCAAGCAAAGTCTTCCTTGACGTTATTGTTTGCCGTACCATTCACAGGGCTGCATTCTGTGCAGGGCTGTTGTTCCAGCCAGGCCTTGTAACTGAATTTCCTGGAAGCCGGAGACAAGAGAAATTCTCTGGCAGACTTAAATGCTGTTGATTTAATTTTCTACCCAGGTTCTAGACCCTGTGTGATCTGTATGTATGACATGGGTGCTGTGCCCCCATGAAGGTTATGTTTACTGAAAAATAAACAGCATTTGCAGTGGTGGGCAAACTGTCGATCTAAACCTCCTCTTATATTTGGCATCTGTGTCATCACTCCCAATTGTAGAAGAACAGTATATTATCCACGAATGTTCATCAGTAAAGGCAAAGCACCAAATACAAACTGTATCCCTGAAAAGCCCTGCTGCTGTAGGTAGGTTTGCAGGGAGTGACATCTGCAGTTCGAGCTGAGGCCTCAGAGCAGGCCGTTTCTGTTTTAACTCGCTATATGCAGAATGAAGTAGAACTTACTTTTTATCTTAAGTGAATGAAAATGAAGGAATTGTGGAATATGTGGTAGTGTTTTAACTCTCTCAAGTGGGTCTCCATAAGCTTTGATGATGCCAAATTGCATGAAACATAGCTTGCAGAACTTGCGTGCTAGTTCAAACTCCTCTAAAGCTCATTAATACCTCAATTATAGCCTTGGCACATTTGCAATGTGCAGTTCAGTTGCTTGGACTAAAACATTTTGGGGAAGGACGGTAGAATTATGAACTTAATCTATTCAGCACCATTCAGCACCTGCTATTTATTTAGTGCTTTACAGGGTCATTGTCATCCATACCGTTTTTTGTTTTTTCAACAGTCAAGATTCTAAACATGGAGAATAGAATCAGGGTGGTAAAATGATGCCTCGTGCTGCTCAGAAAATCAGTAGCAAGGTTAATGTTAGTGCCATAGTCACCAGAGGCAGCTAGAGGGATCCTCTGTTTTACTGTTCCTGAACACTCGTCAGAGGTGGTATTTAAGTCACCAAAAATTGAATTCTTTGTATGTGGCTGATGAAGCAATATTTGTGTCAGGAACAATTAAAAATTATTTTAGAGATAGTCAGAAATGTTGAATTCAGCTGAGAGGTTCAATACTCTGTCAACTTTCTATCTAACTATCAAGACACAGGGGTATATACAGAGCACAAATACCCACTAACAGTTTAAGCGCTTTCTATGGCCACCCTGTGAGCAGTCTGTGCTCTTGAATACATTAAGCAGCTGTGAATAATGAATAAACTTCTAAAATTTAATCTGTTTTTGGAGGGACAGTTAATGAGCTGAAGAAGGGGTAAACTTCTTCCAGTCATTTATTTGATAAACAGTTTGGCTTGAGAGTATGACAGCCTCTGTTACAGCTCTCAGCTAGATGTGTGCTGAAAGGACTTGTTCATTTTAGTCAGATGTAACTGTTTCCTAGGTATTTTAGAGCTATCCCAAATTTCTCTCTGTTCCAAAAGGATGGGGAACGCTTAAGATAATGTCAGCAAGCAAAAGGTAAGCAGTGGTGTTAAAATTATCCTGGAGGAACATCACTGTGGCCAAGGTTTAACAAGATTAAAAAGAGGTTTGGACCTGTAATTGAACTCACAAGAACATCCAGAGTGGTGATGTTGTGCAGGAGAGTTGCACAGGAATTCATATGTTATTCTTTGGGTTTTAAAGTAGGCTGTATTAGTGATTGGGAAGAGACATTTATGGACTGAGCAAGGCAGCTCCTGTGTCCCCACTATGGAGGTGCTCAGCCCATCGGAGCTGCCTGAGACCACTTCTGTGCAGGGGCCTGTGCAAGTCAGAGGCTCGATCCATTCTGATGGGTCTCATGCATCTTATAAATCCTGAATAAATCATCCAGCACAGCCATAGTATAGACAATACAACAGCTAGTATGATGCAAAGGCTACTTGCCTATTCCCATATGGGATGTTAATTTACTGTTTTTTCCTGAAGCATCTGGAATTGGTCACTAGATGCTTGACGAGACTGACTGATCCCATATGGTAATTCCTACGCAGTTTTCAGCCGTGCAGTGCTTGGAGATGGATCAGTCTGGGAAAGAATGATGTTTTCTGTGTGTTTGCTGATTCCTGCACTGCCATTTGCGAGGAAATGACTGATCATAGCCCACACACACAAACTGGGGAGAGCAAATCAACAAATAAGCTGTGTGATACCATGCCAAAGAAGCCACTTCCCTGCACCTGCTGTATATGAAAGGGGATATAACATGGCTGTTTTATAGCCATGGGAGTACTTGGCTCCAAGCTAGCAAGCAGGATTAATAAGTGATTGTTTTGTTGATGAAAAACATGTAGCATTTGCAGACTGTTGAGGGAATCAGGTGCCAAGTAGAAAGCAGACTAAGCCGCTGCTTTTAGCCCTGAGTGGAGATGAGAGCCTTGAAACAGGGAGAGGGGATGTTGAGGAGTGGAAAACAGATCGATAAGTGGCTCTCGGAGAGGCATGTCTGGTGCTGGTTAAATGGTCAACCTGCAGGGAGCTAGAGAAGGAAAAGCAATGTGAGGGAAGGAGAAAGGCTGTTACACGAGAAAGGGATTGAGATGTTAAAAGCAGGACAATACCCAATTCATTTTTTTATATTAAAAAAATAGAAAGCCCTGAGTGAATAAAGCATCAATTTTCCTACATTTTAAATGAGATCTAAAAAAGAACTCAGTAATGGCATTGGTTGCCATGGTGTTTAAAGGTGCAACTCCACAGACACTTCAAATAACAGGCAATGCTTTTATCTGCCTATGTGGCTGAGTTAATTTTCATCTGCTGGAATTATTCATTTAGTTTGCTTTAATTATTCTATATTGGTAGTATTATAAAAGGGCCTGATCCTGCCATCTCAATACAGGCAGAGCTCTCTTTGAAGCTTTTTAAACAGGAAGAAAGGTTATGTGCAAGCTGAACTAGTCCATGCAAATGGAAATGCTGCAGCTCTGGGCTTGAAGAGATGCCCATAAAAACTCTGCTGATGGCACAGAAGGCCATTTGAATAGGGTTCCCTGCAGAACTAGGCAGAGAAACAAGAGCCAGGCTCCAGGATGTGAAGATACATAGGAAATCCACAGAGAGGCTACTGTGTCCTGTTAAAGCAGCCCCTGACTCCCTGCCAAGTCAGCTCTGGAGGGACTGCTGAGGTTTGAAGATTCAGTCTTGTGTCCTCCCAGGTTTTGCACTTTGATCCACAGCACTAATGTCCCCAGCTGGGCAAACTGTCCCCTCGCCTTGCAGGCCTCCAAGCTGCTGGTGCGTTGGATACCAAGAGGCGTTTGAGCTCAGTCCAGTGCAGCCAGCACCCCAGGGGCACCAGGAATGGTTATTGACCAAGCAAAAAAGATTGCTAAATGAATAGGACCTGCAGTTGTGTTCCCAAAGCTGTTGCTGTTCCCCTGCGCTTCAGTGGGACCTGCTGTGTGGCTGCTGCCCGCTCCAGCATCAGCCCTGGGCGAGCGGGGAGCTCTGGGCCCTGCTTGCGGACGGGCTCCCCGGGACTGCGCAGGCCTTGGGCTGGCTCGAGCCTGGGCCCGTGCGCAGGGTCCTGATCCGCTGCCTTGGGACCTCTCGCGGGCTGAGGTCTCACTGTCCCCTTGTATTTGAGCTAGGAAAAGAGCCATCAATCTTGGCTAACCATAAATACCTCTTTCCTGTATTTGATTGTATTTAAAACACAGGATGGAACTGAAAGGGGAAAAAAATAGAAACTGCTGATGTGCCAGCATGCAGGCCTGTGTAAGTATACCTAAGGCTGTCATTTCAAGCAGCTGATCAATAAATGCATTTATCATGTTTTCTTACCAAATATTAGTTGTCACATAACTTGCTATGAAATAGCATTCAGAGTCTCAAGATCTTTCCCAGCACTCTCTCCATGCTTTATTTTATCGATTTCTCTTCTTTTCTTTTCTTTTCTTTTTTTTTTTTTCTCCCTTCTCCTTAAAAGCATGAGTCAGGAGCCCTCTGTTATTAAAAGCAATCCCAGGTGCACATACCTTTCATTTCCTTTGAATTACATTAATTGCCTGACAGCTAAAAGTGATCTGGGTTTTTCAGTGTTCGGTGCTGGACTGCAAGAAATATTTACCAGTTACAGCAGATTTATAAAGATGCCACTGAGATGCCTTCAGACTAACAATCAGAAAACACAGCAGCAAAACAACACTATTTTTCAAGGTTAAATGCTCAGAATGCTAAAAAGGAATTGCGCGTAATAAAGCCAAACAAAGGCTTGGATACAGCCTGTTGTTTCCTCTGCTTGTCTCACATAAAAGGAAGATGCCAGTGCTTTAAAAATGACTCCAGAACATCACACAACAATTAGAAATTTAATGAGGGAACTTTAATTTTAATTTGGTTTTTGGATTTGTAGTTCAAATATCCGTTAGTGTCAAGCCTCTACCTCCATTGCAAAGTCATTTTCTTTTCATGCATGCCTTGCTCCGTGTCTTTATAAGACTCGTTTAGTTTAGAATGGCGAGATGATACTATATAAAGAGCAAATAACGTGAAGGAGGGATTGTCCAGGCTGATGTTAGCAATCTGGAACTTGTACATGTCCGGCGTGACTTTGAAAAAGTAATTTAGTCTTTCTGTATCCTATTTTGCAGGTATAAAATGCAGGTAATAGCGCTTCTCACCTCACCAAGGGCCGTAAGGATAAATACTTTCTGAGGTGCTCAGGTACTATGGCAACCGGGATCAGGAAAGGAGCTTAGACACATGAAATACCCTTTAGATGTGTATGTAATGTGAAGGAAACGATGCAAAATTTGCAAGGCTAAATACCTGAACCACTTCTCAACTTAGTTTCAGTGGCAATTTGGACAGGCCTGATTCTCTCTATCCACAGCTATCGCTGCTTCTGCGTGAAAGGGCACGGAGACATCGTCCTGCAGCCACAGACGAGCACCGGGGTGGTTTGCACTGCCTTGACACTGTGACAGAGGTCCCCAGTGTACATTATGCAGATATCCCCTGCCTGAAAGTGACTTCAGGTCTATGAGGAAAAAATGAAACCTGACCTTCAACAGATTTGAATCAATCTCAGTGTAATTTATAATGCAAACTTCAATGTTCTATATAGAGAAAAAAACAAAAACAAAAGCCATTTAGAATTTGTCTTCAAAGGGAATAATAACCATTCTTAAATGCTATCTACTGAAAGGAAGTGCTGAAGAATATTCCTCATTCTCACCCAAATGACCTTGTAAAAATTGTTTGTCCACGGTCCAGGTAAATGTTGTACCTTTGCATATTTATGAATCATGGTTTTGGGAAGGGAAGTGGTTTCTCCCCAGAGCTGACACCATGTTCCATGCTCAGGGTGGACCTCACGTAATGGGAGTGTCCAGGTTCCTGGCCTCGCTCATCTAGGGGACTCTCAGAAAAGATTGGCAGCAGCAAGGAAAGGGTATTTACTTTTCTCCTGGTAGCGCTTCCCTGTGAATCCTAGGGAAGCCATTTCAAACTGCTGAGCTAGTTAAAGAAAGCAGCTTCCGAGGGTAGCCCAGATCATCTCTAAAGTCAGTTCAGACTCATGCTCCTTTCTCTGGGTTTATGTGTTGCTGTGTCCTTCACTGCTTCCAGAGCTACGTCCTTGTAGCAGCACAAGTCTGTGCTGGGGGCACCTTATTAATGGGGAAGAAAGGACTAGTTCCATAATGATATAGCCTCTCATTAATAACAACTGAGACCTTATTGACAGGCACTTCTCTATTTCCAAATCATTCTTGAAATTGCAGTTTCCTTCAAAATGTAACTGTAGTCCATTTGTACATACAACTGGAGTTTTTCTGAGAGGTGCCTTTTCCGCACTGGGACAAGCTGATGCAGGTGAGAGTAGCGAAGCCCACAAAGCCATTGCACGTGGCCCAGAAGCCTTAATTCAGGTAACCTGTTATTCAGGAGCTTCCTGAAATTGGTCTGCAATAGGTTGGTGACCAAGGTACTTCCAGCAGACCAGAAAGCTTGTCTGGCAGCAAATGCTGCAGATTGCTAGTACTTTAGCATGGTGGGGTGGCTGGCACCAGCAGCATTTGGGACGTGGACAACCCCAGCAGGTTGAGATTATGCCATCTGCATTACACAAGCCAGAGGCTTTGGTTGTGGAGAGCTTTTCACTCTAGTTAATGCCATTGCTGTCTACTTTCAGTGCAGGTGAGGTGCCTGTGGGGAAGGCTGGCGTAACCTTCCTAACTGTGCTGCAAAATGTGTCATTAGTACTAATTAAAAATATCTATAGAGGCTTGAAAGTTTGGATTAAATTTATATATATGGACTCCGTCGAATGCAAAGGTACCCTGTGCTCAGTTAATCAAGATTCTCTGTGCTGGGACCGAGCACATCTCTGAGACATGCTCCTTTTCCCTCGGGCACGTAACCAGCAGCGGGATGAGCAGCCTTGGTGGGAGCTACCAGGTGTTGGTCTGCAGGTCACAGCCATCTCAGACGGTGCAGTCTGCGTTGGTCCCTGTCTTCCCAACACCGCTGAATTTATGCAGTCTCACAGGAGGAAAGAAGGGGAAAGCTGTGAAGGTGAGGGAGATGTCCTGGGGAAAGGATAGGTGTTTTCAACTGTGTTTCAGCCAGAGGGGCACATGATGAGGAAGGAGTGGTCAGGTTCTGGAGGAGTTGGCAATTGTTCCTCAAGCAAAAAACACAGATTATACACCCCACTTAAATAAGGAAATGAAGGAGATTTATTTACTTTCTCTTGTAAGAGCAACACTTCTCCAGGGAGGAGAGACTTAGGCTGCAGAGCAGTGTTGAGGCTATAAGGGCAGGTTCTGTTCTTCCCATTAAGAAGAAACTGTTCTGCCCACTGCTGCAAACCAAATGAATATCTGACTGAATGAATTTGTAGCACACAGCTAATAAAATCTAAAATAAATGAGATTACTGAATCAAATCATAGAATGCAAAATATTTATGTAATTGTATAATTCAAAGCTGTTGCAGTATTAATGAATATTATAATACCATGATTAAACACAGGATTCATTTCAGTTTTGCAAATGTGCCTAAACCTTTAATCTAGAGTATTACAGCATAGGTAAATTTTATTAAACCTTTCCATGAAAGCATTTTATTTAAAAGGCGCCACTACAACCCCTTTCCCTTTCCAAGCCCTTGGCATCGCTCGCTGTTTCCTTTGCTCTGCTCTGCCCATTGTTTCCTGCTCACCTGCTGAAAACAAAATGAGACAAAACTAGGAAGACGTGTCAGGCAGTGAGAAACCAAGGACATAGTTCAGCACAGCTGAGGACCAACTGCCTGAAACACCCCGTATTCAAGTCCTGCCTTTGCTTTTCCCGTAGGCTGAATCAGTCTCTTGTATAAAGTATTTTTTCTCTGAGTAGTCCTGCTGATTGCAGTGAACTGTTTAAGGAGCAAGGTGCTACTTAATGGCAATACGTGTGGCAATAAGCAGCCCCAGGAGAAAGAAAATTCTTAACTGCGTTTTCATTTCTTTTAATCCCTATTTATTTAAATTTTGTTTACATGTCCCAAAGTGCCAAACAGAAACTAAGCAGTGGGTTTTTTTTTTTTTTTTTCCTTCCCCTATGACTTTCTGGATTGTCTTCTGTTCAGCTGCTAAAAAAAAAAATTCAAACACCTTTGTGTTTCTTTTGATCCCCAGAAAAGGAGCAGAACTTCAGTCTAGGCTGAACAAAATTGATTGCTCTTATTTTCTACTGTCTGGTAACTAATCTTGGCTCCTTGGAGCCTTGCTGTAAGTTGTTCTACAGGCTTTTGTGTTGTTGTAAATCATTGCTGTTGTCAAGATGGAAAAGTTTTGAGCTTTCATACATCTATAATGCTCAGTACTGCAAGGTTGTTAGCTTGTGTCTGGACTCTGTTCACTTGATCCTGGCAATAAGAGGGGCAGATTTCCTGACTGCAGCCTTTACATTAGCACTGCACAGGTATGTGTGTATTTCCTGATAAGGATGAGGCTGAGATGTTGTACCGCCCCCTGGGTGGCCTTTGTGTTCAGATCTGTCCCGTGGCCAAACTGCAACCTGGAAGCACGTGGACTGGATCAATCCCATGATAAATAGCTCCGGGATTCCTGTCTTCCTAGGCAAGGCAGATAGTTTTGCTGGGTCAGTGACCCATGGGGTGATGCGACTGCCTTGCTGCGGGGAGCAGAGCAGTGTGGCTGGCCAGGATCAGTGCAGGGATGTTCCTGGCTTCCTCCAGGATAGGCTTTTTTTCTGGGCATCTGGCTCTGGGTCCATTGTGTGGTCCTGCTTCCCTTTCCTTCTCCCTTATGGAGACACCAGTATATAAAGGATGGTCACAGCAGCACCAATTCACACACAGGGCAAGTGCCCACTGGATTGCATTTGGTTCTGTAATGAACAGGCTGTTAGGATGGAGGTATTTGCCATTCTGTCCATTAGTAGTCTGTAAAGTGGATGACCTTGGAAACTTTTCTTTTTTGGAAATCTAATCTACCAGTTGAAGCACTTCCCCTGGTTACGGGAAAGCCAATGGAGATGGAACAGACATATTAAGTCTAGAAATAGGTATGTATTTTAGTTGTAAGGGGAATTGATCATTTGAACAATTTACCTTGAATTGTGATGCATTCATTGTCATATGAAGTCTTTAAATCACAACTGGATGCATTTTCTAAAAATAAGATCTTCCTCATGCAGAAGTTGTGTCTGCTGAAGGACTTATTCTGTGAAATTTGTCTCATGCGAGATGGAGAATGCAATGTTTGTTCCAGTCCTTTTTGATCCTAAAATAGATATGAATCAATGCTAGGAAGGTGAGTGAACATCTCCCACACTTTACATTGCCCTCTGTGCTATCTAGGAATGACCTGTGTGGTGTTACAGTGATCACCTGGTTGTCATTCTGCACACTCACCCTGCAGATCTGCTCTGGCTCAGCTCCTATAAGTCTTTCCACACTTACCAAAATGGCATTTAGTTGCCCTTTCAATACATTATTCCTGCAAAAGTACTAGGTACCACTGGGGTAACTATAGTATCATCCCGTTCTTCTTCATAATGTCGCATTCAGCCTGGCATCTTGGAAAAGGTGTGGGCCTTTGGATCATGTTATGCTAAATTATAAAAATATAGGCAATACTTGGAGCGTTTTGATGCAGGGGAATTGAAAAGCTGCCTATAGTGGCTCAAAGAGGCTCTGGAAGCATCTTTTTATCATAGTGGAAGTATAGCCAGTTGGTTTCATTACCCTAGATCATATGACAGAATCTGTTCTCTGCAGAATGTTGAAGGAATCTGGCAAATGCGTTGATTCGCAAAACAAATTACAGAAGGACTGTTAGTACCTCTGAGCTGTGTGTGCCCTGCCTCTTCCCTTTCAATGTCCGTGTTGCTTCTGCAGCTCTGCTTCTTTGCTATTCTCCCCCAGAATGACAGTCCTCTTAGGTGAGCAGCGTGAGTGACAAATTGTGGTCACGTGCTGTGAAGAGGCAGCACTCCTGTCCAGAGAGGGAGGAGAGCTGGACTGGCAGAGGTTGCAGGGTGAGTTCTTTGGGGAATCAGGGCATGGTCCAAGGTGACTCAAGGCCCGTGGAAGAGACTGGGGGGCTCAGTGACAGAGCCAGGCCACAGGTTAGCAGGAAAGGAACAGCAAGAACTACTTTTATGTAACTCAGGTTTCCTCATAGCCAGCACGGTTCTCCAGAGAAACCTTCAATATGGGAGTAAGGAGAAGATTGAGGATGAGCTCAAGAGTGGGGCAGGGCTGCACTCTGTGATGGTCTGATGTGTGAAGAGATGTGTGGCCATCATGAAGGTTGGGAGGAGTGGGCAGCATGAGGAGACAGAGGGGGAAGAGCTTGGAGGTGCTGAACGAATTTGACCATAGCTCATGCATGAGTTGCTGGTGCCTGGGGTTGCCCTGGATGTCAAAAGGGGTGACGTGGTCAGCTCAGCAAGTGGCTGCCAATAGAGCCAAACAGATATAATTGGAAAAAACACTTTGTTCTGAGGTAACTGGAAAAGTTATTGTGAGGTTTATTTCTGTAGTGAGGGCACTAAGAAGGTTTTTCCTTGCAGTTGACTTATCTAACCTATTTTCTCCAAGCTTAGTGGTTTCCCAGAAAGGGGATATGTTTTTGTGTGTCCTCGTTTCCACAGTGGTTTGAGTTATCACTACCTACGCATGCCCATGCTCCAGCTCTCTAGTTCAGGGACTGCATCAAAGCTACCTAAAGCAAGAGATTTTCTTAGTTAACCTGTTTATTCCTTGGCTCTTATAAAATAGCCTTCACCGGAAAGCAATATCATCTCCAACAGGAATGTCTTCTACAGCATCTCTCTTCCTTCTCAGCTCTATAGCAAGCATTAATTGCCAAAGCCTTGTTTTGTTCTTTCATGTCATCAATCCATGCCCTTTCTAGAGTGACAGTTTAATAGCAAAGTACCATGTCTTAGGTATCTGGCAAGTAAAGGGTGATTGAAGCATGTTGGGTAAAAGATTTTCATTCCATGTGATGGCATTTCTTGAGCCATCATGTAGTCATCATTTGCAACACAGTCCTAAAGGGATTTGGCATCCTGCTGCAAACACAATACTATCTGTGCACTTAGCGAGTGTATCCTGGAGCCTCAAATCCCCTTGACTGACAGCGATAGGCAGCCTCATCAGAACTCCTTCCGCGACATCCCCAGGACTAGCTGACTGCATCATGATGTGGTTAGAAAATTCTTTGCTATAGAGAGAAACAATTATAAAGCATTTTTAGAAGTGAACTTGATGCTTTTCACAGCTGGCAGTTCTTGCTTGTAACAAGTAATAATTGCTGGAGAAAAAAAAAAAAAACAGGAAAAAAGAGTATTTTGAAAGGAATTTGGTGCCCATGTAAAGTTAGGTTTTGCACTGAGTAATACTGAGAACTCAGTGCAGTCCTGAAACTTGCTTCTGACCAGTGGTGACACAGCACACCTAGTTAGTGCACGTCGAGGTCCACCTGTCTGGCCCATTTGGGAATAGCAAAGTGTGCTATATAGCAATGTACGCATCAGTAGGCTAAAGATGCTTCATAGAAATTCTTTCTTCTGAAACTGAAAGAGTTTAGACACTAACATAATTCATTTTCTTCCAAGAAAGTTATGAACTATGTGTAGAGTTAATGGATAGTTCTCAGTTGCTGACCTGCAAATCTGTGTTGGGACTAAAAAGACTTGACCTCCAAGCTTTCATACAGATTTTTTTTTTCCTGGATCCCCCCTTTTTTTTTTTCCTCCCATCTGCAATTTTTCTTTAGCCACTTCCAAGGCAAAATGTCATGGCCTTTGAATTTGGAGTCCGCAGCACAGCCATTTCTGTGGATTATTTCTCAGTTGGATAGGTTCTGTGAATACTGTTTAAAATCTTTAATACTTCCTTTAAACCATCTTAGCAAGTCCTTTCATAGGAATTTCCCCGTGAATCCTCTAACAAAACTCATGGCCAACAGCAGGCGAACGTGAAGATGCTTTACAACATAAAGAGGAATTTTCTCCAGTTGTTTCTTAACATTTTTCTCACTTTAGTAGGAGGATAAAATTTATCAGAAGATTCATTTTCACAGAATCACAGAAGGGTTGAGATTGGAAGGGACCTCTAGAGCTCATCTAGTCCAACCTCCCTGCTAAAGCAGGGACCAGAGCATGAGGCACAGGGTCACATCCAAGTGGGTTTAGAAGATCTCCAGATCACTCTACCCTCAGCCTACTCCTGCTCAGTAGATATTCAAGGAAATACATGGCTTGACTTTGTATGCCTTCGATGTAGCACAATACTGCTTAAGACAAATGTTACAAATACCTAAAACAATTTGAACCTAATTAAAACAAGAAAAATTAATCAGCAGTACTTTGGAGTGGGCCTATGTGCTTTATTTCCTTTCTGGGATAAACTGATGGAATTTCATAAACTGATGGAATGAGAGTGTTGAATTGAGGAAAAAATACACCGAAAAGCAGTGGGAGGAGAACAAGAGGGAATAGAGAGGGAGGTGAAGGCACCAGCGTGAGAAACCATGTTTAGACAGACCCTGAGGACAGACATCTGGATGGTAGTGACAGAAATGACCTTGCTACGAAGTAGGGACAGCAACAGCTCTCAACTACTGCAGGATGTCTTAAACAAGGACCACGTTTACCTTCCGAATGCATAACTCACAATAATTCTACCTCCTTTCAATAATATTTCACAAAAATATTGAAAAAGTTTGGGGGAAACATAAAGCAAATTAAGGGGATTTTTCTGTAGCCTCTAAGACTTTGAATAAACTTATCAGAATCTC
This sequence comes from Crypturellus tataupa, assembly GCA_034781795.1. Taxonomy (NCBI): domain Eukaryota; kingdom Metazoa; phylum Chordata; class Aves; order Tinamiformes; family Tinamidae; genus Crypturellus; species Crypturellus tataupa. Next base: position 993,863 of record JAWLRI010000988.1, on the reverse strand, counting down.
ATAGGTTATCATTCCTAACCTGCCTTTTTAACCTCTGATAACCCTCGGACCTACTCCTCCTGTTTACTCTCAGTCCTACTTCCACTAATTACCCTCATGCCTACTCGCCCCCTTTTCAGCTGCTATAAGTAGTATCTGTGTAACTAGTAAAATCCTTTTTTTTTCATAAGCTATTTATTTTTGTGCAGAATACATATCTCCTTTTAAATGGGGGATATATATTTTTTATGTTTCTTTTCTGTATGGCAAGTATGGGTTCCACCTAGCAACCTTGACAGGAAAGAAGGATCTTCCAGCTGTTATCCATGGAAGACAGAAGAGAATGGATAGGACAAACCTAAATATAGGGTTGGTTGAGGAATCCCCTTGATTAATGGCTGAAAAGCCTGAATATCTAAGCACCTCAGCCTGACTCTTTCCAGTCTCCACTGCTTCTCTTCCTGGGCCTTAGCTTTAACACAAAGCTGTGGGATGGCGAAGGAGAAGGAAAGGTCTGTGTCTGGTAAGAGCCGCATGTGGCATGCGGGTTGATAGAATCTAAAATGTGACTGGCACTACATAGGCACCCAGTGAGGCACTTGGCTTATCCTTTGTATTTAGACTGCAAATTACCCTCTGCAGGGATTCTGGCTTCCTATCATGTTGTAAGACCTTCTGGGCAGTATTTCAAGACAAATAAATAAATAGTAACAGTAATAATTCCCTTGCACTTTGCTCCCAGTTGCAGGATTTTGGGAACCTTTAGTACCTATTTCTTCTTGGACTTCATATTTGAAACTGTCTATAATGAGAAGTGAAATAACAATTTGGCTCTAGAAAAAAAGGAGAGTTGAATTTTCTATTAAAGCTTGCACAGACAAAGCTTGAAACACTCTGATTTCATGTCAGTGTTAGAAAACCCATAATAGCAAAGAGTTTCCTGGAATCTAAGACCCTTTGGGTCTTCAGAAAGAAGACAGCATGCTTTCCACATGCTCTAACTAGCATTAACTTTTACATGCTTTCTTGGACTAAGATCTTTCATTGCTGTTTTCTCCTGATCCCTTGAAAATCGCTAGATCTCTGTACTCCATTGTATAATTACTGGTGTCTGAGAAAGACATAATATTATCAGTCTATAGGGGCTATTCTTGGAAGAGAAATAAGTAACAGATTTGGGGAAAAGTATTGTTTGCTCTCCTCTCCTTGCGACTGAGTGCAAGGGCATGCAGGGACACCCAACTCCGAGTGCCAGCGCTATCAGGACAGGCGTTCACCAGATGTCTCGTGCTCAAGTCACAGCACAGCTGCTTCTGCTTACAGGATTCAACCTTGCTAGTGGACATAAGAAAGGGCTTTAGTCTCATTTTGCTGCTGTGGCCAAACCTAGTCAGAAATGGTCAAGAATTACCCTACTGTTTTTTTGTTTTGTTTTATTGCAGTTATTTTGTTACCACCTAAATATAGCATCTGGTATAGAACATGTACAGTTGATTTATACCCAGCCTAAATGTCTGTCATGTTTCTTTCATGCCACTTCCCTTTTAGGGCGTGCTCCCCTATATTCAGAAATGGGTACATTTCGGAGCCAGTATTATACTATGGTCTGGTCCTCGTTCAAGCCCATCATGCATAATCTGGGAGTCTGGAAGCTCCTCTCCTGTCCTTCCTGCATAATCCATCCTTAGCTGTTCACAGGGACAAAGCCATATGCTGACAAATGCTGACACTTTTTTAGAGTTCATTGTAAGTTAAACCTAAAATATATTTGCTATTGTTTTTATCTACCTTGGGCATAGCTTTGTGCCTGGAATAGGTATCAAGAGCAATTCCTCTGTTTGCAGTTTAAACGGGAGCTATAGAGTACTTCGGCTGCCAGTTTCCCGAGGAAAAGATTTGCAACAATCATCTATTATCTAGGCTGCAAAAAGAGTAAATTCTTTGCCACATATGAAATTAAAGAATTCTTTTCTAGCAATTGGAGTTTGCTTTTAGTGATAATAACTTGTGGGTTGTGATTTAATAGGTCATTACCTCCTTTGCTTATTATCACAAAGTCATAAATAACTATTGGCAAGGTAGATAATAGCTAAGTCTGAGAGGCGTGAAAAAGAGCAATAGAGGCACATGCTTTCTGCTCATGGGAAATGGGTCCTAGCTGAGCAATGTGATCTAAAAAGATATGACAGCAGATTTTTATTAGATGTTAGTGTAGGCTAAATACCTACACTCACAAGAATTAGCTGTCCCTCTAGTCTGTAAAACTTGTTTTGCCCAATTATATGGAAGAATCACTGTCTGAAGAGTTAATTCTGGATCTCTCATGGACCCATACTCCCTTCCATTAAGTCACACTGACTTTTGTGACCAATCTAGTGAATGGCATCAGCGTTTTACTGCCCACAGCCCAGCTCAGTGTCGGCTGCAGATGCAGAAGGTCTGACCAGCTGGGGACAGGCTACTGTGTCCTGCCTTTTTGCTTATTTTACATATTCCATCTTTCCTTTCTAAACTGTACTTTTCTATCCTTTTAATGTATTAGTCCTGATAACATAATTTTTCCACGAGTTGGTCTCACTTCTGGAGAATTCCACAGTGGGGTGTTGGAATGTGACTATTTGAAATTCATGGTGTAGGAGTATTCTTAATGCCTTATTATTATTTTTAGGAAACTTAAGCAAAAGTAACCTTCAGTTTCTGCACCTGATATTTGAAATTCTGAAATGAGAGTGGGTCTCCAAATCTGCTGTGCAACCTGTGAGAAAGTACCCGTGAAATATAAATCCAGAAATTGTGGCAAATTGCCCCAGGTTTGGGTGAGGAGGAGGGCATGGTCGTTGCACCCATCTCTACCATTTAAGATCACTGTTTCTTCTGTGTCTCCTTTCTTCATTTGACTGGGACAGGAAAACGAGCAAACCCAGGTAATATGCAAGTGCCTTTGCTGTAGGGTAGCTTTGAAAATGCTACAATAATGTGTGCAGTTCTGGACCCGTTACGAGGTTGTGCAGAGCCAGCCAGTGGCTACTGCTGGAGAGTCTTGGATGGGTCAGGAGGACTTCCTTGAGTTATCTGTCCTTTTCCTTTTCAGAAAGGTCCAAAAAGAAAATGTCTTTGCATATATTAAGCAGAGGGGAGAGAGGAGGTGAGATGGCTGCAAAAGTGTAAATGGATCAGTCTGAAAGACAAAGAACCAAAGACAGCTCTTTCTTATTTCTCTCTAGCCTCCCCCTTTTCCAGAATGCTTTGTAGCAGCCAGCGGTAAGAACTGCTAAATGCACTTGGGGAAAAGAGATTAAAATTGAGAAGCAGTTTCCTTTCCTATCAACAGAACTGACAGAAAGATGACAAAATGCTTGTGGGAATGATTAAAGAGAGTGGATGTTCTCAGTCATGTCATATTGTATGTGGCTAATTTATACATATTTGTTTTTGTACTGATCTGGGAAACAGATTGGATTCAAGACAGAATCTGCTAGGAATCAATGGTTAAAAAAAAAAAAGCTCTATATATTCTTTGGAAATTAATAATAAATATTTGTTGTGTTTTATTTGGATTTCAATGACTTCTGTAGAGAGTGATGGGTATGAGGGATGGAAACAGGCAGCACTGCAGGACCCTTGAGTCTCCAGCTCTGCTGCTGACCTGCTGGGTGACCTTGGCCAGTCAATGTACCCTCTCCTGCGCATCCATCTGTAAAGTGCAGGCACTGACACTTGCCAGCTTTGCAAAGGACTTTGAGATAGACCTGGCCAGGAACCAGGAGTTCTGCTCTCTAAAAACCTGCAAGTTCCAGTGTTTCATTTTGTCCTCCAGAGAAACCTGTGAGGTTCTCCAGCAGGGAGTGAGGCTACCCGTGATGCAGACGGCAAATCTCAGTCAAGCCTTCGGCACTTGATGCAAATGCTGTCGACTCTTGGATCTCCTACGGGTCCTTCACGTTTTTTTTTTTTTTCCTCTTCCTTTTTCTTTCTTTCAGTTTTACCTCATTAATTAGCAAAAGCTCCACAGATGACCCTAGAAATTTTCTAATTCCTTCACCTGTGATTCTGTTGTTTCTCCTATAACTAGTAGGCAGTTATTTATAGTTCACTAATTCTGCTTTTTCCAGTTATGCAATATCCAAAGTGAAAACCTCCTCAAAAACATGAAAAAAAAACACTGTGCTCTGTTGGCCTGGCTGCTTAGAGGTGTCTATTCAGGTGTCTAAATCCTGTTGATTGCAAAGTCTTTGGAGATTTGGTCTTTAATTCTTAATCCTTCAATAGCCTGTTCACACACCAATTTAATTATTATGATGTTTGGCTATATATACTTAGCTTTTTCAGTCTTTCCTTGTAAAGCAGCACCTACAGCTCCTTAATCATTTCTGTTACTGATTTTTATCTCCTCTCAATGCCAGCATGATTTTGTTTGCAAGATTCTTGCCTCCCAGGTTTTTCAGGCTTTGTGTCAGGAACATGGCACGGCAGCGAATAGCCCAGGAAATAGAGTCTGTTTCTACAGAGAGAGGGGGAAAAAAGCCAGTAAATGTCATGGAAAAGGGAGAAAAAGAAAGGTTTTGAGGGATAGTAATGGGGAAGTTAACAAAAACATGGTATGGAAACTCAAGAGAAATGCCCTGTAGATGCTGTATCATTTCAGCAAATACTTACACTATTTTCCTGTCTGAATCCATTGATGTGATTCAAGAGATGTGTTGCATCTAATCTATGCACTCCCCTTGCTCGGAGACCCTTTGACAATGCAGCTCATCTGGTGAATCAAACCCTATTTGCATATTCAAGGGCCTGGACACCAAGTGACTGATGCATTTACACTCTGCAGGAAGGGTAAGATGCTCTATGTTAGAAGATAATTTCTTGCATGATCAACATTTATTTTTAAAAGGGGAGACTTCATGACTAGCCTGGCTCTGTCTCACAGAACGAATATGTTGCATGTCTGTCCCAGCCTGCAGGCTCATGCCTGACGCCTCCTTTTCTTTTCTGAGAGTGAGTATCAGTCCGTGGGGTCACCAGGAGAAGGGCTGGCAAGGACCCCAGAAGCCTGGCAGGACCAATGGCACCAACATGGTAGAGCAGGGTGGCCAGTTTCCTCAGCAGAAAGTTTCCTCTTCCCTCAAAAGATATATTTATACATTTAGATGTAAATTTGTCCCCTCCTTTTCCCCCATTCCCTTCTTGCGCACATGACAGCAGGTTGATATGAGCTCCCATGGCCCATGCAGCTGTCAAATGTGCCTGTCATCTCCCCTGAAGCCTGGTTAGTTTATTGATTTAAAGAGAGCAATCAAGCAAGGCATTGACTAAGCTGACGATGTGAAGAAAATCTTTGGAAGAGACAGGTAAAACTAGGAATCTGTGTTCCTAGATCATAAAGTGGTTTGTGCAAATCTGACTGCAGCTTCCTCCATTCGTCTTCGAGGATGTCTCCCCTGTGGCGCACTCGTCTCGCGTGCCCAGTTGGTGGCTGTGTCTCTTCTGAACACACCCCAGCAGGCCAGAGTCTTTCACAGTGAGCAAGAGGTTGGCAATAATCTGCAATTTGATTGCTATTCCATTAACCTTGATCAAATGTTCTGTTTGATTCTCATGCGCCTCACCTGAGTCATTCTGCTGTAGTGGTTCTGGGTATGACATGGTGGCCACATGGTTTAGTCTGTGGCTGGACCTTCCTTTAAGAAGGAGTTTCTGTAGTGAGGTGTTGGTAGGAAACGGTGCAGCCTTTCACCTTCACCTTCTGCAGTGTGAAGATCATCCAGTGAAACAGGGGGTCTGACTGAGGGAGCTCCTCACAGTCATTTTACCTTCTGTTTGGGATTTTGTGTTTGTAACTTCCAAGGGGCAAAGACATTTCCACTGGGAAGCAACACTTGGTGAAACGATGGAACTGCTCCATCTCCCTGCACCATTCCCTGGTGAGTGTTAAATCTTATCTTTTTGCCTTTCTGTTCTTTATGTTCAGGAGAAAGTATCTGGTGATGTTTCTTCTCTCCAGTGATAATGCTGTGGCTTTTTCTATGAAGTAAGTGTCCTGTTGGTGTTATTTGACATGAACATGTTGCACTCCAGTGCTGGGAGGAACTTCAGCTCAGCGTTTTCAAGAGGACTGGAAATGGAATTAACCCAGCTTGGACAGGGGGTGGTGGGGAGGTGTTCCTCTTAGATGATAGAAAGTAGATGATTTAATTTACTGGTGTGGCTTTGAAGTCTTTGTCTGGCCTGACTCTTCTTTCCCTTGGAGTAAAGTGGGAATAATCAGCTAGAGGAAGGGAAACTAGCTGAAAACTAGTGTGATTGAAAAGAGAGGAAGAGAGAGAATCGGTGAATCTTAGGCATGCTGTTTTGGAAGAAGTGATGTAAAGAGAAGGCAAACAATTAGTGCCCATGCTGTGTTTGCTTCTCTTCAGAAGCCCGAGGTAGGGGTTGCCAGGAAGCCGCTGTTTAGCAATTAACAATAAAGGCAGACAGCAATTAACCACATGTCTTCAGAGTGGTAATGCAAGTTATTTGTATTTAACCTCCATGATTCATGAAGCACTTTCCTTCTGGCAACTAGAGTAAAAGGGAAAGAAAATCTTATAGCCTGCTGTTGCTATGTGAGAAACATTCATATTTACTCATCAACAGAATTTTTAAAAAATATATATATATACCTATATAAACAAGCTAGAAATATATATATTTTTTCTTATCATTGGCAAATAAAATATGATCATTTTATCATATGTCTATGTATATACCCACACATACATACTAACATACACATGTGCATGTGTGTGGGGAGGTCTATCTATTTATATGTTATACAAACACACTGATTGAGTTACCACAGGGCTCTGTTTCTGGTAATTCCAGCCTTTATTAACATTTAGCATCTCAGATCTGAACTATACCAAAACCAGGGGAAGAAATCTCTATTTCAATGGATGCTATATTTCAGCTGCTAGCAAAGACACCATCATAAGATTGGGACTTTTACTTTTTTTTTTTCCCAAGATTTTTGAAGATATTTGATTGCTACTACGTCGAGGTTGTATAGGCTGCAAGGCAGCCTTTTCTTTACACCTAAACCAGTATTCTGTCACAGGGCTCGTTTTTGTTAGACGGAGGTTAGCAAGCAATTTGTCTCATTATAGGTAAACGGATGCATTTTGGACAGCTTCTTGTTGACTGTGGTATAAATTTGGGCTTAGCTATAATGAACTGGCTCCAGAATGTGTTCTAGAGTATTCATTCTTGTGGATTAATAAGATTTTTAATTTTTTTATGGATTAATAGTTAACTGCAAGCTGTTCAGCATTTGGGTAGAGAATGACTTAGTACCAAAATGCAATTTTGTTTTGGAAACAGATGGAGCAATTGGACTGGTTGCCATATTGTTCTAACAGGTCACTAGGGAGAGACAGAAAGTGCTTTTATCTGTTGTTCTTTCACTACAAGTATATGGTATAAGCATTGCTAGGTTAAAGGAAACTAGTGAGTTTTGAAGGGGAGGACTGTTATTTTTATCTGTTATTTTAGGGAAAAAAATATTTGGAAGAATTCTTTTTTTTTTAGAATAAACTAAATAATTTAAATCGTTTGTCCAATTATGAAAATGTACTGCTCAGAATTGAAAACCTATTTAACCTACGGTATAAGTATGAAATCTACTTTCCCCTTGCTGTCCCAGTTTCCACTGGGAGGTCTGCATTTTTCCAATAGGAACTTTCTTGAAGGTGAATTTTTTCATTTAAAAAAAAAAAGGCATTTACTTTCAAATTCATCTTGTAACCATGTTAGGGAGTTTCATATGCTCCTTAGTGAGATCAAAAGAGGCTACAATGTTTTAAAAGGAACTGAAGGACTAAAGAAGTGATCTGCACTGCAGACTGTCACACTTGTTGGAACATTTGGTGCAGAAGGAGGCTGGTGCAAACAAGAAGAGATTCCAAAATTGGTGGTCATCTGGGAAGGTCAATGCACTTCTGTGTCGATTTTGCCTAAGTCTCTGGAATGCTGATTCTTGAGCTGCAAGTTTTGGACCCAACTGCAGTGATGTTGGCAGCATGGGTGACTCTTTCCAGTTGTCCCAGTCCCAAAGGCTCTAAGCTACAGTGTTTTGAAGAAAACAGCAAAGCCAGTGTATTTTGTCATTTCTTACTTGACCATGATCATTCAGCTATGCTAACCCTGATTCTCATCTCAAATGTAACCCTGGCATAACTATTCTGTTTTCAGGGGAGTTAACCCTTGGTTATTCACTTGAGAACAACACTGAGGCCCTGATCTCCACTCTGAGCAGCCACAAACGCAAGAAGTAAATAGCTATTGGCATTAACTTCTAGAAATGTGTTCAATCAGGTATTGTGCCCATGCCACAAAAAGATCTGTAGCAGAATGTTCCTGCAGAGAACAGGTTGTGCTTGAGATGTAAATCAAATTCAGTATCATCAGACTTGTTAAACAATCTTAGGTGCCGCATGATAAATAGGTGGCACATGTAACCTTGACGTCTGGCCATTTGGGCATTAATAAAATGTACCATAAACTCCATCAGCATTTTAACTGGCAGGCATTAAGGAGGGATGTGCAAGCATGAATGAACAGTCGTTCTGCACGTGCTTCAAAAAAGATATGAAAACCTTGAGCATCCTTTGATTGTAGGTAAACTTTGCTGATTCTCAAGGATAAGAGCATGAAGGTGAATAAGCTCAGTCTTTCTAACGCTTGGAACACACTGTATTGGTATCAGCGTGCGTTGTTTGGCAGGTCTGCAGGAAGCATATCTAACCACAGACTGTGAGCAGAGTGTGTGGCAGGCGCAGGATTGTCCTTGAGATGCTCCTTGGTCAGAATAGGAATATTTAATCGGGTCTATCTGATCAGGTAACAGTCATGAAGAGAAAACAGGTCTCCATACTGGGTTTTCATGATCAACGAGCACGCAAGACTGTTTTATCCACCTTAGCAGAGCCCATTACAGAACCAGGGTTTGGTGACAGCAAAGCTGCTGTGTGCAGGTAGAAGTGATCCTCTGTTAGGTGATGACACTTGATTGTCTTTAAATTTTGGCAACAATCTACATCTTCTTGTCTGTCAATAGAAAAGCATCTGTTCAATATTCTTTGCAATCTCTGTTTGAAACTTCTAGAAAGACTGGTATATTTAGATTCTTTTTTTTATAAAGATAGCATGTGAGAACAGTTCAGAGTGGGGGGGGGGGGGGGGGGGGGGGGGGGGG
>JAWLRI010000988.1:874454-984635 GCA_034781795.1 Crypturellus tataupa | reverse complement strand
CCCCCCCACCCCCCCCACTTCTCCTACTTGCCGAGAGTTTGGGAGTATGTAACATTAATTCCTGGTTGCTTCTGACTAAGACAGATGTATGAAGAATAACTGGTTGATCTTGCTTCTTCAGGATTCACAGGGGAATCCTTGGAGGGCAAGTGGGGAGCAGGGTGCCTGGACCTGTAGCACATGGAAACAGAACTGGAGCCAGAGCAAAACCCAAGAGCCCACTGTCAAACAGACCCTCCAGAACTGGCACTTCAGAGTTTAGAAACTTTTACAGGTGAGCAGCACAGCAGATCTGAGTGACTTTATTTACTAGATTTATCATGTCATTAAACAAGATTCACCAGAGTAGATACAAACCATGCCTGAAGTTTCTATCTTATCAATAATGGGGATAGAGCATTTCGCTGGACATTTTGATTTGGCAGAGTCTTTTGAAGATTTTGAGTTACCTCAGTGGGCAGTGAAACTGTTTTTTTTTATTTAGTCTCTGTATATCAGAAATGGAGTTGCAAAGTGCGCCTGTAGGCGGACGGTAAGATCCTGGTGTTCCTTCAGGAGTCTAGGAGGTTTCAGTGGGGTTGACGGTGCAGCTGCTGGAATCCTGCTGACCGTGTCCATCTGCAGCGTCCCCCTGGAGTCGAGCACATCCAAACCCTTGTGTGACTGACACCAGCGACAAGTGCAGCAGCACCAGCCTCTGCTAATGGCCCCATGCTTGCCTGCTCTGTGAAATTCTCTTTTCAATACTCTACCAATTAATGAACTTGTTAAAGGAGCAGAGATTGGGATCAACACCAACAATTCCTTAATTCAGGAAATGGAGCTTTTCTGAATAATATGATCTTCTGTCATGCCTAATCAAACTGATTAAAGAACACTAGCACACTTTATTAATGTAATTTATCTCTCGCCTAAGGTGAACTATATTTCTGCTTCAGTTACTTGAATATTACTGTTCCATGTTTGATGAAATTATGTTATTCAGTGATGTTTATGTTCTACAATAGCGTGTTGTAATTAAACAAGTGCCTAGGAACCTGGATATTTCCTAATTCAGTAAAGCTTATTTGAGGCATGCTTTGTTTCACAGGTATAATGGTGAACAGATTGGACTTGGACATGTCCTCTTCTGAATTGCAACTGAAGGCCTACACAAGCCAAACATTTATCTGTGAGCTTAAGCATGTGAATAGTGCTGTTTAATTGAACGCACATGTTCAAATCATTTAATGATTCAGGGCTTAGACGCCAAATTTACTGCAGTTCACAATCTGGCAGGGAATGGCTAATATTCTCTGAAGGAGGAAGGAAATTTATTCTAGAGCTTAAAACATAAAAGAAAATGCTAGTAGAAAAAGCATCATATAATATAAAGGACATTAATCGCTGCCATGAAGCATGTCTGTGATCTAATGGACACACTAGCTGCCCATCATTCTCTCCCAGCAGATGCAGCAACAGCCTTTGAAGCTGGGCAGCCCGAGACGATGGAAAGCAATACTCAGAATGGGCCGAGGGGTTCTCCTGAAGTCACTTGCAAACCATTGCTGTCCGCTTGGTTCACTTGCAATGAGAAAACACAAAGCAAGCAGGAGGAGAGATAGAAGGGAAGAGAATCACCGAGCTCTGCTGAGCATTTTGGGGTAGGTCTTTTTTACCTTTCTCCCACACTGACTTAGGCAGTTCTTTATAAAGGGTTCTAAGAACAACAGAGAGAGGAGACTTTATCCTCTATGAACATGTGAAATCCAAATTTCCTTGGGTAGCAGTTAATTTTTTTGGATTTTATTGGAAGTGAACAATGGCTCACGTGAACTGGTGAAGTACAGCTCACCTGCACGCTCCTGACAAATACAGTCATGTGAATTGGCCTGCATCTGCCATTGAGAATCGAGATGCTGCTTTGGAGGATGGGGTAGGATTCCGCTCCCATCATGTTATGCTTATGGCTCCAAAGTCGAGGTACAGATTGGAGATTTGTCCCAGGTCAGCGTCTCCTTGACAGCCCGTGCACTGTTGCATATCAAGTCCTCCCGCATAAAAAAAACTTGGATGGCAAAAATAAATAGCAATGCTCTAGAGAAAAATGCAGGTACTGATGTCTCACGCGTTCTAGGAATATTCCTTGCAAACTGCCAGCTCAAAATTCAGAGGAAAAAAGGAAAGAAAAAAACCCACAATCAAGATGACAATATGATTTGTAAGGTACAAACTAGCAGAGCCTGATGTAAAAGAAGAATAGAAATTATTTTGAAATAGAAAAATCGTGGCTGGAAAATAGCTGAATAGGAAGTGGAATCTGCTGATTTTTTCTGGTGATAAAATAAGAAAAATCTATGCTATGGAGCTGTTCATTAGAGTATCTGATTGTACTGCTATTTTAGATGATTTCTTTCAACAGTGGAGAAATGGATAGAAATATGCCAAAGATGGAGTAATAAGTCATAACTAATAAGTCAACTGAGCAAGCAAAAATTCGTGTGGTATGCCATGAATGTGATGAGATCCAAAAGACAGAAGGACTGAATAAAATGATAAAACATATGGCACAAAAAGCAGTCATTCTGTGGGAAAAAGTCATTATACCAAAATTGCAATCAGGGAACCCAAATTAATTCAAACTGGAAGAGGCATTTGTCCAGGTATAAAAACTGGCTTTATGTTTACACTATAATTAAAAAATAATAATTTGGATGCTGTTTGCATAGCAGGTTCATTAAGTCCTATCCTTTGTTGCTTCCTATCTGATAATAGATGACGTCTTGAAACCGAATGTCCAAGCAGAGGTAGAACAGGGAGCACTTTCTGTGTAAGCTCTGTGCTGATCAGTTGGTGAATGAAGCAAAAATAGGGAAAAGGAACATAGCTACATAAAGAAATGTGCCGAGAACCTGTATTTAATTTAATTACCAGATCCAACAGCTTTATAACCTTGCAATGCATTGCAGTGGTAGAGACCTCATATAATATCTATATTACTAGTATCTGCTAGTATATTCTCATGATAAAATGGGATGACTCCTGTTCTGCTGATTTTCATTTCAATAAAACGTATGCCGGTCTCTCTTGAAAAACCTAGCCAGGTAATATTCTAAAGGGCAATTGAGGAGAGAGGTTGGCTGCTGGTGTGGCTGTGAATTAACTGCTTTATACCTCCATGGTGATGCACTTTTGATAGATGACTGTGGTCTCGCTGAAGGACTGTCCCAGGACCAGGGAAATGTGTGTTCCCACTTCTGCCACGTTTTAGACAGCTCTGCCGCTGGAAAGCAGAAGCATTACAAGCAATTTCTTCTTCCCCTCGTTGTTTGCTGTGTCAGATCTGATCACGGAGCCTAATCCTTGCCTTAAATATTGAATATGATTGTATAATGCCAGCACAATACATTTCATCCTTACTCAGTTAGTTAGGCATTGCCTCATAATACATATGAATATAGTACTAGCAAGTTAGAAATACACTGGTTGTAGAACTTAGCTGGAAAACTCATGAATTATATGATGCATCACATTTTAAGAGATGACTCCAGTATTTGTGACTGCTGAATTGCCTTCCAGTTGCAGCCCCGCTATCAGAGTGCTTTATTGCTGCCAAAGGCACGTCCAGAGCAGTGGTCAGTTCTCCACCCTTGGAGGCAGCTGGGCACCTGCATCCTGCCCCGTGGAGGGTGATGGCATCTCCCCGCAGGTCAGCATAGGGAGGTGGACATCATTCTCTCTTAAAGGATAATTGCAGGTTATTTCTCGTGGCATTGTCTTAGAGGAAAAATTGACAACATAGATTTTCATTAAAAAGAAAACCTAATATAAGAGTCTGAGATTTCAACCTCGAAATCAGTGACCTGTACCTGGAACAGGATGAGATACAGTAGTTAGAAAGAGACTCTCTCTCCCTCCCTGCCTCAAAGTAGACATGACAGACAGAAGGAGAGATTGCAGGTTAAGGAGCTGCTTTTGAAGTAGCAACTGACTTGGGAATTGTTTTTGGAAGCTCCAGCCCTGTATAGGGAAATAGATCCCCCTCTTCCAGGAAGTGTCTCCATGGGGCCCAGCCAGGCAAATGAATCGCAGTAAAATTTAACAGGTTCAAGAGAAGTGAGGTGGAAGTGTTTGGTAATCTGAACAAAACGATAAATTTTGGTCATTATTTATGCAGACAGCACATGCAGTACAGATTTAGGGACTGACTACAGTAAATAGCTGACACAGCCCAGCCAGCTGCATTTAGCACTTCAGCACTTCTGTTCTACTGCACCAGGATGCTAATTTTAGTTAAGAACCTCCATGGTAAATGCTCAGATGTTGATATTAGAAGTAAGACCCAAAGAAAATGTTTCTGTTTTAAGTGAGAGCAGCAGATCTGGTACCAGATAGTGCCCTTGTCCTGGGCAGTTGTGCAGGAGTAAATGAATTTACACTCTTCCTCCAGGATCAGTAAGGAGATAGTGTAACACATGGCTTTGATACAAGGAGTTGGGTTTCTGTCCTGTCCAGTAAGGTTTGTTTGGGGATAGAAACTGCAGCTGGTAGGTTTAAGGCCTTATGTTAGTGCTTGGTGAGCCTTGATGAGGTCCTCCTAGGTAGAACTGGATCCACTATAGTGCAGTTTAAGACTCCAATATGTACTACAGTCTTTATACTATAGTTTATGATCCATCCTCTGCAAGCTGGATGCAGCACTGTTTCGTCCTTGCAGTGTGCAGGATGTGCCATGCAGTCGGCCTCTGGTGTGGGAAGGTTGTTCCTGGCGCAGAGCAGGGTGCATTTTGGTGCAGCACTGACGAGGAACCACACCGACCAGGATTGCCCGGAGTCTGCCGCAGCTGTGACCCTGCAGCGAGGCGGGGGAAGCAATGCAGGGGCCCTCAGCTGCGCTGAGCACCTGGGAGGCCTCGTTATACTGGAGCTGGTGCTAACGAGAGCTCCACACCTTGGGTCATGGCTGCTCTGAGAGGTGAGGAAGAAAACTGCTCTTACAGAGAAGAGGGTTTGAGGTTCCACCTTCGTGTTCAGGGCAGCGGAGATGTGTGAGGTACATGCGGTGGAGGCACCTGCCAGGGGTGAGTGACTGCATGTGCTTGGGGTGGCTGCAGCAAAACCTTGATAGTAGGGAAAGGAGGAAGAGGAGGCTGAGATGGCATGTGGGTAAGATGGGAAGAGAAGATGGCTGCTGCTCTGGACTGTCCTAGCTGTCCAGTGCCTCGTGTGAGAGGGAACGATCTGGCAGGCAGGAGACCGTGCCAGGAGGCTTTGGAGCATGGTTCTTCTGAAGAGCTTAGCCCTCTGCAAGGCTGGAGTTTTGTTTTGGTGTTTTGTGGCTGGAAGGTGGCACATGTGCTTGCTTGTGTGGATGTGATTTCAAGTGTTTATGTACCAGCTCAACAACTGTCGCAGTGCTGAAGAATAAACTGTTTTGAGAACAGATGCCCCTGAATAACTCTTGCTGGGGCCTTGCCGGAGTGGGCAGTCCCTCGGTTTCCTGCAAAACCTCTGATTGCATCATGTTGCCTCAGGTCTGCTGTGGGTAGAGGCTTCCCTCCTGTTGGGCTTTTATGAAGAGGAATTTGAGCCATGGAAGTGTGTGGGAGTGCGCGAGATCACAGCGCTGGCGGATGTGAAGAAGGGCTATGATCCCTTGCGCCTGCAGAAATAAAAACAAGGAGAGAAGGGTCTTTCCTGTGCTGCTTCTCTATGATACATCAGCAGCAGTCGACAGAAAATACATTTCACACATCTGTCTTGGCCGCAGCAGAGCTGTAATAACAGAGGCTGCTGACTGAAGGTTATGCTATGCTCATGTAAAGCTGTTGCTGAATGTTCGATGATGACATAGCCTCTTGGCATAATTTAAAAAAGATCTTGCTGTCTTTAGTTATAGGAAGTTTATCACACTTAAATTCCTGTCTGTCATCACTGAGGATATTGTCTGGCTTCTCGTGTGTGAAAGTAACTGCCGGGTTTCCGGCCATGTGGTGCTCTGCACCTCTGGGCTCAGCTTTGTGCAAACCCTCCAGGCCGTGGTGGGGATCCAGCTGAGCTGGTGATCTCGTGGCACCCCAGGAGTGGGGTGAGTGGCTGGTGTAGAAAATATTCATCTCTTCCTCTTCTAAATACTGTTATAGAGAGGATGGTTCAGTGCTGAGGGTGAATTCCCCTTTATTCTGAGCCTAATCCTAGATTCTGGGCTATATAAGACTATATAGTGGCTTCCAAGCATATGCCTGGACTACTGTCTGCAAAATATCATTCCTTCTCTTCTGTATTTTTTTCAAATTCCTTTATTAATAACCAGCCTCTTAAATCTTTAATCTCATTACTTACAGCAAATGAAAATACTTCACACAAAAAGGGAACAGATGGTCCTGAATGTTGAGGATCTGTTAGAAATGTATTTTCAGCCCACAGTCTGGAACTTGTCTTGGGTTGTAAAGGAATTGGAGTTTAATTATGAGTTCTGCAGTGCTAGCACTGTGTAACTAGGGGATTTTCTCACATTGGCCCCTTCGCATATCAACGTAACTATTTATTTTGTGCTCTCCGTGTCCTTGCCAAAGGAAAATATTTATACATTTGTTGAAAAGAAAATTAACTCTGGGGTTGGGTCCCTCTGGGGCTAGATCGTTTTGGCATTGTGATAAAGGAGTTTTGCCATTATATTGGCATAGATGCAAAATACAGGGTATTTTGGCAGATCTGGCAACCGGCCCACCGGTGATTCCTACTGACTTATGTTTCATGACAGGTCATGGTTCGAGAGCCTCAGACTATAGCTTTGCTTTACAGTGTTGTATCCTGCAAAACCCACACTCATAAACTGGCTGTCTGAGACATTCTCATTTCTCTGATCTGAAAGCTGTGTTTGGGCAAGCACCGGCTTTGAGCAGAAGCAATGGTTAGGGGTGTTTGCCAAGGGAACATCGCAGGAGATGGTTTCTATCTGTGTGGCTTAGTCTGCAGCTCCTGCCTGCACATCATCTGGTTTTCAGAGTTGGTGTCCTGCTTCTAGCTGAAAGCCAGTATGGTGCTTTTAAAAAAGATATATAAATAAATAAACCCCACCCAGCTGCTGTCAAGTTGGCATTGGGCTCCCAGCTGACCCCTAGACGTGCTCTGTCAGTTAAATGTGATCACCCTTCGTTCACCAAGGAAAGACCGGAGGAAGAAAAGCTGGAACGTATGCTCAGCCCAAGCATAGCAGGAGCTGAGTATGGATGTACTAGAGAGCTGCAGGGCAGGTTAGCCCTTGTCTTGCAATACTAATAAATAGCTGTTGAATAATAAGATTTATTTTAAAAATTAATGAGATGTACACAGTGGCATATTTATATATTATTTATTTCTTTAGAAATCTTTATTTTTTCGCTTCAAGACCAAGACCTGCTTTTTCCCTTATTTTCCTATCTTGACCCCTTGCAGGCAAAACTGGAGTGCCTTTAAAAACTGGGTTATTCCAGAGGAGGCGTTTTCAACATCTTTCTTGTAAAACCATAGAGAAAGACAAGATCAAGGCAGGCTTCACTTATCAGAATTGACATTCTGTCATTTTTTCCCTCCCTTTTCCTACTGGATAACGTTGAGAAGCAAAAGATATTTAAAAAATATATCAATGAGACCCTTTATTTCCTACAAGAATATAATTCACAAGTTTTTCTTCCAAAATGGTGGCCCCAAGGCCGTTTCCTTTACATTCCCCTTAACCCTGACAGAAAAGTCTGTCCATTCTCTTCTCATGCCCGGGTTGATCAGAGCAGAGATTTCTCAAGGTCTCTCTGCTTAGTTAAAGCAATGCTTCTCAATCCATATTTTTTCCTTTTGTTTCTAATTGTTTGTTTTCTTTTGGGATGCGGAAATCCCTGTTATGAGAAAATAAGCTAACAGCCTGTTCTATCCTCAAAAAACCCCACTAGCAACAGGACCTGGGTAGCAGCTCCCTTGTGGAAGCCCTGAGCTCGTTTTGCACATCTTCCCATGGGCCGGGCCAGCTCCTGCACTCGGGCCTGGTGCCCGGCTGCTCCGCTGGTGCCTCCTGGCTGAGGCTCCATGGTGCCTCCATGACCCAGGCTGTGGCCACTGTGGCAACCGTGGAGCTGCTCCTGTGGCCCAGCTCTCTGTGTATCTGTTGGGGCCCTCAGGGCTTCTGCTGCCTCTGCTCACTGTCCCCCCGCTGTCCCCCTGGCTCTAAGGATGCAGCCTGCGTGTGCTTCGCCCTGCGCGTTAGCCCGACTTGCATGTTGAACTGAGGGATAATGAGTGCTTGCGGTAAAACCCCTTTTCACCTCCACCTAGAAGATGCAGGATCCCTTGGGGATGCTGGAATGGGAGCCGAGAGTCATGTGCCAAGTGCCTGGCCCAGCATGTGGCCTGCCTGGCACAGGTGGGGACAGCAGAGGCCATTTCTGTGAGTGAGAGCTATCCTGCTCTGGGCGTTATTGTACGTGCCGTCTGGGTACCCACCCCAGACTGAGCGGGAGAACTCACTGCTGACTCTAGAATGCATTAGGAGTGGTATTACATGGAAACCTTAAAAAATGAACTGACTAAACATTCTCATTTCAAAATGAAATGAAATGGCTTTGCACAAATATCACCCATCCCTTGGCTGGTCATGTTTGTCCTTGTATTCGCACGTGTGCTCTAGGATCATGCACACCAGAGGTTCCCTACCAACCTTGTCCCAGACAGTTTTGTTCTGAACATGCAGCGTATTGTTGGCCAGATGTAATTAGACCAAGTGTTATGACAGTAGGTAGGATTACAGTGTTTTGATAAATGACTTGCTTCTTGGAAGGGAAGGTTTTTGTGAAAACAAGACCATTCATCTTTCATTTCTTCTGCTCAACTTTCTTCTGGAAAATGTGTATGGTATTAGATGTGTCCTCAAAGATGGATTTTGGTGCTTCCCATAGTCTATGTCTGTGTGTCCCTGTGAATGACAGCCATGACCTTGGTCATATTGATGTTCTCCCCAGTTTGGTATCATCTATGAATTTGACAAAAGTGTATGTGTCACCTCCTCCAGGTCATTGCTGCAGACAGGTCCCAGTACAATCTTGAAGTACCCCTCTCCTGCCAGCTTCCAGGTAGGAAACCAACCATCAACCACTGCTGTTTTTTACCTGCCTAGTCACCTTCCACCCCTCCATACTGTATCCCTAACTTGGAAAAAAATTATTGTAGAGGCAATATTGAAAGCCTTGTGAAAGCAGGTAAATGACATCCACTGCTCCCCTCTGCTCAACCAACCTAGTTCACAGTGGGGTTGATCAGGCATGATTTGCCCTTGACCAATCCATGTTGACAGTACCCAGTCACCTCTTTCTCCTTCATCTGCCCAGAAATGAGTTTCAAGAGGACATGCTCCATGACTTTCCCACAAACGGAAGGAAAACTGTTCCCCAGATAGTTCCCCAGACTGTTCCCCAGATGGTCTTCTACTCTTTTTGAAGATGGGTGGAATGCTTTTCCCTAATCATTGGAGAATCTGCCTTGCTCAGGACAATTCAAAGTTCACTAAGAGTGGCCTTGTTGTGGCATCAGCCAGTGCACCCAGTGCCCTTGGGTTGGACTGTCTTGATGCCTGAGCTTGAAAGCAAGCCCAGAAATGGGATCAAAAGAGCTTCTATTTCTGATCCTGTAACCTGTTTTGTATAGAATGGGAAAAACATTCTCTCTCAACACAGAATAGTCTCCCTCCAGGAGATTTTGCTGACTAATTCTTATTAATTAATGTAAACTTCCCTGGTTGTGCTGCAGCTTCAGTGGAGTTGCAAGGTCATATGGAGATAGCTGTTTTTTCAAGTTTGTTGAAGCTTAAGTGTGAGAGTTCCCTGCGAAGTTCTGCTTTCTGGCATGATCGTTTATCTATTTTCTGAGTAATATGCGTGTCAGAGCTGAAGACAGTAGCTTTCCAGAGGCTTGAACAATAGTGACTATCCATTGCACTATACAGCATTTTTTTTATCTGAAATTGGGTTTTAGGCTTTCCTCTGTTGAGCTGTTTGACTGATCTTAAAAGCTTCTTGATATATTACCCAGGCCTATTAGATTCTGCTAGACCTCTCCATCACCAGGAATTGATTTCCCCCTCTTCCCCCCTTCATGCTTGAACTTAGAAGGCCCTTAGGACTTCTGGCTTAATTAAAAATTAAATTTACAGATCATTTCTCAAATCATCCCTTAAGCAGCCAGTAATAATGATCACCTCTGAGTAGCGTGTGTCACTGTCATGTTAATGCTTCTTGTTGTAAATAGCTGCGTGCCCCCTCTGTGAACCCCGTGCAGAGCAAACTGCCCAGTGTTACCCTCTGTTTGCATGTGTGCGTGTGCTATAAAAATCAGTATATTTGGTGTCCTGGGAATCTGTACTCTACTTCATCTTCAGTCGAGCTGAATGTGCTGGTTAGACTCATCCTTGTCTCTTCTCTTCTTACTGTAACGAGGATAGAGTGAACTGTGTCCAGCTTGAGCATTTATGGATGCTTATATTTGATTTGAAAACTATTTTCTTCTTGTCCAGGTGTTTCCCCCATGATGTGGATTTTTTTTTGTCTCCTTACTAGGATATTCAGCTTGTTAAAACTCCTCCTCCAGTTTTGAGGAAATGCATGTTGCACGAAGTGAGCAAAGCTGCTGACATAGCCGGTCTATTCAGGCACAAAAGGTTCTTGCCTCGATACTTCTTTATATCGAGGCAAGAGGATCTATTGGGTGCCTGAGTATTACAGACAGTCGAGTTATTCATTGCAAATAGATCATCCAACTAACGGATCCCCTCTTAAGAGAATTCTTTATAAAGCAATCCATTAATTCCTTTGTTTTTGAGTTTTTATTGCATAATTTGCCTGAACTTATTTTTATTTTGCAAAGAGCTTTCTCTGATTATTTGCTGTACTTTCTCTGATTTGTGCTATGCAACTGTTCACATAAAGTACTTGTTATATCTGCTTTTATGTTGTTTTGTGACTTATCTGTGTATTCTGAACAGAGAATTAACATTAATGAATAGTGAACAGTTTTTTGATGCACAAACATCTTTGTTCACATTCAATGTAGCTATTTGTATGAGCAGCTATTTGTAAAGTATTTGAGCAAACAGCCCATAAGTGGTTACTGCTCAGCTGACTATAGGCCTGTAGAAACAGTAAATTTCTCATATATATATTTTCATGTTTGCTTTTTCATCAGATAAGGTAGTTTTTCTCCATTTACTTGCCTGTCCTCTCAGTTCCATTTATTTTTATTTTCTTTCTGTATCTTTCTCATTCCTGATCCTTTCCCTTTGTTACTGTAAAAGGAACATCATATTTGAATTTATTGTAACTTTTGAGCTAGGCATACCTTTGCCTAACCTCAGCTCCATACTACATGTGCCTTGCTTCTTGATTTGGCCAACTGGGCCATTTTTCAGTATTCCTTAAAAGCATCTTGGGAAACCTCTTCCACCGTCTTGCACCTTTTGACCTCTACGACTTCGTGTTATGTTGTATCGATTTGGTTTGTGGCTCATGTATGCTGCTCTGTTTTGCTTCTCTGGGCACTCCCTCAGTTCTATTTCTAGACATAATTTTACTTATTAGACTTACAAGAGAAAGGTTGATCCATGGTTGAAAGGTTGAGTCATGTGGCTGGTCCAGGATGGATGTGGCCAAGAGATGCTTTGCCAGAGCCTCTGTGCTCAAGGTTAGATTTTGGGGATGAGCTTCTTGGAATAGTCTCCGAGCTGCATGCAGTCCCCGTAGTGATTGCGAGGATGGCTTAGGAAAAATATTTTGCACTCCACTCTTTTATGAGAATTGTGCTTTGCTAAATGTTAGTGTAAATTACTCCCCTCAAAGCCTATTTTGCACTGTAAGAAATGTCACAAAGGAAAAGTAAGTTGAAGTGCCAGTGTCTCAGATCAGTTGCCAAATCTTAAAGAGCAGTGCCTTGTTTATATGAGACAAGGGTGTTATCAAAGGAGTGGCTGTAGTCCAAATTCTGGAGACAAAAAAATAGGGGGGAGGAGGGGTTGTCCAGCATATTTCACAAACCATGTCAGAAGCCATCAGGGCTGCCTTGAGGAAGTGATCTTCACCTACTGTGATTTATGAAACCCTACATCTGTCCAGTCTGGATTCCTGCCTGAAAGGGGGCATTTTTACTTTGCTGCCTTTTGCAGAAACAATCCAAAGGAACCTCTCCTTCCCAAATAGAGGTATAACTGTAATGGCATGTCCATCTTGAATCCTGCCTGTTTCTTGGAGTCATAAAATGACACTGTAATCACAGGTGAAACCCAGCCACACCAAATCCAACTTGTGTTTGGCATGAAAATCTCAAACACAGGATGAAGTTACTGCAAGACCTGGTTGAGGTTTTGGAGACTGCAGCAAAGGCTGTAGGAAGAGGTAAAGACCTCCAAGTGCAGCAGTGTCCTGTTAATGCTGAAAATGACTGTGTGGGTTGTCCTGTGGCAGAGACAGCTGCCTATTTGAGTTGATTCTCAAAGGCTGCCAAGAGAAGGCTGAAGGACCCAGCAGTTGTTTTGAGAGGTGCCGAGCTCCTGATGCCGTCACCAGGAGTCACGAAGAGGCCCAGATAAGGTTTGCCCTGGCTCCAGGGTCTGCTCAAGCTCCTATATGGGATCACAGTAAGGGCAGCACAGCTGCTGGGGATGGAGCAGTGCGGAGCTAAAGAATGATGTTGTGGTTTGTCTCGTAGAGGTGCTATTGCACCGCAGCAGGAGCAGGCAGAGCAGCGTTTCAGCACACAGCCCGTGCAATGGTCTGAGGTTTAAGTAATAGACAGGGTGCCATTAATCTTCTGTCGGTGATTAGTCATTTTTTTCATTTCCTTTCTGGACATGCAGGATAAACTGTGTTCCTGCTCCATTTGCAGCAGTGCAGGAGCACTTGTCTAGCTGTATTGCCAGAAAAATACATGTGTTAGACCCCTGATTAATACATGGACAGGTTAGCGTTCCCTAGGCGAGCCGTGTGCTTGGGAAGTAAGAAGACTGGATGTCCAGTTCAAACTCTTCCCACATCAAAGGAATGCTCGCTCTTGAAGTGGGGAAAGCTGCTCTTGCGTGTGCATTACGCTGGACTCTGCATCCGTTTATGTCACAGGTGACCTCAAGATTTATTCATAGCTCATGTTGTCATAACAGGTTGTTTCAGAGATCGAGCTATGTCTTGCATCATTGTCTCACTTTTCTGTTCTTTCTCTCTTCCTAATTTATGGATGCATGAAAAATCCTTGGTGCTCCAGTTAACTCCAGGTGTTCATGAATTAATGGCTGAGGTTATTGAATGACAGTTAAGTTGATGTAACATCCCCTGAGTTAAACTTATTGACTATTTCTGTGAATGATGATAGAAGAAGGTTGTCTCTGAATGCATCTGGCTTGCTCAAGGCGGCACAGGCACATCAGCAACCTTGCATTTATTTTCTCAGGCCAGCACTGACCCTTGTTTGCCTTCACGGACTGCCCAGAATCTCGCCAAGAGAGACCCTCTAGCTCCCTGCTGCCTTATGGCTCTTGTGGTTAGCAATGCTCCCAAGCTGGACTTCTGCAAACCCTCTGCAGAAGCAGCCTCCTGCTCCAGGCGATCCAGCCCTGCGTGTGCACGGAGCAGGGGAAGGGACCTTGCTTGACTCAGTTGTGCAGCCTTAAATAACAACCTGTTTATCTGTGCTCTCTGATGGTGTGTTATTTTGTAATGTTTTCTCTCAGAATAGCCCAGAAGCATCTGATAGTCTGCAAAAAACTGCAGATTATAAACTCTTTGGAGTTATTCTGAGGTAAGATCCATACTGTGTAACTGCAAAGATTATTGAATATATCCAGAAATAATGCCTATAAACCTCTTGAGGTATCATGTTGACCGAACACTTTTTGGAAAGCCTAGCCCTGCTTCAGCCCCAGGGACACATTTATATAGACAAAATTTTATCAGTTCAAAATGTCATTGTACATGAACCTTCCTCTCTCCTGCTGTCTCTCGTGTAAGATTCCTGCTTCCTTAAGGAGACTATTTGATATGACCTCACTGAAATGCTGAAGTTCAGTTAGAAAACAAAAATTCAATTTAATTTTTCCTGGGAGAAAATTCTTGGAGGAGGGGTGTGTGTGTGAGGAACGAATACTGATATTGAATCCATCAACAGTAATTCAATTTCTGATCCGCTATGACAAGGCACATTCTTAGGCTGAACTAAAAAGGATACCAAGTGAAATGTAGCATTAATAACAAAAAGGTGATTTGGGGGATTTTTATTTTTGTGATATGCTTTTCTCTTACTCCTCTTGCTGGCCTTTCTACGATGTTTTGGTGAAGTCTCTGGACTCTTGCAAATATTTATCTATAAAATAGTGGTGTTAGCATTTGGCTGACTAGATCCAACTCTGATCATCCTCTAGAGTCCCTTCAACAGCCTGTTGGCTCTAAAAGCCTAACAGAGATATTTGTGCATGTTTGTAAATGATGGATTTGGTCTTACACCCAAACTAACAGTAGAGTGCTACCGTTTTGATGTAGTAATGCTTTACACTTGCCTTGTGTAGGCAAGGAGGACTGTACGAGGTAGGCAGTTTGCGACATGAACTCAACCTCCTTTAACATGTGCCTAAGCAGCTGTCTGAGATTGTGCCTAGGCAGGGCTGGTCCTGCTGCAGAAGGAATAGTTGGGACTTGGTGATATTCAGGGGATCTTACACCTTATCAAGCAAGAGACTTGAGTCTTCTGGTGTCACTTTGGATGGGTTTGAGCAGTCCTGGCCCTGGGCTCTCATGATGTCCAGGCGTGTCTTCCAGCAACAGATAGAGTAGGTATAGTCTGGGGCAGGAACATAGATATCCAGAGGAAAAAGACTCCTGCTTTTACTTTTTTTTCCCCCCTGGTTGCTGGGGTTAGGGGCTGCCCTTGATGTCACAGGGCTCTGCAGATACCTGGTGCATTCTGAACCCTGCTGACTTTTGACCCTGAATTCTTGCATGTGTTTATCCCAACTCTTCAAGAGATGCTGGCTCTTGCCAGCCGGGCAGCAGGAGTGAAGTGTGTGGTGATTTTTTTTTTTTTTTTTTTCTGATTTGGCCTTGTTTTGGTGTGTGGTTTTCTGTTCTGCAGGCTCGCTGTTTTGGCAGCTCTGCCTTCTCAACCCCTCTTCTGCTGGAGGACAGGAGGACAGGAGGAATAGCGTCCCTGCCTGCAGGCTTCATTACTCTGGACCCTTTGCAGGTGGTCTGTGGGCACTTAGCATGCTTTCAATGTGCTGTTCCCTGCTCATATCAGCCAGAGATATTTTGCAGTGAAGCACAAAGAAGCTGCTGTTCTCTATAACTACATTTATAAAAATGTGAAGGAAATGAATATGTATGTATACATTTAACAAATGGAATTAAAACATCTTCCCTGGCCCCTCCTCCATTTTCCAATAATTCTTCTGTTAGTCTTCCAGTCCCACTCGGAGCCCTGGTTCCAGCAGTGTCATGCTGACTGCTTGTTTATACATATTTGTGTAAATGTGGTTGTTTGATCTGGTTGTTTAAGAGGAAAACATGGAGCAGCCTCTTAATGCACGGGTGTCCTGTGCCCAGTGCACTTATGCTGTGCTGAAGCCAGATAAGCCAGCCCCCGTCTTGAGCCCCCAGCACAGCTCGGGTGTTTGTCCTGGGGCTGCTTCACCAGCTTGTGCCCGTCCCCGGCGCCTTGCGGCTCCCACCCGGGCTGCTCTGCTCGCTGCTGAGCTAAAGTAAATTAGCTTCTGCTCTCTTTTTCCTCAGGAAAAAAAAAAAAAAAAAAAAAACAGGAGAGAAGACCTCGCTTGGGAACTGTTGCATATGTGAATGCAATTTCTAAGTAGATTTTCTGTTTTAATTGGAGGCTAGAGCTGCAAAGTATATGCAGTGGTGCTGCTCTGTCTGCACGGAGCAGCTCGTGGGTCAGCGCTCCGGACAGCCTGTGTCTGTGCCTGTGGGGCCGCTCGTCCTGCCAAGAGCTTCAGTCCTGCCTGCGTCTGCACTGGGGCCGGGAGAGCTCCCTGCCCCAGCTGAGACCCGTCTGGCTTCAGGCAGCTCTGTCCTGTCCGCCCCTGTCCTGCCCTCCTGCATCCCAAATACGAGTGGAGAATTTAGACCTGAGCCTGAGAGCGAGACAACCTCTCTGCTCTCGTGCTGGTTTGGCGCAGGAGCCTGGCCAGGTCTGTGTGCCGCAACAGAGCCAGGGCAGACGTTTCTGTCGCCCTGGGCAAAGGGACTTACTTTACAGCCTACTGCCTCTGAATTTTAATGCAGAGAAGGGAGAAGGATCTCTGGCTTTTTCTGTTCCCATTGAATGCTGCAGTCAGCTTGGTTATTGCTCAGCCGTGGTGATATTGCTGCTTGATTTATACAGCCTTTATCCTCCTTGCTTCTCTGCAACTTGAATACAGCAGTTATAAAAGCCATCTGCATCTTGTGCCTTATTCCTTGGGTTCCTAGGCTGGCAGATGGTATACAGACAGGGAAAAAAAAGCCTTCCTCTATCTAAATTAAGCAATAACACATCAACTTCCAATCGCTTTCTTCTTATCACCTTGTGATCACACTGAGAGCATCTCTGTTAGAAAGCCAAATGTGATAGATACCTCTCAGCCTTATGGTTTGTGTCTGAAAGAAGTCTCATTGCTATAGGCCCTAATAGCATATTTCCAAAAATAATACACCTATACTTGTCACCCAATTTCTAGTTGGTAACAATTCTGCCCAGGCAGCCTTTTGTTGCTGTTAAAATAAAATATTGTCAAATTCTGAATATTGAGATGAATTGGAGCTAGCAGCAGCCTGGCCAATGTGCTGGTGGGTGAATGAGCTCTTCTCAGTCTCACATACTCTTTTTTTTTTTTTTTTTTCAATTTGAATTTTGCATTTGCTACAACTCAAAAATCCAGTTTTAGAGGTTTTGTCTTGTTCCAACACAAGAAATAATTTAATTTTGTTCAGTTAAGATTTTTTTTTGCTTTTGACCTGCTGTTTTATTATCACTTCCTCATTTGGCCTAATTAAAGTGCTGTGTATAGCAGCTTGTTAGTCTTAACTATGTTCCTTCTTCGCTCCGGGTAGTGCATCTTCTCTGATCACTTTAGCAGCAAGATTGGCCCTGGGCAAATAATTTGTAGCAAATCACTTGGCTGCCTGAACATCACCTCCTTTCTGGGCTTATGAATAGTGTGTGGCAGGATCATTGTTCTCTCAAGCTTGTTCTGTGTAATGATTTCCAACTAATTCCTGTGGATAATTTGGGGGCTGGCCCACCCATAATTCCTTGTGATTCAGACATTCAGAATTCATTGCATGAAATGTTTCTGTTTCTTGATTCAAGGAGTGTAATCAAGTTCCACAGCGATATTTAACAATATCAATTCTCAATTTTCTTTCCTGGGCATTTTGGATATTTCACTTAATCTTTCTGCCTTGATAAATACTTGCTTGGTTGCATGTAGAAGTCAAAGGAATATTAATTATATAAAAAAAATATTTTACCATAGTGCTTCCCAAACCATGGCTAGACCATATTGATTGACCTGGAAAAACATGTAGCCCTCAATTCTCTTGGCATGATGTTGGTCAGAGGATTTATTTTTGTGCTTCCTAGAGTTACTAGTTTTCCAAGCTCCTTTGCCATGCAGGAGTGGGGACTCTACTGTGCCAGCCTTTGATTCCCAACCCTCATCTGCAAGAGTGACTTAGTTCCACAAGCCAGTAAGTTAAAAAGGGTCCTGCAGAAATCCATAGACACAAAAAGAGACAACTTGGCAGTTGAGGAAAGGAGACTGGAGGGTCCGGGATGCTAACAACCAGAGGTCTAGAGAGCTTGCTGAGGCCCATCTGTGCGTGCAGCTCGTGGTGCTGTGGCTGTCTGCGCTGGGGATGGGTGGCAACGTGGGGCTGGCCAAAAGCGAAGGCTTTTGGCAACGTGGTGACTAGTGAAGAGCTGAAGTTACGGTGGTCAGGTGAGCTGCAGCTCCTGGGTGTAGGGGTGAGCAATGGGGGGAAGGTGGGGGAAACCTCCAGGACATTGCCAGCAGCAGAATGGGAATGCAGAAGACCTTTCCCCAGGGCACCCTCCAAGGTGATCTCAGCTCAGTAGGGACTCCAGGAGGACGACCCCAGGACTGGCTCCAGGTCAGGACCAAGACCTGGGGAGCAGAAGGAATGATCGTTTCTTGGTATAGCAGAGCAGAGCTGTGACATAAGCTAATATCTTCTGTCTTTAATCTCTAGTAAATGCCAAATTTGCCTTCAGTGGTGAATAACTGTGTGTGTGTGTGTGTGTGTGTGTGTGTGTATGTATGTGGTTCCAGCTGGCTTGGAGCAGGTGGATCTTATATCTGCACTAGTTCCTGAGGCACCTGAGGTTCTGTATTGCCAGGACACATTGAACATGGTCATCAGTGGG
The DNA here is from genome assembly GCA_034781795.1 of Crypturellus tataupa. NCBI lineage: Eukaryota > Metazoa > Chordata > Aves > Tinamiformes > Tinamidae > Crypturellus > Crypturellus tataupa. The sequence continues at coordinate 966,218 of JAWLRI010000988.1, read as the reverse complement.
GTCACTTACATGTAGGAACCCTGACAGCTGTCCCTAACTGTGTTCATCAGATAATGCAGCTCTTTACGTACCAGGTGAGTTTTTTTTTTTTTTTTTTTTTTTTTTTTTTCCAAACAAGGTATTTACCATACAGCATGGAATTAAGTCATTCTGTAAATCAAGACTAAGCATTTCTTTCCCTGTGCACAGTGCTCTAAGGGGAAAAAATATACTGGCTATTTTCTGCTCTTCCCTCAAAAATTGATGTGTTTGTAAATTCTAAGCAAGTAGCGACAGGTGACTAATTTATTTTTGTCAGTTTAGCAGCAAAAGCTACCCTTTGCCACCATGTTCATTTGTTAAGGCAGTGTGTTGGCTGACATTGAGATTCATTTGGTTTTTTAATGTATCTCAGTGATGCAGCATCCTTGCCATTCAACCGCTTTCCTCTTTTTCCTTCTAAAATTAATTCATTCCTAGATTCCTCTCATTATTTCCTTAATCTTTTACATTTACAGATGTGTGCACACCATTTTCCTAAAGTGTTTCAGCTAGCTTAAGGCTGCACTTATGAGACTTACCAGATCATTACTTCCACTCACCTCTTTTACAACCCAAAAATGCAAGGGGAAGTAGGAGAGGAAGAGTGGCAAATTCATTTTTTTTGGGGTGTGTTTTTTTTATTTTAGAAGAAGCAATTGTCAGAAATGCCATTGTCAGAAATGATGGAGATGGCAGTGAACTCCTGAATATGCCAGCCAGTGAGTGATGACCAGGGTAATAAACACCCGGAGTGGGTACGACCTGGAGCTGGCGCAAGCCCTCCAGAGTGGTGCTACACTGGCCGGCTCGGGCAGTGCCGTGGAACACGAAGCTTGGCACGAGCTGGTTGTGAGTCTTTATCCACCTTCCTAGACTGTACTGTGCTGTTATTGGGGAAGGGTGTTGGGAACACGCTCAACTTAGCTTGGCTTAGTTGCCAAAGTAAGGGAAAGATCTTTCCTGTGCAACCTTCCATGTGATTCACATATCCTCTAATATGCACCAAACTGGCTCTCTAGCCCTGCTCCCACTGTTGGCTGGCCCTGGTGTGATCCCAGGGGCAACAGGACTCGCTAGGACCAGCCTGGGCTCAGCTTGCATACTCAGCCTGGCTGTGGTGTCTGATAAGCATGAGAGGTTGGATGGAGGTGGCTCTCGATTTATTTTCTTTCTTTTTACCAGCACTGATGAGATGGGTTTGTCCTATGACCACATCGCCCACCCAGAATGGGGCAACTGTCTTCTCCAAAGTGACCAAAGTGACTGCTGCAGCTGGGCTTGCTCTGCTGTGACTGCGAGGAGCCTTGCTGAGCCCTGTGCCAGGTTTCCTGCCATTCCCTGAGCTGAGGGGCAACGCGCTGCCCTTCCTCCCTGCACTGTTATCACGTCCAAAGATCAGTTCACCTCAAGTTGGATAGTATTCCTACTAGCAGTTTCTTTTCAGTATCTGATAGGAGCTTATACTGGTTTTATGGACAAAAGCAGAGGAATTGACAGGCTTTGCGCTGGCCTTGCCTGTGTGCATTAGCGTGCTAATGTGGAAGCCTTGGAGACTAATGGTTGAATCTTTTCCTTTCACATTGTTTTCCGGTACTGAAAACTTGAAAGCAGTTGGATAGATATGTCCTTTTACCTTACTATATCAGGCTAAAGCTGCTGAACCTCTTTTTTTTTTTTCCCTCTCCAACGAAGCTACTGGGAACTTTCTCCTCCTAAGTTTTGCCAATGTTTGCTTTGAGCCATGTTTTTATAGCACAGTTCTAGACCCTGCAATTTGGATAAAGCATTGAGTAGTCCCCGGATGGCGCCATTCCTATTACCCGTCCTCCTCGCATTCCTCTTAGCTTTCAGTGCAAACCTTGTGTTAACCATCCATCATTATTAGACTGACTTCATAGCACTAATTGACACAGAATGAAATTCAGCGCAGGAAACAGAAAGGCTTTAGCATTCTGTATGATGGACTGCAAAATTCATGTTAGTGCTGTAAAGTTTAACTGAAACTGAAACCTCTTCTTCTAGTACCATGTAGGCTGAATGTTGGTTTTTTTTTGCTTGTTTGTTTGCTTGTGTTTGCATTCATAATTGGGAGACACTATCTGTATTTAACTGCTGAAATCTCATCCTGGGGCTTTTTCCAGAACTTACCTGTCCTCTTGTCCCAGACTTACCAGGTACTGTTAGCAACAATTCATCTGTCCTAAACCACCTGCCTAAGTCTCAGCTGCAAGGTGAATTTCCCTATGCCAAGAGGGGCTGTTTCTGATGACAGACACACTGCACCAATAAGACTTGATAATATTGATATGCTGCTTATCAGGATGCACGGCGCAGTCGGAGGAGGTCCAGCCGCCCTTTTTTGCTTACAAGGGTGTTCAGACAGTGCTTTAGAATAGCTGAGCGGACAGTTCACTAATGACAAGCTACTGTGTGACTTTATGAAAGTAGAGAAGTGCTGTGCAAATGGCTCATTAATTTCACTGTAAATGAACCACAGAGAGAGAACTGACTGTTGGTGACCACAATAATTTGACTGGGAGAAGCATCCATACAAAACCGCCCACTCTGACAGCTTACATGAAAAAGGAAGATTTATGCTGATCTTTCTAAAGTATATACATTGCCTCACGCCACAAACCTTCAGCTTTTTCCTCCTCCAGGCTGCTCCTCCAAGCTAATTTCACTCAGTTCTTTATTTTTGTATCCCTTAATGTGCATGTCATCATACCAGTTAACTGCTATTTTTTTTAAAAAAAAGCTTGTAGGTAAATTCTGTGCATCTTTTCTGTGACTATCTGCATCACAATCAAACACTTCCACTTCCTACTGTGTCTTGCCAAAGATAGCATGTGGTGCTGTACACAGTCTCTCTGCAACTTGCCCCTCATGAAATGTGAAAATTACATAAATACTCAGTGATATGTTTAGCACTGCCATACTTCACAATACTCATCTGAATTTCAGAATTGTGAATTGAACAGTTTCCAGGTTGTGACTTTTTTCTAGCACTTAGAGCACATCCATCTCTCTCCATATAGATATTAATTCTCAATTAAATATGTAGATTATAATACATATATTCAGAATCAAAACATTTTCTGTTGTCCATGTTTCCATAGTGTGGGATACACTGGCGAGGTACCTCGTTGAGTACCTCGTAGTTGGGACCCAGTGTCCTAATGTCGCAGTTGTAGTGGATCTCCATGCAGTGCAGCTTGGGCACCTTACCCCAGAGGGCTAGTTCTGACTTTAATGTCAGTGCAGGCAGGGCCCAGCCTTGCCCACAGGGCAGCCCCGTAGCTGGAGCTCTGTCCCTTCTGACTGACCTGGAAGTTTTGGCTAGTTGAAAGGCTCAGCAATCCCTAACCCCTACAGTTTGGTACCACCAAGCAAGATAGTAGAGTCAAGTAACTGAAGAGTTGATTTTTTTTTTTTCCCTAAATTCTGAATCTTTAGAATGGGAGAGGGGTGGAAAAGAGGTACCCAGGGCTTTGACTTGCAGCTCGGCAGCGTGACAGGCACTGGGAGAAAGTAAAACCAGCTTACAGCACCTGAGGAGACCAGAGAAATACATGATGCCATATAATCCACAGAGCTAAAGCAGATAACTGTGCCGAAGTGGCTGTCAGGCAATAAGCAAAACCAAGTCGAGGGCTCTGAGGGCAGCGATAGCACAAAAGAGCAGCGGGGCCAGCGGGCGCTCCCAGCTCTGCGGAGCGGCTCCCTCCATCCTGCGGGGCTGGGGGCTGCCTGTGCTTCTCACCTGGTTTCTGCTGGTGCCTGTCACATTTTTACAGCCTCTTTCTAAGGGTGGATGGGCCAGTGAAGGCCGAATAGCCGTGAGCACCCGTGTGCCCTTCTGAGCAGCAGGTGACCCATCTCTGCGGTCTTGCAATAGAGTAAGGACAGCAAAAGCTCTTGTTAGCATTTTATGTAGCTGTACATTATGCGTTTTATGCTACTGTAATGATATTTAACACAATGCTGGTATTAAATAATTATAACAAGGGTCAGGAACATCTCCAGTGCTTGCCTGTTTTCTGTGTCTTGCAACATTTCCCTTTATTGTTTCCTTGAATTCTTCCCTGAGGCAAATTTTAGAGCATCTTTCTAGACATCCAGCAGTTACACTGCATTTATTGCTTCCTCCCCCCATCATGATTTGTGAGATAGCTACATGTTTGCTTGTTGCTAATAGCAGATCTGTTTTTATGCCATATACAATTGTTTTTGCTAAGAAACAAGTCCTAACAAAATCTGTATCTTTGCTCTTTTCCCTATGCTATGCTAATGCATTCCCATCTCTTCCCTCTCCAGTCTGCACTAATAGCATGGAGTTGATTCACAGAAGTCACCTGAGTTAGTCTTCAGGCTGTCCCGCTGCACATCAATTAGACCTTTCCAAGTCACTTTGCACAGCTTGTTATAAAGCAACAACCAAAACCAGAGTTTGGCAGCTCCTGAAGAGCTTGGACAAGGAATACCTGGTTGCGTAGTCACCGTGTGGTGGTTAATAAAGGCCGTGGCTGGTGCCATGCAGAGGTGGCTGGAGGCTTCTATCGGGGTGTCGTGGCCGGGGCAGGAGGCAGAGGAGGCTGTGGCAGCTGCTGAGCCCAGGCTCGCTGTGCGCAGCTCTCGGTCGTGCGCAGGGGGTTACGTGGTGGTCAGGCACCTGCTCGTGTGTTCCTTATACTGCCAGAACACAGGGCAATTGTTTTATTGTCTCTTTTTTTCCCCCTTGAAATTAAGTTTCATGCTTTTTTAATGGTACTGATGGAATTATTGTATGTTATATTGAATAGCTGGAGTGTTACATAACTCCTTAAATGGTCTTTTCCATTCTAAGATGATGCATTAATGAGGAGTCTTTCCTGAAATATTCTCTAATAGCTCTCATGGAAAAGCTTTGGAGGTGACCACTGATGCCTGCGGTGTGACCAAAGACTGCAGTACATCTCTGGGTGACTGACAGGGATGCATGTTCTTACACAACAGAATGGTCTCTAAAGGTCTAAGAAAAATGAGTCATTCACTGGGATGGTACTTTCTGGACAAGGCTAATGGATGTCAGTTATTTTTTTCTTTAAAACTGTCAGACCAGCAAATACTGCACCCTCTGCTTTGCTTGCCCTTTCCTGATGTTTATGCTCTGGCTGCTGAAGAGACAGTCTGCAATATTTTTAATGAAACTGCAGTGAAACCTCTCCTGAGGGTCTTCTAACAAATTGGACTTTCTGATGGCACCTTGAGGAAGGGAAATGGTCACAGAAGGAGCTGGTGAGGGCACCCCAGTCAGGCATACAAGTGTTTCCTCCGAAGCACCGGCCCGCAGGAATGTCAGCAACTCTCTCCTACAGAAGGAGAAGGTTGAGATAAAGATGAGGAAAGGCAGCAGCAACCTCGTGCACTGATGCCGGCTCTGCCCCGAGCTGGTGGCACGGGGCCCTCACGCAGGGCCCGCTCCATGCACACGTGTTCGCAGGAAGTTTTGCACTGAAGAGGCGTTTTGTAACTAAGGGCGAAATTGGTTGTCCTTCAGCACAGTTTTGTTTACCTCAGTTGGTGCTAAAATATTAATTAAAGATGACAGAACTGCTTTGTATTATGCAAAGAAACTTTGTATTAAGTGTTGCCTGTCTGTGCTTGGCATATGAATACATAATGTTCTTAATGCGCAGGCACTGCTTTCAGAAAGGATTCAAATGACTTTCTAAAATGTATATTTAATTAAAAAGTAAGCTCAGGATTATATCAGTCCTCTGGATAATCATATCAGAATGTAGCCACAATTTCCTCCTAAGGTTTTTCAGTGGGGTAAATTAATCTAAGCAGAAAAATATGAGATGTAGAGGGTAACCAGTGGAAAGGTTATAGTAGATTATTTTTCTTGTTGCTTTTGCAGGCATCCCTGTGGGGATCTTTTTGTTTTTCTCTGTCTTTCTGTCTGTCCGTTTGTTTTAATTCTTCCTCCCTGAATGATGTTCCAAAGAAAATATAAAAATTGTACTCTTCTAATACTAGTGAATGTCCTTCTGAAGGCATTAGTCAATTTTTTCCAGTAAAGCAAATGAAAAATATTCTGCAAAGTTGACAGAAATGGTTTTAATCCTCAGTCTAAGAAGCTAGGGAATTCCAAATAAAAATCAGCTTTGGAAATCTGAATTAATCAATGCAGGATTAAGCTGGTCTGTGCTTGTGTCTTAACAGCAGCATATTGTTACTTCAAGTAAAAATACCTGATGTGCGTGTACCAGCGGAGTTTGTTGTTGTTGCTGTTGTTGTTTGTTTGCTTGTTTTAAAAAGGCTATCATGAAGTTTTAGCAAGTTTGCATCATTTCTGCTGAGAAATGAAAGTGAAATTCATAAAAAAATAAGTACAAACTAATGGAGTGTGGGTAGAGATGAATTTTGGTTTCTTTCGCAAAACCAAAGTTGTAACTAGAGTAGCTAAGTGTAACTCATTCTCTTCATAATCTACTTTGACTGTCCATTGGACAACAGAAGCGCTTCTACAAGTTGTAACCATATCTTTACTAATTTCTGCAAGAGAGATAAGAAGAGATGGCTTGGTACAATTTAATACATCCATTTAAATCAAAATATTGTTTTTTCCCTTGGAATTATTCCATTCTAGTTCTCTGATTTGAGTCTTTTTATCCTTCCAATAGGAGCTTGATTATTAATAGCAATACTGAGATGAAACAGTGCTATCTTTCTAACTACTTTTATTCATCAGGAGGCACACGAGCACATTCTTCTGCCTTTTGTTATAATCTTCCACAGAGCTACATTCAACCGCGTGCTTTCCTATTCCCTCAATGCGATAACTCAATATGACAGCTTTAAATAATGGCAAGTTATAAAATATGATGGAGTTAAGCAAATTCAAGTGGAATTAAAGTGAAAAATATTATTTGGAGTAGATACAAACATTGCTTTTGATTTCACTTGTCTGTTGCTACACTAAAAAAAATGTTCCCTTTACAATCCCAATCAACAAAACCTAAACCTCCTCAAGTGCAATTTTCCCTCTCTTAAGAATAAATCACTGATCTTCCTCTCCATATTTCTTATTAAACAAAATATCCTGTAGTGTGCCTGTTACCTAAACATTAAAATGTACTTGATGGCATTTAGTTGTCATTGCTATGAAGCTAGTTCCTGAAACTATGAACCTAAGGTAATCTGGAATGAGTAATCGGGGAAGATGACTTGTGAAGATAAATTAGTATTATCATGATGCAGACTGCAATTACTTATACACTGATATGTGCATGGTAAATATTATTGAGAGGAAAGATGTATAATCTCACTACAGGGCAGCGGCTGGGTTTGTCTTCGGTTGTGTTCCTGTTTATGGGAGAACGTCAGTATGGAAAATTCAAGTTATTTGTCTTTTCTGCACCTTTGAGTGCGATCTCTGCGCACACAGTTACTTACCGTCCATTCCCAGAGCATTTGGACAACTTGTGGGGAGCAGCGGGTTTATTGCAGCTTTGTGCGGATGAAGAGAGAGGCAAAACTGCCACAGTGGTTCCATGTCAAGCGTAGATCTGAGATCCCCCTTTCTTGCTTTCTCTCTCTGGATGCTATTTGGAGGTCGCTGCGGGGTTAGCTGTATTTTAGAGCCGTCCTTACGTCCTCGTGGCTGCTGAATTACCACACGGGCTTGGGCGCTCTGCTGAGCTCAGCGAAATGCCCGCCTAGAGCGGCGGTCAGGTCTGTCATTTTTGCAGAAAGTGCGGAATTGTATTTTTCAGTTTTTTAAATTGTAAGTAATAGTTTTACCTGAGTTTATTTAGGTGGAAGTTAAATGCAAATCAAGTGATATCCATGTTTTTAGTGGACATGCCAGGAGAGGGTTTGATGATGCTTATTTGTTTTAATTTCTTGAGCTTGGCTTTCTAAACATTCAGGTGACTTTGTGTCTCCCTGCTTACTGGTTTCCTTCAATTCCAGAATACAGCCGTGCAAGTTGCTCTATTTTTTTTCCTGTTTTAGCAGAACTCTGCAGTGAAGCAGCATTGTCATCTGTGACAGTTACATGCACTGTTAAAATAAACTTTTTTGTTGCTCTTCAATAGAAGGTTCCTGAACTACACAGTCACAGATTTGTACTGTTTTTAATCATCTGTCTAAAGCTTGTTAGGCTGCTTTTGGTCAATGGCAGTGTTATTTACAACCAGCTTCCTTCTAGAGTACAAGATAAAATATTCTTCTTTTACATTAAATATCTGTATTACTTGTCAGAACAGCCAATTTAATGAGCTTGATATTTTTATAATTATACCTGGCCTGAATTTTTCAAACACTAAGAAGGACTATTAAAAACACCTGGCCAAGAAGTAGTTTTTTTATGAAAGACTCTGAGGTTGGTTTGTTCTCCCCAGGTTCATCTTCCTGACCTGAAACACTGCAGTCGTGCTAAGATTTGGAAGATTTAAGGACTCACAAATAGGATAATGAAGGGAACTAGGACTGTCACCCACTGCCAAGGTCTTTTCAGGCTGCTTCACAGTGTGCTACAGTTTTGCCTCTTAGACAAAAGACTAGAGCTTTTAGCTGAATAAATGCAATTGTTTCTTATGATGCAAATATCAAGCATTAAACTAAAAAATTCTTTGTTTTCCTCCTTTCTAAATAAGAGGAGGCTGGTAGAAAGAATGTATTCTCAGTCTTTTTAGAATTTCTTTTAGAATAGAAGGGAAATTATTTGGAGTTTTGGGAAATTATTTGGAGTTCTCAGAAAGGTTATAAAATTTCAGCAACCATTTTGAACCCTTTTTTTCTTTGGCAAATGAAACAGAAGACTTTAGGGGTTACTTGAGAAATATTTCCTCTGTTTTCCAAGGTCAAATCGCCTCCGATGCAAGGATGTTTGCCAGCTCCAATGTCTACATTTCCAGGAGATATTTTGCTCTTTTAAAATATTTTTTCTGCCTTAGCTGAAGGTCTGAGGTCGCATTATTTAGAAAGACTGAGTTATTCCCCATTTCTGTGCTATGAGAAGGTGGGCCTGCATCAACCCTGTCTCCTGTGACAGCCACTTGCTAAGGTGACACCACCTGGCAGTGCCCCTGCTAGGTGATGCTCCTCTTGTCCAGGCTTTACAGGTAGCTCCTAGTATGGGACATCTGGCACCATAAATTCTGGACACTGAACTTACTGCAAATAATTCCAGTTCATCCCTAATTAGGGTAACACTGGTTTTAGGAAGAGCAATTAAATGGTAAATTGGGTTTCTTACAAGGATATCTATGTTTTTCATTCTGCAAGTGACTGAAAGGTCTTTTCCCTGACCTGGTTTGTACGGTGTTCATCTTCCTCTCCTCACCCTGCACACACATACTGCAGCACTTCTCAGATTTCTTGATCATTATGAAGAAAGTTAGTGCTTCTTTAGTATTTTCTATGTCATGTGCCATCACAGGAAAATATGTTTATTTATAGGAGGCTTTAGCATGCCCATAAGAGTAACAGAGTCCTATGTAAGGAGCCTTTGGACAGGGTGGAAAAGAATCTTTTCTCATCAAAACACGAGGTAGTTTTGAGATGTGCTGGTGTACCTGAAGATGTCAGTCCACGTGGAACGGTGCATAGCATGAATGGTAATTGCAGTTGCCAATAACTAATTTTGTACAATCTCCTCGAGGAAGCTGGGGACTGACCGGGCAGGGCTACCAAACAGTGCTGAGGAGTGTGGCTGGGGGCCCTGGACCCGACGTGGGGAAGCAGTGGGGTCTGCTAATGTGCTGTGACTGCGAAGAGCCCATTCGTCACTGCCTGTTTCCTTGAGTGTAAAATAAAAACAAGGAGACCCTAAATTCAGTGTTTCTAAATAGCCTGCACATGTGGTACTTTAAGGGGAAGCTTAAATATACATTCTTCTTCAGCTATGATGGATGAGTGTCTAAGCATGAACCTTGGTTACTCTCTCGATGTCCTGGTGTCTGCTTTTACAGTGTCAGTTCTGAGCTTTGCCAAAAGCTCTAACAAAACTCTCTTGCACTCATAATTTCCCTTTCTGGCTCCTCTCCCGTGATCTCTGGGACGCAGAGGTCTACAGGCATAGCCCGAAGCAGTTTCTGTAGCTTCACAGTGCATCTGTCAAACCAAGAAAGCTTGTGTGCCCTTGACATAGCGCTGCCCTCTCCTGTTGCTCTGCCCAGCAGGGCTGAAGGGGCTGTTGGAGAAGCTGCCTCCATCCCTCGGCCTTTTTCCACCCGCTGCTGGTCAGCGGTGGGTCAGTTGCCATTCCTGCGCGCGCTCTTTGCAGGGAGCCCCATCAAAGTCCCCCTTGGTGTGCATTTAACTAGTGTGTGTCCCCTTCGCTTCAGTAAACCTTTAATGCTGAAGAGCAATTTTAATTTTAAAAGAATTAATGGAAATATTGTGCATTTTAACTGAGGATGAAAACAAAACATCAGGAAACCTGCTTTGTTCCAGGAGGGAATTACAAGGAATAAGAGAAAGATTGTGATCCACCCCAGACTAGCCAGGGTTAAGCTAGAGAGGCGTCTCTGGGCTTTAGTGATGCTCATGTTTGTGTATATGTGATTACAGCAAGACAAAAGGACTGTATGTAGTAGACCTTTAGGAGTAAATTCTGTTCTGGACAAATATTCAGCTATAGGTTTTGCTGTGGCAGCAGTGATGAAAGCTTCAAGGGGAAAAAATATACTTCAACTTCCTTGTGTAGGCACTTGAAAGAGAAGGCTAGAGAGAACACTCCTAAGGGAGAGGTTTGAAGGACTGTGGATACAACCATCTTCTAGTGGAAAACTGAAATATAACTCACAGCCAGGTGACAGGCTGCCGCTCGCTGTCAGTCCTCATTGGCTTTCTCCTTTATTAAAATGACAGTCGCAGGGAAACTCTTTCCCCCTCTCAACTCCATGTTTTGTTGGACCGTTTCCTGTGTAGATTGAAAATGGGACATCCTTAATGTGGAGATGTTCTGGCAGGCAGGACATCTGCAGCCCTGTGCATGATGTTCTTGTAATGGTATTTACTAGTGGCTGCAGCTTTTGTCAGATGGGCACAGAAGTCGGTCACCGTTAATATCCCATAAACACAGATATATGACCAAACAACCAGGCAAGGCAACACATGGGCTGAATTGGCTTTAGCTTGGAGTTGAGCATTCAGTTTATCTGTTTTGGCAGAAAAAGATGGGCTTCTGGTGTTCCTTATCTTTTTTTTTTTTTTTTTTCCCCCACAGTTCTTTCCCAGATTGTCCTTACTTTGCTTTTATGAGCTTTGGGATGACTGAGAGAAACTGTTTGCTTCAAATAGCCCCTCTGTTGTTTGATGATGCTTTGGGTTCTGGCTCCAGACAAATGTTGCCTTATTAGCTGCTGTTGCCATCAGATCCCTGGCACCCGCCTTGTTCTCGTTACGCAAGATGCTCATGATCCCCTCTGCAATCCGAGTGAGTCCTGCTCATCTCCACCACTGCCACATGTCTGATAGCAGACAAGCAATATGGAGCTTGTTGTCCCAGCAGAGTGCCAGAGCCTAACTGTGGCCAGTGGAGGTGGTCTGCTCTAATTGGCCATTACAAGTTTTTGGGTTGCTTAATGACCTTTCCTAAAACTCAGTGTTTTTTAACTGTCATTTTCCCTGGCCCTAGAACTGCAGCCCTTGTAGGTCAGCTGGAGAATGAGCTTGGAGGAGTCGGAAATACCAGGTGGGAGCTGTGTTCCCACCCTGAAGATTCTCCAGCTATCACTGGTTCACGAGAGCAAACATGCTAATCTCCTAAAACAGCTGATTTCTGCCTCTCAAAAGAAAATACATTTAATCTGATCTTCTTGTGACATCTCTCTGTTATGGAAAGCTGAAGTTTTCCCTTGCAAAGATTTGGTTTATCTGCACCATCTGACTATTCTAATTTCTGTCAGATTTATGATCTGATTATTTTATTTTAGTGTTAGTTCTCAAATTAATTACCACTGTAAAGGTGCCAGCTCATTAGCAATATTCATGTGGGTCATCCCACCCAAATAAGCACATCATCAGGCCAGGACATGGATTTCCTTTCTATATTATCATATCATTCGCTTGTCCTTCCTGTCTCGGTGACACCTTGCATTAGCCCACTTCATCAGTCTCCCTTGCTACATATTCTCCATCATAAATTCCTGTGTGCTTTGTTCTGCTGTTTGCTCACCACAGAGGAATATTATCTACTGTTATGCTCCCATCTTCCCTGAGCCTTCTGCTGCTGCTACTTTTATGCAAAGCAATATTCATGGTGTCGCTGCAGGAATAGCTTGATTTATTTTGCATACAAGAGATATGCATCTCTTTGAATTCTCCTGTGCTGGCAGTAACGAGGTATCAATATATCAATTGTCAGGTTAAGTCCCCTAAATAACATCTGGCTGAGCCTGCTGTTTCTTTATTTGTTAATAAAGCAATTTTTTCTCGTATCATCTTGCAAAGAGCTATTACTCAGAGGTGGTGTTTTCTTCGTATTATAGCTCTGAGCCTCATTTCAAAACAAACCCTGAGCTCCAGTGGTGATTTCATTGTCTGTCAGAACTGTTGTTTAGCAAACACTGCCTTCTTCCTCTGCAAAACATGAAACTAGTGCTGCGTTATAGCTCTGCGCTGCGATATGGCACTGTATGTTTCAGACACCTCAAGAACCTCATGGCTCTCTGTTGTCGCCTTAGGCAGCTACTAGCTCGTGTCCTGGGTGCTAGGTATCACTTGGAGGTTTTGAAGAATCTCTCCACGGATGTTTTTCCACACTTCTGCCTGTGTTAGATAACCTCCAGTGAACGAGCACGTGCTCTAATGAAATGTCACCATCTTGTTGTTTTTCAGTTGTTTTCGGGTCTCCCAGATCATCCACTCTTTATGCAAGTCTGTGGAAGCCAAAGCTGGTACAGTCTGGTGAAGAGCTGAGGCAATTTGGGTGCTTATGCTGCTGTCTGACCATAAATAGCTTCACACATCCTCCCTCGAGCACCTGAGCGTAGCAGATGGACCTCTCAGCTGTGAGGTCTAAGTTATGTTGTCCCTGGTTCATAGCGAAGGTGTCGCGTGTGCCCTGGCCCCGTGACTCTGTTGCCAGGGCTGCTGAGGAGCACGGGTTGATGTGCAGTTGGTGCCTTGCACAGCAGCAGCCAAGCTCTGTTTTTATAAATGCACCAGGTCTCCGGGCAGAGGTCAAAAAGGAAATTTTTCAAAATGAGCAACTCGAGACGGATCAAGCTCATTAACTAAAAAATCCCTGCTTTGCTAGATCTCTCTTAACATTTAGGATGCAGACATAATTGATGTAAACATGACGAGTTGTAGGAGTAGAAACAAACTACTGTCTGACTGGGTGCCTGAAGGGCATGTTCAGGAAATAGAAAGTTGATTTCTGTTCATTTTCTGTGGGAAGCAGGTGTGACTCTGTTAAGGTCTTTGATTAGACAGGAATTTTTCAAATTTTGAATTTGGATCACAGCTTTCAGTTTGATGTATTTCTCCAAGAGACCTCTACCTTTGAGTGAAAATGTGGGAGTTGCTCAAAGTGCTCATCAGAGCTGGGAAAATAGAATGGTTTTGCATCAGAAAATGATGATTTTGTAAAAACTGAATTATTTTCTGAACACAAGTTTCATCTAGAGTCTGCAAAGAGTGTTGAAAAGCTTAATTTCAGCTTTAGTATTTGCAGAGAAAAAAACATATTTATAATATATAAAATTGGAGAGAGAATTCAACTTCTCTAATTCCGCCTTCTGTAAAAATCAAGATCACAGTTTTCTTCAGGTTATTTTTTTGTCTGGATGAGGTCTTCTTTCATAGAGAAAGGGATCAAATGAAGTAAGCAGCAATTTCCTTTTTTTCCTGCATTAGTCTAGATTGTGCATCACTGATTCGGAAGCTGTAAATAATCCTTTTCCCCACCATGTGGGTAAAGAAATGCATCTGCTGTAGAGCCCATAGAGGAAGGAACCCCTCTCCGGTATCAGCATTGGGTGATTCTGTCTCTTAACTGCGGCTCTAGGGAAGGGACTCCGGTGATGGGGCGGGAGGCCAATCCACACCACGGAGTAGAGACTGACAAAGCACCTCAGGACACAACTTTACCCATGTTTTGGAGTTCACAACATCTGTCAAGTAGGAATAAAATGGGAAGGGTTAAGCTTCCCCAAATATACTTTGTCTTACCAAAATGTTTTCATTTTGTTGGCCTGCACTTCATCAATGTTATTGATATTTCAAATTGCAGCCAAATTTTGAAGCCTCAGAAAACCCAGTGTGACTCAGAGTTTATATGGCAGTCTGTAAGCAGTTCTTTGTGGTTGCCATTCAAAGTGGTTTCCCGACTGAGACTGCAAATGATAAAAACAAATATTTTAGTCAGAATGAATAACATTTTTGGTGTAAAATGCATCTTGAATGTTGCATTCCTGTCTACCCTTCTGATTACCTCATTGTGAACTATTCATATGATAACTCCTACTTGTTCATTTTTTAATCCAAAAGCTTTTATTTTAGAAAGAAAATTTGTGACCAAAGACAATTAAATAGATATCAAGGTTATGACACCCAATAGTGAGATAGGCCCATTTAGGCTTGATACATGAGAGAGGAAATGCTTTGAATTGTATCCAGGTCAACATAAATCAGGCAGAGCTTTTGCTTAGCAATAGTGATAAATACTGGTAAATAACCCAACCTGCCCTCCCACCGGACAGTTACCTGGAGCTACCCAAGGCTACTGCTGTCACGAGGTGGATGCACATTCCTTGCCTTTGGGAGGTTCCTGTGCTGAGGCTGCTGGACTGGGATTCCAGCTGTCCTGGGCAACCAAAGGGGTGAGAACAGTTGCTTGTGTGCGCTTCAGTTGTACAGTTGTTGAGTTTCAGGATAAGAATTATAGCAACATTTTTGTTTAACTAGAATTAATTTCCCTACCTAAAATAGAGAGAGAGAGCTCACTTGATTAACTGACCTCTCCTTCCTGTCTTTCATTTACAAACAGAAGCTTCTTTGTGCGTTAGGTTTGAGAATATTGAGATAGGGAAAGAGATATCAAAGATAGTTATTTTCTATTTGGTAGTTTTCTGGATAAAGCTTCCAGGAAGTGACTGGGAGATTAGAGCTGGTTACTGTGTGGAGGCTCCAGATACAGATCAGGACTGGCAGGTTTATGCTTCAGGCTTCATGAGAAGAGTTACTCAGAAACTATTTTTATTTAAAGCATTTTTCACTTTCTGCATTATTCAACACTGCAGGCCTTTTGCAGAGTCCCTCAGGCATCCCCCAGCTGCAAACAAAGGCCTATCTGTGACCATTGCCACTGCTAAGAGAAGGAAGAGAAACTTTATTCAGTCCCTAATTGCAGATGGAACTGAAAAGTCAAAAAAAAAGTCTCGGCACTGACGAGCCCTGAGGTCTGGGGCACTAAAAATTTGCTGCTCTGTACAGCAGAGCAATCAACAGAGGCAAGCATTTGCATGAGGCTTAGTAACTTCATCTTTTAGATAAAGCTGGATCCGAACTTTATCCCAAAGCTACATTTGGTGAATGCAATCTGAAAGTAGATCAGGGCAATGATTTTTTTTTCCTTACTTGCTCAGGAAGATGCTTGCAAGAAATTTCATGCTGCTTCTAGTAAAATGTTCACCTCGGGGGTTCTTTTTTTTCATCTTAGAAGAACCATTTGACTATAAAGGGATATCGTCCCTAAAGCTTTGCTGTGTTAGGAAGTTAGCAAATAGAGCTATTGTTTAATGTCATGGTAGACTTTGGTCTCTGTTGTCTAAGAACAGGGTATAAGCCCCTTTTCTGACAAGGAATCACAGAAGATGAGTTCTTGGTCTTGTGGTACTTCTAGAGGAAGAAGGCCCTCTATGGCTCAGAACACAAGAGGAGAATTTCAGCAAAGCCACACGCCAGACCCAAATGTCGGTTTATCTGATAGGTGTCTTCAGGATAGAAAATCTTGGGATAATCATGCTGGATAGGCAGGTGGCATATGGATATCAACAGGTACGTCTGTGGCACTGATGCAGTGGTCATACACAGTATATATGGCACCAGTGAAGCTATGTGATGATATCCAGGGGGAAGGGAAAAGTAGACTCTTATCCTTAATCCCTCAGCATCCATCCCTGGACACCAAAGGGGTGTCACCATAGAAAGAGATCCAAGCATGACAAAATTCCAAGTGCTGAACGGCTCTTCAACACCACAAGAGCCTTTCTGAACAATCCTGTTCTCTGACAAAATATATTCTTGAGGTGTCCTTTGGCAACCAGGTTAACTTCGCTCGGTACTTAACCTTGAATGTCTGAGTTCTGAAACCCTGTGGGGTGGAAGGATCAGAAACATCACTGTAAAGTCAGCATTGAAAAGAGATGCTTTTAGAAGAAACACACAAAAAGGGATGTGAATCTTTCCTTTCTGTAGGAAATGATTCAGTACAAGTGATGGACTGAACTCTTTTGACTTCCCCATGAGTCATAGCTTCCCAGACACACTTTGGTTAGAAGGGGAGGTTACACCTCAGAGCCATGACTTTCAGTTCAAGATGATCAACGGATGAGTTTAAGTGTTTCTTGAAAAATCTTCTGAAGATGACTCATAGTTTTTACTTCGTTCTGCAGTCTGCAAGCAAAAACATGAGATCTGGAAAATGAGTGTGGAGGTATCTACTGCAGGCCATCAAACTTTAATGTGGATAAAATCTGTCACCAACTTGTTGAGTAATGAAGTTTGTAGCAATGACGAGCTGTTTTTTGTTATTTTGAAGTAGAGAAAGAAAAACAATAAAAAAGTAAATTCTTTGAATGGAAATGGCTGTTTTGACTTCAGTTCCAGCTTGTACTAGTTTTCTATTTTTCTCTGAAACGTAAATCCTTCATGAGAATGTGAATGCCCAAGCTCTGTCTCTGTAACCAGCTCCACAGAACTTCCCGTGACTGGCTTTGGCCAGTGGAGGTGATCTGAGTCGAAGAAAAGAGTTACAAGGGCTCTGCCAAAGCTGGAAAGACAGCTGGAAAAGTTTTAAGCAACATTTCTCTACATCTGTATGTGCCAGATAGTAGTGGCAACGAAGATGGGCAGAGATATTGTTTCTTGTGTTGATAGCCTGGTTTCTCTTCATGTAGTTGATATTGAAACACAAATTATGGTCTGAGTCAGTGTATTGAAGATATTTCAGGAATGCCATGTACCCTGTTAAAATATCACATCTGAGAGAGAGATTTTTAAATGGAGGACACAAAAGGATGTATGAAACTATAGCAGAAGTGATGAGTGATTCAGGTTGAAGAGCCCAGCTGGCAATGTTGGCAATGCTAACATTGATGATAAAATGATAAAAGACCAGATTAGGACTTGAATTTGGAACAAAGCATGAGATTATCTTTTAGAAGATTCTGAATTAATCTATGACAATCAAAGTGAGGCAGAACACAAGCTGTCAGTCAGGTTTTGCCTTTCTGGCTCTGTGACCCAGCACCATGAAGTTTTGGAAGTGACTGAAGCTCCTGGACTCATTGGAAAAGAGCTGCTGCAGAAAGACCTGTGGTGCTCAGAGTTGGAGGCCAACAGAAACACGATGTGGCATTAATCAGGCTGTGGCACCATGCAGAAACTGGTGCTAGACACGTGAAACGGAAGTATTTGCAAGTGCCAGCAAGATGTGCAAGGGTGATGGCAACAGCCCTAATCAATCAGAAGAGTTATTCATCAGATTAATACTATTGTTGCAGGAAAAGATGGATGAACTAATAACCTGAAAGCAAACAGGACATTGATATAGATAGAAAATCGATATGCAATCTAACATGTCACCAGAGACAGCATCGTTAGTACTGACAGCAAGCTGTATGGGGCGGAAGGTGAGCTTGCAGCTTTTTGGTGGTCACGGAGAATGTGAACTAAATGAGTTTTAGGGGTAAATACCTAACTGCCGTTGGCTGTGTTGTGATAGTCCTTCTTACTGAGTTAAGTATGTGTCAAGTCCTTCATCTTTTTAAACTGAGGAGTTAGTTCACTGTAAGGTCAGGGACTGAATCAATGAGGATGAATTTGAGGATGTCTCCAGGGAATGAGAGACTCTCAGCAGAATATGCCTAGAGCTGAGAATGCCCTTCCCAACCCATGTCTTAAGACTTCCTGATTCCTTCCCACAGAAGAGGCAGAAATTGAAAGATGAACTCAGTGTGTTGGTGTCAGAGGTTGGTAGGAAGTGCATTCCCTTTTTTCTTATTGCTTATAGTAGGCAGGGGGGAAGGAATCGTTAGCTAATATTAAAAGAATTAAATTTTGCTGAAAAGTGAAAAATCTCCACTGCTCCTGCATAATCAGAGCTGCTGGTTTGAGAGGAAGCAAAGCAGCATGCGTGGGAAATATTGCTTGGTCTCCCTTGGACAAGTTCTGCCTTATCTGCACCAAAGTACTGGGATTGCTGTGGGAGTCTCCTTTTCCCAAAACAGACTTCTCGCTTCTCTGAGGTATTTACAAGCTGTGGTATGCAGGGAGTTTGTAGCAGCTCTTAGGGTCAGCAATATTGGCCATTCTTGCTCTATAGGGGCCTCAAGAAGTGGATGATGCCCAAAAAGGTGTACGAACCTTAACGTCATCCAGGCTGACTGTGATGTGTCGGGCTAACTAGTTGTTGGAGGAATTAATTGTAGTTTTTAACTTGGCTGCCCTTTCAAATTTTGTGGAGTACTATGTGCAAGCATGCATCTAGCAGTGTATGCTTGAAAATGGATGAAATTAAATATGACAGTATATAATATACACCAGAACAGACAGAATCAGTGAACGCTGAAAGCCTGAGCAGTCCAGCTCTGGAAAGCAGGGATGCTGCATTGCATTATGTTTGCTGTTCCGTTGTTTCCTCCTTCAGTAATGGGAAGTTAGGTTCAGTTATTTATGTCTGTGCTAATAAGTATCAGGCAGGAGATAATCTTTGTAAGAGCAGGTGATATCTCAGATACTTAAAGTCTCAGCAAAATGTTCAACTTTTTAAATCTTTGAATTATCTTGTTTATGCAAATGAGGATCTACATGTCAATTAGCCAGGCTTACCGTGGCTTGCCTTTCACTGAGAACACACGGCACCTTATCCCACTGTCTGCTCAGGGAGGGTTAAGGAGAATTGTGTTTTCTCTGTGTATTTTTTGTGTTTGCTTTTAATTATTGTTGTTTTTTAACGCGGCTGAATTGGAAATAATGTTTAGTCCCAGAAATTGGTTTGCAAGAACTACTAGGAGGCACCGCAACACTCCGGCGTTCAAGCAGACACCACAAAGAACAAATGGGGAATTGATACATGTGAGTAGACCGTGGTCTGAGTAATCACTCGCCCAGACTCTCACAGGAATGTTTTTAGAATTTGAACACAGCAGGAGGGGAGCTAGGATCTGTTTGGTTGAAGCTTTGCTTGCCATAAATAAATGAAAATAAGTAACTAGGCTAAATTAGTAATGAATAGTTCAGCCAGCTCTAATGCTAAATAAACCGACTGAATTGTATTGAACATACCAAAAGCTACTTGATATGGAGCTGGAAATCCAAGGAGAAATAACTCTGCAGCACTTAAATTAGCACTCATCATAAAATATAAATATATGATATAAAAAATAGATTCTATTTTTTTTTCCCCAAGATTCTAAAGGCTCCTCCATTCCCTCTGTTTGGAAGGCTCACATTGGACCTTTTTCAATGACATACAGTGACATATATCAGTGAAGACTTGCAGAATTCTTTGGTGTATGGTTTAGGTCAGAAACTATATTTGTAGGAACTCTCATAGGGGAGCCTTTATGCTAATCTGTGTGTGTTTAAATGCACTTGGTTATCTCCATATAAAGCATTTTTACAGTATTTTCCACACTCTGGGAGGTTGCCCTTCTTTAATTATCCAACTTAAGTTGAACTGGTAAAACTTTTATGTGAAAATAAGCCCTTTAGCAAGGCAGAG
Organism: Crypturellus tataupa; assembly: GCA_034781795.1. Taxonomy (NCBI): domain Eukaryota; kingdom Metazoa; phylum Chordata; class Aves; order Tinamiformes; family Tinamidae; genus Crypturellus; species Crypturellus tataupa. Next base: position 946,249 of record JAWLRI010000988.1, on the reverse strand, counting down.
TTTTGCTCTTGATCTTAAAAGGAAACGATTTCCTTCTTGCGAGCTCCCCAGGGAATAGCAGGAAAAATCAACAGTGTTTCTGGTGCATTGGAGGGGCTGCTCGGGGCCAGCCCGTGATGCTGCACACGGGGTCCTGCGGGATGGAGCTCGCCCACGCGCGGGGACCAGGCGCTCCGGGAGCCGGTGCCGAATGGATCGGCCTCTGGGTCGGCCTCCTGTGCATCCTGCTCTCCTCGCGCTCCCCATCCTGGCCCAGCCCTGCCTGAGCCTCCCCAGGGCTGTGGCCCAGCTCACCTGGCCGTGCAGAGGGAAAGCACTTCTGTTCCTGCATCACCACGTTCTGCTTTTGAAGGCAGAATGTATCTTTGTCCTCTGACCAAGCTATACGGCAAGCAGAATAAAAGAACTTGGAGGAAACTAGTAAAGCAGGTAGTTCCCCAATGTGAATGGCAAATGAAGAAATGAGATTGTTTTACTTCATTATGATAGCATGGAGCAGAGTGAAGTAATGGCTCTGTGTATGGACTGGAGTTAGGAGGATGGTCACCCCAAGGCTCCCCTGATCACACCGGAGGGCATTGTGGAGGGCAAACCCACACGAGCAGCAGGCAGAAGAGTTAATGAATTAGAGTGCGACTAAGAGAGACTCGTGGTCCTTTAACAATGTGTCCTAAAGAGCTCCTAAAGAAATGAATATAATATATTTAAGTCTAATGTAAAGAGAACTTTACACAGAAAGGAGTGAGGGAAGGCAAAAATGGGAGATTTATTGTAGAAATATAGTGCAGGTCAAGTAGAACAGAAGAAGAAAATGGCACAAGTGAGCCAGAAGGTGGCTGTAGAAGGTCCCTCTTCCCTCTGAAAGAAGCAAAGGACGTGAAGGAAGTGTCTGAATGCTCTCCTGGTGAGCTGTTCCAGTGCCAGAGTGTCCAATGTCATTTCTCGCCTTGAATTTTCCTGGAGCGTGTTGCTTTCCTGCTGATGTCAATAGCCTCCTTCATGAGAAACAGACCCAGATCTCCTGTCCTGAGCCCTGGCTCGGGAGCGTGGCCACCTGGCAGCAGCTGTGGGGCTTTTCTGGAGAAGAGGGAACACATGGGAGCAGGGGAGCACAGGTAGAATGAACCTGAGCTGCTTTTTTTTACTGTTATTATCATTATATATTATTATTAAATCTACCTGTGCTGCTGTCAGCTTGGGAGAACTTACCATGTCTGCTGGTATTCCCATCCTGGGAAACGGGGACAATATTGATGGGACAATAACCATCAAGCCAAGCCAGGCAGAGGTAGATGCCACGAGTGTTTCTCTGGCAGATGGAGATCCATCTCTGGCTGCAGCCTCTGGTTAGATGCTGTTTGCAGCTCTGCACAGTGGAGATGGGGACGGCTGCTGAGCGGGCAGCTGTGGCCAGTGCCCTCTGCAGTGAACAAAACCCCAGGGCAGAGACTGGTGCTGTGTGGGGTCATGATGTCCCTGTCCTGTACCCCTCCTCCTGCTGGCAACACCTTCTGAGACATTTGAGAGACCTTTTTGGAGTTAAATATTCAGTATTCTTATAAAATGGTCTCTAAAGGGCTGTAAAACATGAGCTAGAGGTGAGGATGTTATTTGCAGAGAGGACCCGAGCTTCATCCTGATTTTCTTCCTGCGTTTTCCCTTGGTGCTCTGTGCAGGGCTGCATCAGCTATGCTGCCTTTTGTGCTGAGAAAGCTGAGGAATAATTTCCTATTTTGCAATGATACTACTTTCCCTGCTCCTGTGAAAGCATCCATGTGCCTTAAATAGGCTCTCTGAGGACTGTGTTTTAAGAGATATCTAAAAGAATGCAAAAAAAAAACCCTTTTCTTCTGGGATTAAAATAGAGACATTAATTCCAGTGTTTAAATAACTTCCCTTTGACGGTGCTCACACACACCCCTTCCATGTTCATTTTTTGTGACTAGTTTAGCACGTACTGTCAGTGCTGTTCACTGAAACAGCACGTTATAAGTGAACAGGCTCCTAGATGACATGGATGATTTATAAATACTTTACACAGTCAGAACGTATTTATGCAGGGCAGCCATTTATTTTGTTATTTCCAGAGACTGTCTGAGCCACTAGCTCTCTCATTAGAGAGACAAACAGAACCAAATTTCTGCTCAAGAAGAGCTGCTTTTGGCCATTACCCTAATGAATCTATTGTCACTAGATAAAAATAGATATGAAATTTAACCTTGAGGCTTTTTCTATTTCAAAGATGATCTTACAAAAATGAAAACTCAGAACTTACCCTTTTTGAAGTTGGTATCAAACTCCATTGGTGTCAACAGTGCAGGTGTGAGGCTTGGAAGAATTACAACGCGGGAGAAATACTATTCTGTTCCCTGCTTTATAAATCAAGCATTTGATGTAAAGTTTATAAATGTATTTTAGAAATCTTTGGCTCAAGACTCTTATTTCAGGCAAAAAGCTATCCTAGGCTTTTAAGTCATAGAATGATGTCTAAAAATAAGTGTAAAAGTGAAACAGATGCAGGAAAAAAATAAAGCCTTGATCCTGCTTTAAGATCTCAGCAAATGGATGTGGGTTCCCAGGCCAAGCAGCGCCTTTCCCTGCTGGGATCCATCTGTGTAAGTCCAATGGCAGGATCAGTTTTGCTGTGAAACTGCAACAAAAATATTTCCAGATCACACACTTCATGATGCCGGAAATCTGCTTCTCTTACCAAGTTCAACTGGTGTTAGAAGTGACTGAGGCTGCATGTCTCTTCTGAGCTAGTTTTTATTAGTTCGAGCCTGAAAATAGTAACTGTTGTAGTTAAGCTATAAGTGAGACTAGATGAAGAATTGGCAGGAGAGAGCTGTGTATTGAGTGGCATTGCTCTGCCCAGGTGCATGCCCTTGGGCTCCTGGGCCAGATATGGGCTGCTCCTTTGCTGACCACGGAAGGACAGAATTCTCCCAGGGACGCGAAATCCACGAGAATCCGCAGCATCAGCTCACTACAGCATGGCAAAATGAACGTGATCTCAATTACAAAAATATCGCTGCTCATCCCATTTTCAATTCCTGGACCTAGATGAAATAGGGTTTCATCAGGATGCAGGACAGGCTCAGAGAAATCTTTTCCCTTATGCTCAGTCATTCTCGAAATGACTGCAGGTCTTCCCAGGGGCTCTGCTGGTTTTATTTGTTTATTCACCTGACATTATCCTCCTTGTTCTCCATGCTTCCAGGTCACTAGATGACCGGCAGATCTGCCCAATTTATTCTGTGTCTGACAAAAGAGACCTGGGTCAACCAATGAGCCATAAACTTCTATTTCTAATTCACTGCGGTTGTAGTACAATGATCCTCACGCTGCCAGTCACCCACCATATTGATGAGATTAGCTGGTAATTAAAAACTCAGCCAAGCCAGGCAGAAGGAGATGACTCAATTAGCAGAATGTCACTGAATCTAATTTACTTTGCTTATCACAGATTTATTCTCTAATGAATAAGAAAAGAAGAGCAGGACACCTTCAGAGGGAGATCTAGGGACTTAAAGGCTTGAATACTTTCTAACCCGTTTATGTTCATGGTTTGGTTAGCGAGAAGTGGCTGATATTGCTAATCACCCAGAAACGCTGGTTTCTAATAAGTAGGCCTTAAGGTGTAGCAGCAGGGCTGGCACTGCCGGCTGTTTCATGTGAAAGGTAGTGGTTTGGTCGGACCCCCTCTGGTTAGAATCCTTCCTCTTGCCTTTCAAATATTTTAAGTTCATTGAAAGCTGGGGCTTTGGGTGTCATTTTGTTGGAATTTTGGCTGATTGGAGTTTGATTTAAATGATCGTGGAGCTAACGCAGAATGTGATACTTGGCAAACGGAAGTATGAGGGATTTCTTGGCTTCAAAAGCATGTCGGAAATAGACGTTTTCCATTGTAATGAGTATTTTAAAGTATTTCTCAATGTTTTTCTCATTTCAGCTGTGATGTTCTGATGATTAACAATTAGAATAATGTATTTTACCAAAGCCCTTTGGAAGTACTTTAAGTGACTGTTGGACAGATGTACCATTGAATTTGTATGTAAAGTGGAGACCATAAAGCATTATCTCTTCCGCTCTCTTCACAGCAGAGAGCGTAGCAGATTACAGTTGATTTAAGTGAGGATATTACTGGGCCCTGAGCCTTTAATCTGATCTGCATGACAAGACCCACATGGCTGCAGCCGTACTGAGTTCCCTGGGACTTGCAGCCGTCCGTATGTGCTCATCACATAACAGGGCTGGTCACATGTGGGCTGCGGGTTTGTTACTCTTGCTCCAGTTTGTGTGTCATTGACCAATACCCGCCTTTCTAAAGCTGGGGAGATGATTTCTGGCTTGGCAGAGAGACAACAGCTGGAGCAAAATGTCTCATCCTGTTCACTTTGTTCATATAGTAACAAATATAACAGGAAAAAAAAAAAAGAAGCTTTTAAACCTTCTGAAGCTATTAGAGTGTTTTATCCAGAGGTTTAATCCATGCTGACATCTTTAAGGGTGTCTAGTGAACTGTTTTGGAAACTGTAATGAGGTATATGCTTTTTTCTAATCATGTATGTGTGTTTTGATTGCAGGAGGGAAGGGAAGGTTGATAATGAGAATGGGTGGGATGGGAAGTCTTTTCTGCTTCTAACCTGAATCCATTTCCAAGATATAAATATTGGTTCATTGAGGATGTAACTTTCCCTTGAATTCACTAATTTCATTAAATGTATAATGCAACTTCCTCAGAGATGCAAAATGATTATATATTAGATAGCTGTGCAGATATAGACACAAGTACAAGGATTTAACAGCTCTGGATGTTACGCTTCAAGTCTTCCTTCCCGCTCCCTGTCGTTCGTGTTTCCACATTTCTTGCCCCAGGAGCTGTCTGTATCACAGAGAGCAACGACTTCAGCAATATGTAGTCATTGGATATTTTTTTTTCTACCCCACCTCAGTCAAGACAAGTTGTTTTCCAGAGATTTGGACACCAACAAACATACCTCTCTACACGAGCTTGGAAAGAGAAGAGCTTGCTAAGGTAGACTCGTTAAGCGAATAACGACAAGGAAACCAAAGTCTGCTCCACTGAGTCACTAGCATTACAGCAGCCAGGAGATGCTGTGTAATATTCAGATGATGTTAGCAGTCCCCAGTGAAGGGGTATGTTGTATTTGCTGAGAGGCTTATAAAATTAAGCAAACTATATATACTTAACACTAGCTGGAGAATTGATATTCGCTATTATTAATTCCTTATAACTCTCTTCATAATACCGTGTTATCCTTGCTGTTGTGACTTGCTTTATTTGTCACCTGGAGTAGCAATTCACACACATTGTTATTCCTAGGTGTGGATCTAGCAGTTCTGCCATAGACCTCACTGCCCAAACCTTCCCAGAGACTTTCTTGATGGAAAATATTACAGTCTTATGCAGGAATATCCCATTCTGGCTCTAAGAAATAGAATATAGGAAAGAGATGAGACGTTCATTCATTTTAACCGTAGGATGTGCCAGTTGCAGAGACTGGTTTTCTTTGTTTGCAGCCAGCGAGCAATTTCTTGCAGATTTGGGGGAGAGGCTGCAAACCACAGACACCTTTAGCAAAGCTCTGTCGTTGCAGCAGTGGAGCTGCCATATGCAGAGCACAGGCTGTTGAGGCAGAGAGCTAAGAGTGAACAGAATTGAAGGAAGCTGGAGACTTCCTAACGGGTTTGAGGATGAGAGGCTTAAACTGTTGGAGAAAGGATGGGTGGCGCGACCAGCAAGGTGTAAAAACTGGACAGAGAGGCTGCGTGGGAGGGGTTAGGAAGCCCCTTCGTGTGGGTGCTGGGTGATGGCTGCGGTGTTGATGGTGATGAGCGCTGTGCTCTGCCAGTGCACAGGAAGGAGAGAGTACTTGAAAGGAAAATATATCAGTAAAGAATAACAACAAAAAAAGATGCGAATTACAAGACAGTGGTAACAGAGGAGCCATCTCTGTTGAAAAAGATAAATTCTCAGGGATGGGACAGATCAAAGGAAAGTGTATCCCAAGATTAAGGCTACTGCATGAAGACGTTTCCCATGAGGCTTACAGCCTGTAGATTTTTCCTTAATCAGGTTTTAAGAGTCATAGGTATCAGTTATATTCACTAGCAGCACCATAGAAAACTCAAACATAGAAAATTCAAACAATTACTAAGCCCATTTATGCAACATCTCTCTTTGCTCACAAGAGCTCAGGGTTTTATAAAATCAGATGCATCAGGAAAAGATCTCCGTCAACTAAATATTTATTTTAAGTGATATCACTGGAAAATGTAATGGATAAAGGAAACTTAAGCTTCTCAGGCACATGTTAAACTAGTGACAATCCTCTACTCTGATGTTTTGGCATATCCTCTTTTATATTCCTGTCATCCACACGTGGCTGTCCCTTAACTCCTTCAGGGTTTCCATCCCTTGTCACTCTTTTCTCTGCAGCTAGACAGCCATGGGCCATTTACCTAGAGAGGATTTGGAGGCAGTCAGAGGGCTGTATCAATAATAAGGCTCAGGAGAATCTTTTATTGCTTTTGTGGGAGCAGGACATGAGCACAGCAAGGAATGATTTCATCCACACGTAACAAGTTAGACACTGCCAAGTGCCACTTTTAATTCTCTATTCACTGATTAGAAGAAAGAAAGGAAGTAGATCAGAGACCTGCCTAATTTAGCTGTGTATGTTGCTGTTCTCAAACTCCTAGCTAGCTGTCTCACAGTAATTGGGATCCATAACTTAGTCCAGGAGTTGGTAATTGCCATTGCCACTGTTTGTGCTATGGCCAGGTAGTGATTGTGGCACTGGGGGGGATGAGGTGCCTAAAAGCAGAGTCTGGATTCACTGCCAGGGAGGAGGACGCCGTGTCTGCCTCTAGGCATTGCGTCCTGACGCAGAGCCAGTATAGCCTGAGCGAGGAGAAAAGCAGACGAGTAGCAGGCTGAACATGACAGGAAGCATCTGGGAAGAGAGGACGGTTTCTGCCACCTGCAAAATCGGGAATGAAAATCTGATATTTTTGTCTCTGAGGTCCTGAGAACCATGTCTGCTTTGATGGTGTTGGTTGTGGTAAAGGCTGCTTGGAGTGCCCTGTTCTGTGGCGCAGGTTTATCCAAGAGGAGCTGCGTGGCAGCCACCTGGCACTGCCTGACTCTGCTCCATCAGTAGCTTGGCTGATGCCAGATGGTATTTGAGACTGTTTTTCTTATTAACCAAAATATTCTTGAGCCCTGTGGTTACTCAACCACCCTGCTACTTCTTGACTGTTTGGAGTGATAATGACAATAACAACTATTAGTCTTGCTTGTTGAAGTCACCTCTGAAGCAAGAGGCATGTGGAGATTGCCAGAGCTTGTGACCTGCTCTCAGGACTCAGATGCTGTCTTGTTCTCTGGGGCTGAAGGGGTGTAGAGGCAACGAGGGTGCTCCGGATGGAGACAGGGAATGAGCACGGAGACGTTTGCTCAGCAAACAGATACTCTATGCCAAAAACAACAGATTAAACACTAAGGCCCCAAGTAACTTTAGCATGACCTAATAGAAACGCTGCTGCCCAAGCAACCCAAACTAGGCTCTAGCACTTACAGAAACTGTCCTGATGCACTGAGGAAAATCAATGCCCTAGGACAGCATTACAGCTGTGGAAAATGAACACAGAGACAGTGAACAAAAGAGACAACAAGGAGAAGAAAAGAGAGCTGGGGCTTCAGAAGGAATGGCAAGGCCGAAAGAAGTGTGGGGTTGTCGGAAGATAGACCTGAAGCAGCAGGGTACTGACTGGAAGAAAATAGGTACTGGAGAGCTGCTAAAAGAAGTAGTGGTCATGGGGTCAGATGCTGCAGAGGTGGGTGCAGAAGGACATTTGGGAGGTGAGATGTTAGTAGGCTTCCCAAAAAGCTCTTGCCACCTTCTGAGGGCAGGTGTCTGGCCAGCTGCAGTCCCCAAAGGGCTTTGACAGGTCTAGAAACCACCACCAATTCCTTGGAGCAGATCATTGTCCATTTTCTCCATCTGCTTCTGCTCTTGATGGTGAAAACTCAAGCCTGCTAGAGGATGCATTCCTCTCTTGGAATAAGAATTGAGGCTCATCAGTGCAAATCCCACACAGACTGTCTTTTGAGGAAGGTACTTCCCCAACAAGTACCCAAAAAAAACCAACCAAACAAACAAACAAAAACTATTTTATCAGCAAGAGAGACGCATAACATGGGTCTGGAATGGCATAACATTGCGAATCTGTTAACAACGGCCTCTATTTGTGTTAGCTAAATAACATTTCTGTCTTTGACCCAGCCTCTCAAGGCCTTTTACAGATGACTAACAATGACCTAGACCTTCATTATCCCATCATTACACAAATCCTGGTGTTAATTTATGTATAGGAAAGAAGTAGCAGCTACATAAGGCCCCATCAGCTACATAATTACTGCATATATTATAAAACAGCAGCAAATGCTGTCTGTGAACACAAACTATCTCTGCTCATTAGAAACCTGCAAGAATTAATTAATGAGGGTCTGATTCTGCCACCCATAGCCACAAATATTGTCCCAGTATGGCTTAATATTCAGCTGTCTTCATCTTTAGGATGACTTTAGTGGAGAGATTCTAGACCTATCCACAAAACCTAAGACCAGCATCTGGCCTAGGTAAAACCAAAGGCAGCAAACTGAGTGGTGGATTTTCCCAGGCAGTCCAGCTGTCTCTGAGAGCAGACACAAGCCCTCTTCTCTCTTTATTTGCTCCTATTTCCATCAAAGTCCAGGAGTGTTTTTAGCTTCACTGTCAGCTCTCCAGCTCTCCAGTGAGCCTACCAGTAGCTGATGCAGTGACAGACTGAAAAATAGGAGAGGAGGACGAGTCCTGCGTACTGAGAAGGAGATTTGCACGCTCTTCAGTGGAGCGAGAGGAGACGTAGTGATGTTCAGGAGCCCCATGCTTTGCCTCTCCCTTGAGGAAGGGGAGTGTTTGTTGTCTGTGCATTCCCCCATGTGAAGGACATTGCCCTCAACACCGTTTGATGGACAGTTGCGGAGCTTTTGCTCTTTGCCACTGGGGTTTCTCCTCTCTGAATCAGTCCCAAGCTGTTACCGTCACTGCTGACTCTCAGCAGGCTGGTGAGTCACTTGGCCTTCCTGCCGGAGAGGGGCTCAGACTTGGGTTTCAGCTCCTATCTAAAACTATACGTTCGAAAGAAGTCAAAACACAGCTGTCACAAGGGGAAGTCTAAGTCCCTAATTTATCCTGCCTTCACAGCTCCTCGCAACCAGATCTTTTAGGTTTCCTAACAGGATCTGTCCTTGGGAGATTTGAGTGGTCATATCTGCTCTGCAAAGGTATCCATCACAGAGCAATGTCTCCTGGCATTAACCAGGCTCTGTGTGAAAACCTGGTAGCTGGTTTCTTCGGTTGTCCCAAAAACCCGTGCAGGAATGTGCAGGGGCAGCCTGGGAAGGAGTTAAAGTCATTTTCCATTTCTTTTTTTTGTCAGTGTTTGAGCTCTTGGAATGCAAGTCCAAATTAAACATTTAAAACAACTGAAATGAGCCTATAATTTAAATAGAAAATGAAAGGATTTAGGAATTTTCCACAAGTGACATTTATATTCTAAGATTAATTTGCTAGCACAGTACTTATAACTTTCCAGATTTCTGTTTGCTTATGTGTGAGAAAAATGTGCTCTGCTACACTGACTATAGTGATTAGTTAAATTACTCATACATCCATTATTAAAAAAGCTCTGTTCCATTTTGAGCCTATGTTTGTTCAGCACCATCTGATAATAACTTTCTGCTTGAATGATGGCCACTAATTTTGTTTATGGCCCCCGAATGTCAATCATGCACATTTTTTTGGTAACTAAATACCGGTTGGTGGGTACAGGTAGGTTTAGATGCATGTTTTCATGTCAGCTTATCAACACCAGGGGAATATGGTCTTGCCTGAGTGATTGATGCTGAGAATTTGGTAGCTGGATCAGTGTCGGTTAAAACATGGGACTTATTTACCTTCCGAGCTGGTATTGCTTTTCCTAGTGAAAAGAAATCTGCAGAAAGTGTTGATGTACGTCCTACAGCCTCCAGCCTGCCTTAGAGAACAGAGGATGGTGGCCACGGCGATGGGTGGCTCGAGGAGCAGGTGGCCACCAAGGTGGCTTCCTGGGGCTGATGACCGAGGACAGCTGGTGTGGGCAGGAAGGAAAGGGACGGTGCTAGTTGCAGGGGGGATTTTGACAGAAACCCTGAGACTGCTTAGGTCGGAAATGTTGTAGGCAATTAAATCATACACACCTACTCTGGAGAGCCAATCTCAGAGCTTCTAGATGTGGATCCTTGCTCAGGAAATAGAGCTGCGGTGGTTTTAGTGGTCACATGAGAGTGGGACAGAAGCTGAGGAAATCCATCTCCCTGCGGAGCACCCAGCAGCAGTGTGCTGATGTTTCCCAAGAAAAAAGGGAAGGAGCAGCAAAACCAAAGTTTAATTGTTCTTGTGTGAAAACAGCCACGCTGAGCCAAAAAAGCAAAGCTAGAGTGCCGAAAACTGCCGAGAGGGAAGGAGAAGTGCTTGTAATCAACAAATAGATAGGGACTAAAAGTAATTGGGGTGGTGCTGACTTCTGTAAGATTTCTGTAAGTTTGCAGGAGAATCCTGCATCTAGTTGCTGGCCAAGTCCTCGGTGCCTTGCTGCCTTTCCTGGTGGCAGTGGCACTGGCCAGGGTGGCCAGTGCTGGTGGCAGCCGCACGCAGAGCTTGCGGCCTCGGGGACACGTTTGCGCCCAGTTCCGCGGGCACCGCTCGCCCGTGCTGCCAGGCTGCTCCTCCGCGTGAAGGTGGCTTTTGTGGCACAGCTTAACGTCTGAGAGCGGCTTTGTTTTCTGTGACAATTGCACAGAAATAAAAGGGGAAAGACCTTGTATGGCAGAGCACAAATATGAAAGGGAAAATCTGCTTGCTGTGTGATGCTCTAGGCCAGGACTCTGTGATGAGCAGTGATGGATTTGCTGCCACATTGCACTCATTTCAGATGCTGTTGCTGTGCAGCAGATTTGTTCCCCGCTCCCCTTTCCTGGTTCTGCTCTGTTTTTCTTTGCCTTCTGCCATCGACTCGAAGTCTCACAAGCCAGGCAGCCTCCACGGGCAGGGACCTGCCAGTCCTGCTTAGCCTGGCTAGGTTTTTTTCTTTTTTTTCCCCTCGCAATTGGAACTATTCGTTCATTCACAGCTAAGTTTATTCTTTCTGTCTTCTGTGCTATAGAAATCAACCTATCCACTATGGATACATTCTTGTGACAACTTCCCAACGCTCCCATCTCCCGGGAAAGGCTGCCTTTCGCTCGCCTTGATGTGGCTGTCCTGCAAGCCTTGCCCTGGTGTGTCCTGCGGGGGCCTCTGAAATGCCCCTGGAGTGGTTAAAATCACAGATCACACAGAAAAAACATGCCTCTAAAGCTGCTCAAAGGATCCAAGGCAACCAAGTCCATCAGGCTCAGGCATTTTTGTTTGACCATATCGTCCATCAAAGTAAACTAAGTACAGTGTAACCTCATTGAACAGAAAAGTATGAGAACTGATCAAACTCGATTTGATCCAAAAGAATAAATTTACAGAAATCTACAGATTAGTGACCTTGAAGGCTTTCACCTTTCTTCCTGATCCTCATTTTTCAGGGAGTACATTCATGAAAGACTGTGGGTCGTGGGCTTCTACCTATCTCGGTATTTCAGTTTTGGTCTGACGTGCTCTTTTTGGTTAAGTCACAGTCTCCAGTGTGAGACAGTAATGATTTTAATTCAAATATCCGCTGTCCCCATGAACTGCCTTCTCATTGCAGTACACTTTATTTACTTTCATTTTTGTTTACTGAAAGTTCTTATTAATAGTTAAGTCAAACTATATGATGCCAGCCTGTCTTTTTCAGGGGTGAATTTTATAAAAAATGTCAGTTTAATAAGATAGCAATAAATTTAATTTAATGTAAAGCAGAACTTTCACTGCAGTGGTTCATTTTATCTGACAGACTTAAAGAGCTCACCTTGTGTCGGCTTGCCATGGCGAGGTATTTCAAACGAACACCTTCTATAATGAGCCTTATTTGCTGCATCTCAGACTTCTCTGGCATAAATACGCTGCTTCATTAGCAATTCCCCATGAATGCTTCTGGTAAAGGGTGATTACTTTTGTTTCCAGGTGTTGTCACCTTTCCTGTGGTTTAATTTAGGTTGGTGTGTAAAAGACATGGGGCGATAGGGTGGCAAGAAATTCATATAAAAATTTTGACTCATTCTCTGTAATCTCACCCCAGCATTTTACTTGCTTTGATGTATTCAGCATTTTAAAGCGTATGTCAACATAGTAAATTTTATACAGCCAATAAAACTTGCTGGTGAGCTCTCTGAGAAATTCCTAGATCATGTAAGGCAATTAATGTTTGAAATATATAGTAATCTCTTTATTGCCACGTTTTACACATCTACAAAATTGGGTTAGCAGTCAGTAGCTAGCTGTAAACTATAGCGCTGCAAGATAAACCTGAAGTAGTAAATACCATATATTACACTGTATGATCTTTTTAATAGTCTAATTTTCAAAATGGTATCAGAGAGAAAAATGCATGGTATTTTCAGCTTATTCCTGAAATATAAATAGTGGAAATATATAGCTTAGTAAATGGACCTCCGGCATATGGTAATTATGCTGATTCTAACAGATTAAGCTCTAGTTTCAGCTAAACGCTAATAAGTGAGGTGTAGCAGCCTTATCTAAATCCACCAAAAACATTAGACGCTGCTGCTCAGCTGTTCTTATCATCAGAAAAAGTTCCTTGGTTGCCACCTAGCCAAGGAAACCCCTTCAGTCTCTTGGATCCTGTCCAAGCCCGGGGTCTGGTGGCTCCCGGAGCTGCTGTGCTGTCCCGTGTCCTGCGTACGCGCCAGGGCACTCTGCGTGGCCAGGGGCTTTGCAGAGATGCGGTGCAGAGATCTGGCAAGGTGAGATGCGATCTCAAGAGACAGGACATTGGAATGGGTGGTTTCCTGAAGAGCTCCCTGGCCTTGGCTATTCTGGCTGCATGGGTGTCATCCCCAGCCCTTGGGGACACACAGCACTGGGACACAGAGTCCTTTAGAGGTTGTGGTGAATCGGGGAGATCTTGCTGTGCCTTCTCATAGCACTAGTTTGTTGGGCAGTTGTTGTTTAACTGTATTCATACGTGCCATCTCCTTGCTAAACTGAAGCCACACAGTAGCTCCTTTGGGACTCTGGGCCACTTCAGCTCCTGACTGTTGGCCTCACTTGCATTAGCTTTAAAACTCAAGCTATTAAAATGGATGAGGAGGGTGGTTTACTGAACTCTGTAGTGTGAAGAGTTAAAGCTTTTTGTGAGATACATAATGAAAAGCTTGCAGACTTCTGTTGGTATCTAAGTAAATCTGTAATTATCAACTCCATGCAAGGTACAAACTCAAGAGCATGATCTTGTGCTGTAATTATGTTGCTTGATAATGTGATACGGTTCACATGCATCTCTTGCAAATTAGAGTTTAGCTCCTAAGAATATGAGTACCTCAAGTTTAACGTCTTAGCCTGATAAAGATGAAAATGTGTGATCTGATTCTCTGTGCATTTACATCGAATTTATGCTAGAATCTATTCTGAGCTCATATCAGTGGAAAAAAGAAGGGTTAGGTCCTTTGAGTGCAACATAGTAAGCAAAATGCAGTAGAGGTTCCTCAGAGCTCTGAGTGCTGTGGTGTGAATCTGTGAGAACCCAAAAAGGCTCAGTCTGAGAGCTCTGCCTTTTCTCTATCTAAAAGACGGTTGTGAAAAACTGGTGAAAGAAGCAACTGCCAAAAGAAATCTTTTTTCTCTTTCAGTGTCATCGACATTAGAACATTCTACCCTTGATATTCCTATTCTAGTTAGCAACTGCTTAGTAACAAACCTTGAGGCTAACCTAAGGCCAACCCCAAGTTCATCTAAAAGAAGGTGCTATTGTATACCAAGCATAGCATGGGTTTGAGCTGCACAGAAGAGAAATAATGATTTCATGATACTGATGGACAGAGCACAGAAGCCTAGGAACTTTCTTTTAGTTTTAACAAACTCAGCCATGAAATGTTAAAAGGGGAAGCAAGGGTCCAGGGGCATGTGATAAAATTATTTGTTTCCTGTTGAGATACCTGGCATAGGAATATCTTTGCCTTTCTAAAGTGTTGGAGTCGTACAAGAGTGACATGATTTTTTGTGATCTTATGTACCCTCTATTGAAAGATTAAGTAAATAAATAGGTAGCTTTGCTTCACATTATCACAGCATTGACACCGATTTGACTGAGGTCTTGGATGAGATTATCATAGGTGATTGAAGCAAGACTCAGGTGCTGCCAGTGTATAAAATAAAATACTTCAAAGAGGCTTTTTGTTATCTCTGCTTGACAAAGAAATTCTGTTCTAACCTCATCCAAGGAACCTTTAAGATCACTTAGTTAAGTTTCAAGGTTTTGGCATTAATGGTGGAGGCAGGATTCCTTTGGAATTGAGTGAAAGAAGACTTGTTCTGGTGAGAGTTCAGCTCTGGGGTTTTCTATCCTAAAATTTAAAGAAAAAAATCCAAGAAAATAACACAAAAACAGATAAATAGAAGAATAGTAAGAAGGCAAAAGCATCTAGAAATAAAATGAATTGGAAGTAGGTATAACTGGGAGGATGGTTGTTTGCCTGCTGTGTCGTGCTTGCCATCACCTGTTTGACTGACAGTGCTGCACACAGGTGTGGAGGCTCTTGATACAGATTCCTGACTCTCAGAAAACCACTCCCTGAAGGAAACTGCCCCAGCAAACTGTCCTAGAGAGCTGAACGTAGAGACACAAAAAGATTCCTAGACACAGAGATGCAGAGGAGCAGTCCTGCATCCCATCCAGTACTGCTAGGCTGGAGGGGAACCTCTACTGAGCTCTAGTCCCGACAAAGGAACCATCAACGAGTTGCAGTTGCTTCCCGCTATATGGAATGTGCCCCCAAAGCAGGCAGATAAGCTGTAGTGCTGAGGATACCTGAATACTAGAAATTAAGATCAGTGTGAACCACTAGTCTATTAAGCAGAAGACTAAAGATCAGAACCTTCATGGTAAAACGTTCTAAAATGCTTTTAGTGCCTCATCCAGGACTAGATGAATGATCAGTGTGTTAATGTGTACTTGAATTTCCTCTAAATGGCACAGGGTGGGCTTTTAGATTTTGTTAGCAACTGGAGAATGTCTTAGACTATAAGACTATACAGAAAGAATGGATAAAATATGTCAGCTGCTGGTGTGCACTTAATATTTTTAAAAATAGAAGAGATTTTTAAAGCAAAGTTCATAGAAAGAAGAGAGGTGTGGAAGAATATGTAGTCTAGCAGTGAAAAATCAGGATATTGAGGTGGTGAGTATGGATGTTCTTCTGCTGTAAGGAATTAGCTGAATAGTAAAGACAACACGTTTGGATAGTGATCGAGTTTAGTTGCTTTACACAAACCAAAAACCTTGCCTACAGTTTGTGCGTGGATGGTCACTGCAATGAAAGGCAATAAATATGTGATATATTTGACCCAACAGTCACAGTGAGACACTCGCAATATCTGAAAGTAGGCACAATATCCTGGAAAGGAGTCCCCAGTGACTCGTAAGAAAAATGTGTTTATCCTGAGTTCACCTGGTCAGACCGCATTCTTTTCGAACCTGTCAGGATTAATAAAGTCAAATCACTTTGGACTTAGTTAAGTGTTAGTATCACCATGAAGCAATTCCCCCTTGACTTGTGAAGCTGCTGAAGGCTCTTACAGTTGTATTCCATGTGGGCTCTCGCCATCCGGGCTGTGAGAGCCGTCACCTCTCCCCTTGCTAAGCACAGTGTTCCCGCAGCACAACCAGACATAGGCTACGGCTAACTAAGCTGCTCATCTAGACATTTTCTTCTCACTTTGACTCATCAACTTCTCAGTGTTTTCTGTCACTCAACATCCATGTGGCTCTTCAAAGCAAAAATATCAAGAGTGTAAACTTCGGTCCTGCACCCTTTGAGCATTATAAAGGGAGTTCAAAAGATGTAGGTGTCCCATGCAAGGGAAAAATCTGCTCTGGAGAAGGAGGAGCTCTCAGATGTTCATGCAAGCTTCAAGGTAGCCATCTGCGATAGGTCTGGGAGAGGAGGGATTAGGCCCTAGCACGTGGTGCTGCAGACCTGAGGCTGCCCCATCTGCAGATGGGAGGTTGCCGTAACTCTGCCTTGTTACTTGAGCTGCCTGAGAGGTGCTTAGGATTCAGCCTAAGCAAGGCCTGGGTGGTCTCCGGGCCATACAGGACAAAGAAAACTGCCACACTGTCCTTACGCTCTGCATGGATGGAAAGGGGTTTTTTTTGGATGGAGAGGGGCAGGGAAGCAGGGGCTTTTTTTTTTTTTTTTTTTTTGCCTTGCTGAGATTTTCCCTGTTTTATAGGACTTACCAAGCACTTGTCCCAGTTCTGGCAACTGCATATAGAGAGAGATGAATGCATCATAAAATGTGTATGGCTTGAAGAGACTTTTATGTCTTTTAAAGAGATCTGCTTGCCTTCCCCACAGTAAAGCGCTTTGAGATCTGTGGATGAAACAAAAAACAGAGCCGTATAGAACAATGAAAGTACTAAAACCCTTTGGGATAGATCCTAAAGTATTAGGCAGGCCTGAGATAATTATCATTTTCCAACAGAGGAAGAAGGCAGCAAGCTGCGTAGGGTTCTGAGTTTTGTCTGTTCTCTTTCTATCATCAGAACAGGAACTTTCAGCTCAGTTTGTATGAAAAATGTAATGAAGCTCTATAGAAAGCAACTTAAAAGCTGGATAACTCATTAGGACTTCTGTCCTCCAATTATGTCCCAATTTGCTTACCACATCAGGTGCAGTTAAATCACACTTTATTTTGTATTTCTATCTATTATTCCAGCAATCACTTTGATGCCTTTGAGGTTATCTCGGCTGGACTCATGGTACTGTGCATGGATTAGGCTGCATACTGGGGCGTGGAGCTACATTTGGACCTGCCATCCTGGCCACAGCTGTGTTGGGTTCAAAGATTACTACTCCCAACTGCTTGTTCACTCCCTCCCCACTAAAGTTTTCTGTCTTCTTCTGCTCTGCTGTTATATTTTGCACATTCAGATGGAATTGTCAGAATCACAGAAAAGTTGGAAGGCAAATTTTAGAGACTGCCTATCTAACCCCCTGCTCAAAGCAGGGTCAACTAGAGCAGTTTGTTCATGGTCGTGTTCACTTTTGAGTATCTCCAAGGATGGAGACTTCACCTCTCTGGGCAGCCTGTTGTCAGTGTTTGATTATCCTCACAGTGAAAAATTTCCTTCTTATGGTTAAGGGAATGAGTTTAATTGTAGGCTTCTTAACATAGTTTCTTCGAGTTGCAGTAGGTGAAGGACGCGTCCCTGCGTGTGAAGAGTGCATGTGGCTGGTGACTGTGGGATAGCCCTGCTTTGGCCAGACCTATCCCTGCTCTTAGCGATGGAGGGACATGTGTTGCATTATCCCTGAGCTGTGGTGCTATGTGCTCTGCTCCCCAATTCCAGCTGCTTCCTCCAGGTTTTTGGCAAATAAGTTTCTCACAGCCTTGGAGTCATTGCAGTTTTACTGAATGGATGGGCTTATGTTGCTTACGAAAAAGTGATATGTAACGAGTGTAGTTTAGCCTGCTGATAGCAAAGCCTGGAACAGAGCTGTGCAAGGGAGCATATCTGTAGGACATAGCTCAGCACAGGCACTGGCTCAGCCGCTAGCAATGGTATGTGTTAGTTCAGACCAGCCTTTTGAGCAAGGCTAATTAGCCAATGCATATCTTGTTACTGCTCTTCTGCTGCCAAGGCTGGAACTAATCTGGCTATGCATGAACTGCACTGTGTTTATCACATGCTGTAAATATGCCTATAAGTTGCTACTTGACTTAGGCTCAGATTCACAAGGGGATTTGGATACCTAGTGCTGCGCAGCCAGCGGGAATTCGGCATCTAATTCTGCCTGAGGATCCGGTCCTGAGGCACTCAGGACTGTGTTACTCAAGAGAGATTGTGTGATTCAACGAGTGTAAATCAACATTGTTTTGCTTATCTGAACAAGGGCCACTTTGATTTATACCCTCTCCTGATCTGTCACGCTGCTTGTGTAGAGAGATGCTGGCATTTTCTCCTGAAGCCTGTAGCTGTGTCCCACGGTAATCTACATTCCACTGCAGCATTAATTTTTTTCAAAATTTGGGAGCCGTTTACAACTTCACTGCCGTGCTGTGACATGATGCATTGCTTTGTAAACAGGGTCTTAAACAACCAGGGTCTTAAATCCATAAACTGACTGGGGTTTGGCAACACTTTGGAAACCTCTTTGCCAAGTAGCATACATTATAGTATCGTCTGAACAGGCTTCACAGAGATCTGACTGTCTGAAACATTCGCATTTCTTTTGCCACTATTTCAGGAAGTCATGGGGCTCTCTTAAGTTTTTTTTTCCCCCTAAAAAATACCCCCCAATTTTTTTTTTTTTTTTTGTTCTGCGCTATGCATAGAATGATGCATCTAAAATACACAGCATGTTTCACTTCCCCTGATATTTTATTTCTTTCAGGATAACATCTTTTTTTCTAATAAACAATTGCCATCAATTTTGCTTTTGGAACTTGCTTGCAGAGACATTCCGTGAACCCACTGTCTGTCGTGTGGCACTTCGGCATTTGCTCTTTTTGTTCCCTGTAGCTCCCCTGTTCTCAAGACAGACCTAACAGGGGTATGGAGAGGAGTCTTTTTCACGTTATTCTCATACACATTTCAGTTCATCTACTTGCAACAGATTTTTTCCCCTTTCACCAAGGAACAGCTATATTTTTCTGCAACTTAACTTTTTACTAAGGAGTCAGCAAGATCATCCTAATTTATCTTCATCCCTTTTAAACAACAAGATATCCATGACCACTCGTGTTTGGCAGGTAATTCCATTTGTTTGCTGTCATCTCTAACTCTACCCAGACTCTTATTAATGAGTCCTTCCATGGCTGGGATTAGTGTGCTTTTATGTGCTGCTACTCTACAGACCTGTGACAAAATATACTTACATACCTTTTTTGCCTAACTCACCCTGTATTGCTCCCTTTCCCTCCAAGTCATGATTCTTCATGGAGGAAAGAAAATCTATTTTTTATCCATCTTTTCCCCCTTCTACCACTGCTTTCACTGAATGAGGTCCTGTTGGATGGAAAAACAATAGGATGGAGCAAGCAGTTGCAGAAAGCAGCTGCGTCGCTCCAGTCTTACCAAAGCAATGTGTCCTCTTCGAGTTCCCCTCTCTTCTTTCCTCTTTTCCACCTCCTTTCACAGGCTGCACTGCCTGGCACGTCAGGGTGAACACTGCGCTTTTACATGGGAACCTCTTACGAGACTCTTCTGTAGGAAAAACAGGACATTAAGGAAACTGTGTGTTGTGTTGTGTTACCTTCCCAGATCTATACAGGTACCTAATGCACTCTGAATAACGCTTATTGGACTTGCAGAGCCTTGGGAAAAGTCCAGGGAACAGAAGTAGCAGGGAATCTGAGGTAGGATCCCAGAATACTCCAGGCTCTCCGGCTGTCTGTGAGGCTGCTGTGTGCTGTCCTCGTGCTGTACATCTCTGCAGCCTGGTGGAAAGAAGAAAAATAAGAGGAGGGATTTATTGCAGGGACAGAAAACGGTTGCACCTGCACCATCATACTGAAAGCATTTATGCATGACCCAGAGAGTTTTATGCCTCTTCTATTCCCTATATTTCTATTGTGTGTCTGCATTGGAGCAAGGAACACCAGGGCTACTCGATTAATCTCCAAGGCCACCCAGCAGGAAGCACTGTGCAAGCTCCAGTCCTATGGCATCCATAAAAGCTTGAGCTATTAGTAACCAAGAGTAACTGCATGGCACATGGCAGCTTTTTCTTGGGAGATGACGAAAACTGCAAGAAATGAGGAAAGTGAGAGATACCACGTATGGGAGACCTTTTAGAGACTGAAGCAAAATGTATTCATAGTGCAGAACAGAATCCACCACTTCAACAACTATGCTTTATCTCCTTAATCTCCAGCTTTGTTTCCACAGTCGTCTACTGACTTTCTGTATTTATACTCCCTAAGTCATTGCCATCCCTTAAATTAAAACAAAAAATAAAGAAGAGGGAAGTGAAGCAGCAGAGATCCTTGACAGTGGTTTTATTTGATTTTAATGTATGACTTTCTTCACCCTGAAGAAATTAACTCTACCGGTGCCTGGGAACAAGCAGCCCTGAGGCAAGCGCAATATGCCTGCAATTACCTGACTGCAGTTACAAGGACAGCAGCACTTTCTTAGGAGTTGTAGCAAGTAGGGCTCTTCCTGTGACCACATGCCACAATGAAGCATATTACAAAATCTGAAAGAAAGCAGAAAATTTAGGGAGACCAAAGCCTGTTACGTAGTTTGAAATTTGTCAAAGACGTCATATTGCTTCTTTGCGACATGAGTCATAGTCTTCAGCAAGTGTTTGAAAAAGGTCTTGGTTTGGCAGATAGTTCGTACTCTTTCTTTAATGTGGGGAATAAAGCATCTCTCTTCCAAGCCGGGCATTCAGTGAAATGTGTTAGAAATATCTGGTACAGTGTGTCCAAAGAATAATAGAAAAGAACATTTTCTGGAGGCACCTACATGTCATTCAGAATGGAAGCAGTTAATAATCCAATTTCTTTACTGCATCCTCTTCAGCTTCAATTTCCATTCTCTTTTATAACAATCTAAGAGGCTGTTGCCAAACTGCTTAGACAGTCTTAGTGGTACCTGGTGAATCATAAATCTGCAGACAATGCTCTCCAAAAGTGAGCAGGCTCAAACAATGTAAAATGAATTCTGGCCTTTTGCACCATCATCTCTCTACTTTTATGGTCTTTCTTAACTGATTTCATAGAGTTGAGGGAGGGCTGTTATTTAGGAATTTTTGTTGTTAGGCCTTTATATTGCTCTGTATGTGCTGAAAGAGAAAAATAAACTTCTGCAACAAGGTAGACAATGCAACTGCTATTGCTGATACTTCATGAAAACTGTTAGGACAATATGCAGAAAAGCATTTGTATAGCATTTGAATAGTAGTAGAGAGGGAGAATTGTGGATTCAAATTTGTTATGTGTTATTTTTTGCCTGTTAAAAACAGGCAAATTCTATGATTCTATGATTTTTTGCCTGTTAAAAACCAACAGAGCAAGCTGAGATGCCAGCCTAGGTCCTGGTGAATTAACATGGCTGCATCACCCACGGCAATGTTCTTGTTAACTGCATGACCGTAGGAGGAGATCTATACTTGGAGGCCATGTAATCCTGAGGATGTGTTGGTAGAGGCTGGGTGATCATTAGGTCAACAATCTGTGCGAGAGAGATGTAACCATGTTAATGAGCTGCCTTGTCTATGTGAAGAGTTAAAGTTTTACTGCTAGCTAATAACATCTCCCTCATCTCTCCCATTCAGTGATTATTCATGTGAAAGAGACATTATTTTTTCCTCTCAGCAATTTGTGAAGAACCCCAAAAATGTTCTTAGCAAGTTCACCATTAGACTAAATTATTTGGAGACTACTTGGAGTTGTCTGGACTACATGTTGGTTCAATTTGGTGGCTCTACATGAACGAGCACTGGGCTGGGAGGAATGTTCTCCCCTCCTGCCATTCTCGTTTCTCTTTCTGGACTTCAGTCCAGCATTGCATAGGATGTGATGGTGACCTTTGAAAGTCTTTGATAGGCAGGTGGTTCTTTGTTGTTATAAGAAATACTAATAAGGAATCAGGCTATATTCAAACTATTCTTCATTTCCATGTCCTAGATGACCACCAGTGAACTCCTCTTTTGTATGGGTCATAGATTCCAAGATAGGTCTAACCTGGAACATTTCAAACCCTGCTTTGAGCTGTGCAGCGATTTTGTGAGTGTAATAGAGTTGTAGCCCGGTTGAATTCGTTCAGAAGTTGTTGAACTCTCAAGAGGTGCTGATCATTGCTTTCTCTGGGATGTCAGAGTGGAGCAAAAGAGCAATCTGACCAACTGAGGTGTGCAAGGTGGCAGCTTCCATCCAGTTGTCACCAGGTTAGCCTGCCCTGCCAAGCCTGAACACACTAGGAGCCTCCTATCCTCTTTCACCCAAACCAGTTTGGACGTGGACAGTGACGTGCTGTGTTAGAGCGACCCTGAAAATCAGCTTTCCACGTGACATGGGTGGTAGAGGTGCATGAACCTATGTGTCTGCCTGATTATGGAATCTCGGCTTGCTCCTGGGGCTCCTACCTCGGATCTGCTGATAGCGGAGATCCAAGCAGTCCCTCATTAGGCTAAGAGCACATTTTATTCAGGAAGGTTTTCCTACATTGATTTGCTGCTGCCACTAGGGTCAGTCTTGGCCTGGGGCCCAAAGCTTCATTGTTGGACCAAACAAATGTTTCTAATTGGTTCAGTTGTGCTGTGTTTATTCATATCCCTTTGTTGTGTTCAGTTTTGCTTTTTTTTTTTGGTAGACATCTGTTATTTTTCTGTTATTGCTTACATAGCCTTTTTATGCACATTTTCAACAGTGAAAACATGCTTCATTCCTCGTCAAGCTTCATTTAGTTAGTCCTTTTGTCCTTTTTTTCTTGTCATTTTCTTTTTTATTGATTTTCAAATAAAGTCTTGATAACTGACATAATTAGGATAAACCAATAGAACATACAATAATGCTTTGTGTTAAAGATCTTGTCAGACGTGATACAAGTATTGTACGCATCCCAGAGATGAGAAGGAGAAAAAGCAAGATAGTGTCTGCAGATGAGTTCCTTTTTGCAACAACTAGAAATCTTAGCATGTATCCCAAGGAAAAATCAAAGGAGACAGTAAAACAAAGTAAAACATAAATAATTTGTAAGTTTGATAATGCTCTGAAGGCATAAAGTGTGTTGGGGAATAGAAAGCGCAAACTTGTCATTTTGCAACTAGCTAAATGAATGACTCCAGAGCTTTCTTTATTATTTTTCTGGTTTAGAATGAGCTCACAGGGAAAGCTATGAAAACCTTAAGCAATAGAATTGTCTTATTCTGTATGAAGTCTTAATCCAGTTCACTTTTTCATGGCTTTTTGTGCTGTGCTTGAGCAGTCCTCAGTCTGGTTTCCATGCTCCTGCTCCAGTCCCTTTGAGGATTGTTCTTTCCTTTGTTCTGGGTGATTTCATGCTGCCTGCCCAAAGGTTCCTCTTTCTTCCCTCCTTCCCTCAAGCTTAATTTTTTTGCAGTTGAACTCCACCACGTCTTTCCATAGGGCATCCATTCTAAGAGGATCAAACTGCAAAGGAGAAAAGGATAGGAATATTCTCTAAATCCCAAAGAAATGCACGTGCCAGCCAAGAAGGGAGAGGTCTTGCTTTGGATTTGTTTTTGGTTAGTACCAGACAAATGTCAAATTTGTAAAAGCCTTTTGGGTTAATTTCATTTGCAATCAGTAAGCTAACAAAATCCCTTGCACGTATTTCTTTTATCACAAAGGGAGGTTGCACCCATCAGACAGTTTGTGCCAGCACAGCTCATGTGCCCTCATGCTTTCCTTCTTCAGGACATGACCACTACTCTATGATTTCTGCATTTTTGATGTGCAGGTTCATCAATGATTACAACCAGTAATGAATTCCTCTCAAATCTCAGGATTAAAAGTTTCTTTTTGAATAAAATTGCCATCACACTTAAATATTACATAGATTTTTCTTTATTATCTTCTGCTTTGTATTTTCATCTGATAGTTTTGTGCCTTGTAATCAGGACTGCTTTCTTCTTCTCCAACTATTTGTCCTTTCTTGTTTTTTGAAGAAGTTTAGTTTTGTCTTCTTAACTTTCATGTTTTCCCATTATATGCCTTAAAAGGTATGTTTATGATCATTTTAATGAGTACAGTTTTAATATCAGAAATTGTTAGCTTCAGTCCACACATTTCTCTTTTGTCCTTAAAGTCACTGACTGAGTCTTTAAAGGAAAAATGGCTCAAACTGGCATCTTGTGGCTTTTGAAATTCAGGACAAAGCTTCAATATACGTGTCCCATTTATCATGATCCTCGTCCCCTTCCTTCCCTCCCCCCCCCCCACACACCCACTTTTTTTTTTCAGACAGCTCCGGGGGAGATCCGAAATATAAAAATTTCAGCGAATAATAAGGAAAATATTTACTATCAAATGCGTTTCTAATTCTGAGATCAATTCAACTGGCAGGATAAAATAGGATGCAGCTGCATGAGTGGTAGCACTTGAAAAAGATACCCTGAGACCTTTTTCCAGCTGTATCCAAAATGCCCCTTTCAAGTGAAGTGTTGTGTAGTATTTAAAGCCTAAAGAACCACCTACCAAGAACATCTCTCTTAGACTGTCAAGTAACTCTGATATGTTTTTTTTTTTTTTTTTTTTTTTAGAGTGGACACAGTGCTTTCATTAATAGGTTTCTTCAGTATTCCTCCTTTTGTTTCATAATTTATACAGGCTATTTTCTAAGTATCCTAGTGAGACATGAATAAGAGTTGCAATGTTATTTATCATGCTCCCACCCTCCTTGGCAGTTGGCCAAGGGTGTTATGCAGAACCCATGGGTAAAGTGGGAGTTACTGCATTGCATCTAATATTGTCACGTCTTTTTTTTTCTTTTCATCTGCCTCATTAAATGCATTTTTCATAGAGGAATACCAAATGTAGAACTTTGGCAAAAAATGAATATGCGAGTAAATATTTGTGCAGATGCGAACGGAGTAGATGCACACGATGCGTCGAGGAGGACCGTAATCTCAAGGACCGCATGAGGGTTGTGCTCTGGAGACAACTGTGCTCGAGCTGTCCGCAGTGACTCCTCCTTGGCTGTGGTACCACCTTTCTAGCTCTGCTAGCGTCTTCTGAACACAGATTCTGCACTGGGGTCCCTGGGAGATCACAGCTCTGTTTCTGTTGGAAGTTGCAGTAAATGCAGACCATGGTGTTGTGAAAGGTTATTTCCCTTCAGATATGGTCTCAGGGCTGTGTTCTCTGCTCCATCGTTTGCATGGGATGCACAGAAGAGTCTGAGAAATTAAATCTAACCAGTAAGACTCATCCTTCATTGTGTGACATTACAGTAGCCACTACCTCTGTGTAGGTTATTAGTGAAACTTGTGAGAAAAATTTTAAAAAAAAGGAAAAGGGAAGGCAGAAAATTCAGAGCTTTGAAGTTACCTAAAATTTTCATTCCCTGATTTCAAACACTAGAGCTAAAGGTGACTGCTCCGAAGGGCCTGTGTTCAGCAGGCTGTTCAGCACTCAGGCTGAATTTTTCATTAATCTGTGTAGAGGAGAGTAATAAGTGTAGGGCAGACCAGGAGGGGCAGTTGCTGAAGAAACAGCCCTCCTTTAGCCCTGGAAATGAACAGGCAGGCCCACACCACTGCTATGGCATGAGGACTGTCCTGTGTGGGCACAACGGTGCTGGCTTTTCCCATGGCTGCAAATCGGTACTCCCCATTTGTAACCACAAAATGAGGATGATTTGCTTCTCCTCTATTTGATACAAACGCTCCCTTTCTGAAGATGAGGACAGGCTCATGGGCGCTCAGGTAATTGAGACGTTGTTTGTCAAACTCATTAAGACCTCCAGAAGGCAGAGGAGGGGCCTTGGCTAGCTGTGCAGTTTGCCTTGTGTGGGAAATCCTGTGCACGAGGGGTGTGAAAGGAGCCGGTTCGGATGAAGGCAAGCGCAATTATCCCGAGGGAATCCCACGCGGTGAGCAGGGAGCACTAGGTACGAGACGAGCAGCTTCAAAAGTAGCTGTTGATTATTGTTGGCTCACATGGAAAAGATGAGCCCTGTTTTCCTGGATTGCTTAATGTTTGCAGTATCTATTGATTTCAGCCAGTGCTGGTGCACGCTTGACTGTTTTGGAAATGTCTGAGCAGCTGGTAATCTGCGACCGCTGCGCTCAATTGCTGAGCAGTTATCATGGCTCGTATGGGCTCCCTGCTCCGCTCTTATCCAGCTCCCTATCTGTTGCGTTATCCTCCCCTTGCGATGCCTTTAGGACAGGGGCTGTGTCTTTTGCTGTCTACAGCAGCTGAAGCGATAAGATCCGGACTGCGCCTGGGGTATCTCAGAGTTACCACACACACACGCACGCATAAAACATAATTATTTATTAATATGGTATGCATCAATGTTAGACATTTCATTGACTTTAATAGAGTTTGGATCGGTTTCCTTAGTACCTCTGGTCTTTCTCTGTTCCATTATTCATGCAGGACCGTGTTTAATTCAGAGTTAGGGACTACAAATATATCTGGTATACTTTGTGACTCACGCCACTTCTAACTACAGTTTTGGAAGTAATCCCTGAGCAGAGAATTGCCTTATACAGGGCTGGTGCCTGTATGCTCCTGCACAGGATAAACGTGGGGTTCCTCCAGCCTGCACGGGTGATTTTCTTTGCCTCGTGCTTTTGCAGTGCCCCTCTGCTTGCCAGGCTGGTGGGCGCCCGGGAGACAGATCCAAGGGCCGCGCTTCCGCTGCGAGCCCTGGAGTTAGTGGCAAAGTTTAACGGGTTGAAACGAGGGTCACGCTCTGCTCCATCCTATTTCCATTCAGGGACGGTCTTTTTGCCAACCTTCTATTATCTCTTGCCCAGCTTTTACCTAAAGATAAAAAGAAGCAGCTTATAATTCATTACAGTTCATTAAAATGAAAATAAAATTTATTTTGCATCAAAATGAAAAAATATGACTTGTTCATTATTAGCATATAAATGGTATTTTTTTATGTCACTCTGCCACAAAATCACTTATATTTTCAATGATCACAGCACACAAAATTAATTTTTGATAGCCTTTTGTGATTTGGTTGAAAATTCTCATTTCTTTTTTTTTTGCATTAACAGCAAACTGTATCCACTGCTATTCATACCAAATTTTAGATAATGAAGCAATTAAAAATACATGGATTGAAGATCTTATCTCATTTTTCCTCTGGCCCATTTCTGCTTCATTATTCATGAAGGGATATGTTTAATTCAGAGTTAGTAATTGCAGATATATCTAGTATAAATTGTGCCTTATATTCTTTTACAGAATTTCAATTTATTTTAGCAAATAGATCTATGGGGAAAAAAGAGCGAGAAAGACAAAAGGGCAAAAATTCCATATCGGCACAGCCAAACAAAACCTTACAGGTCTGCTGCTTGTACAGTGTGTCTGCAGCTCAGGAAAATGTCGATGCAGTGAACCACTGTACTTGGCATATTAATAACCTTGCATTTGTATGAAATGGATGAATTAAATGATTCCGATGTGAAGCAGTCTGATAAATCCGATGACCCAGCGTGACTGTCACCCTGCTGCTTTTATCTGCAAAGCGAAAATGTCCAAAATCAGTGAAAAACAGAAGACATGGAGGAACAAGACTAGATGAATAGGCCAGTGAAATTAAAACTCAGGTATTTTAAGCAAATTAGAGGGAATTTCACATGGCTTGAACATGAGAATGAGTTTGGATCCGTATACCTGGAATGAGCCACTTCAAAGGCAAGTGAGGATGTCTGCTGAATGTGGCTGGGGTTTTCCTAGGGTTGGGATGAGGCTTCCAAGAGGAGCCAGCTGAACTGTCTGGTGGAGAGGAGCTCAGCTGGAGAAGACACCCAAGGGAACCCACGGCCTCATGCCCTCTCTGCTGGGCACCCCCCGGACACGTGGCCTCCTCCTTGGCAGGAGCCTTCTGTGGTGTTTGCTCCCAGCCCGGGGCCATGGAGAATCTTTGTCTCCACAGACAGATGTCAGCAAGGTGGGACGGTGTCTTGGACACGAGGTGGTGGTGGCTGCTCGGCCCAGGCTGCTCTTGGCTTCTAGTGCTGGGACTCTGCCAGCTCTTTGGTGACCTGGTCTCGCTGCTGCTGCAGGAGCAGGAGAGCTGCTTTTTCACTCCTGACTAGGCTGGATTATCTCAGACCCAACTTTCTGGTCCTTTTAAAGTATTTCTCTGCTAAGCATCTGGGTTTATTCTCCCAAATCAATACAGAGCAGGGATAAGGCCCTAGACCTGCCACCCCAGGAGCACCTGTAGACACTGAGGCAGTGCATGGTCCCTCCTTCTCTGGGGCACTGGCCTGGTGGCACAAGTCACCTCGGCGCGTCGGCCTTGGCCGGTTCTGCTGTTTGGCTTTGTGGCAGCCGGGTGATGATGAGTTCAGCCAACGAGTTGACTGCACGCCAGGGGACAGCCCTGCCGCAGAGCACAGCGGGGGGCTCTTAGTGGAGCAAGGCCTGTGGTGCTGCAGTCCTGGCGTCACCCCGCGGGTTTGTAGGTCCTCGCAGACCATCGTCTGTGCTGGCTGCTGCTGCTCTGGCCAAGGCGTTGCTCCTTGGCCATCACAAGCGCAGGTCGCTGCTTTGCTGCTCCCAGGTGGGTGCGTTGTGCTCTGCTAGCCAGAGCTCAGGGGTGTTAAACCTGCTCTCCCTGGAGGAACCCAGCATGGAGTCTAAATGGACATTTAGACTCTGTGCTCCTTTGCCCTTTGTTTCCCAAGCATATGGTGAGGGATGGAGTTACTCCATTTCACGTGTTTCAAGTCTTTTCCTCTGGGGAATTTCAGAATTGTTTTTTCAGAGTGGCTATCACTTAAAAAGAAATTAATAATAATAAAACTAGGTGTCCTGACCTCCCACAGACAACGGGGAAGAGGTCTGATATAGGAGATAGTCTGATATAGGAGATAGGTCTGATATAGGAGCCAGTGCTCTGGCCATGCCAGGCCACTTTAGGGAGCTCCTGTTTCTGGTTGCTCAGGACACAGCCCCAAACCCTCCCATTTGTACCAGAGGAATTTTTTGCACGTGTCTCAGACTTGAAGTAGCGTTTATAGAATTAACTATCTGGATTTATCAAACACAATGAGCAGTAATTTCTAATGCAATTATTAATACAAATATTGTGACTCAGTTATTTTTTTAACTGAATATATTGCAAAGTGATGCATAGCCTTTTGTGTATAGTTCTTGATCCATAATTTGAATAAGTTCATCAATCACAACCTGTTTTGCCATCGTAATGAGTTCTGACTTGCTCTGGTGGCTCTGGAAGTCTTAAAATACGTTGTGACTCTTTCTCTAGAAATGAATCAGCTAATATTTCAGAGACATTTGAAGTTTTATAGCATGTAGCATTTAACACCTGTGCTTCCTTTGTGGTAGATAGAAGTCACAATACGCTTCACAACACCCAGAATCAGCAACAAAAGTTGTGCTAGCTTTCAGCTCCCTATGCTCCAAGAGGATAATTCATCCCTTATAAATAAATGCCCATATTTTGCCTAGATAAAATTGACAGGTGTTGCTTTCAAAGAAATTACACTACATTCAGTGCTTCAGTCAACAAAGCAATGCTCCATAACTGGCTAGCAGTGAACATCAGTTGGAAGGTGTCCGACAATAGCAGGGTATCTAATCTGCCTTTGTTTGCAATGTCACCCGTCAGTGGCCTTGAATGTGTGCTACATGCTTTGTGTTC
Organism: Crypturellus tataupa; assembly: GCA_034781795.1. Classification (NCBI taxonomy): domain Eukaryota; kingdom Metazoa; phylum Chordata; class Aves; order Tinamiformes; family Tinamidae; genus Crypturellus; species Crypturellus tataupa. The sequence continues at coordinate 916,657 of JAWLRI010000988.1, read as the reverse complement.
TGCAATTTGCTGATAAGTGCGTTGACAGCTTTTGAAGCCACATCTGCTGGAAACCGCTGTTGGTCCATCATGTGCTCACTAAACTAAGTATAAAGCAAAGTTCTTCCAAATACATGAAATCTGTATTCCTAGAATCCTGTTTTTAATAAGCTCACTAGAAGCAGATTTCCTGGAAGTCAGTTGTAAGGAACAGCTTCCAGCTGAGTTCTTTTATTTCAATGCTATGGCTGTGTTGTGCTCACTGTGACAACCAGGTACTTTATGGTGCTGCCAAGTCAAGAACGTGTTATTAAGTAGCATAAATTCTGTTCTCTGTATTGGTGAGGAAGTGAGTTCTCTTTCCATAGTGACCTGGGTTTTTTTGTTGTTTGCTTGTTTCCACTTTGGCATGTTGCTTCCCCTCATTCTACAGTTTCTCCCTGGTGTTTTCCTTCTGTCTCCCTATTTGGTCCTTTATCTTTCGCTGTACCTTCCCAGATTTAGGTTGATTGTTAGGGAAAGGAGCAGAGGGGACGTGTGCTTCAGTTCTTTTTCTTCATCTGAAATCATATCTCCTCAATCTCTTTTTCTTTTCCTTTCCTATTCCTTTGTTACACGCAAGTTTCTCATCTCTACCTTACCCTTTCATCAGCATCAATTTCCTCTCTATTTACATTATTAGTTGACCAATTGCCCTGTATCCTTTACTGGAGGATGGTGTAGAAAAATACTCTTGAAGCTGGGAGTTGTCTTCTCCTCCTTGCTTTCTATTTTTGTTGCAAGGCAAATGACACAAACAGTCACAGAAGCACCTGTTAGGCCAAGAAGGCCAGTACATAGGCTCAGAAATCGAAATAATATTTCATCTCTTAGTCAAAACTGAGTAACTCAAACGTCCATCACCCACAATAACGGATTATAAACGTGAGCCTGGCACAGACGCAGGTCTTTCCTTCTCAGTGTCCCAGTCACTTAAACTGTGAACAGGCAGTTACATCCACACAAGGCAGGGTTTCATTAAGCTCAGTTGCATTAGCAGCTAATTAGAACCACCATCCCTTGCTGAAAAAATACCCTTGAAGTAGAAATATTTGCTCATCTTTCCTTAATCAAAACTTTATTTTCATTCCCCTCTTTATATGCTGATTCCTGCCTGCAAAAAAGCTAGAAGTACTGGAAGACTGGGAGGAAAAAATCATCTTGCAATATTTACTATTGAATCAGAACCAAAAATCCATTGGAAATCTCATGATTTCCAGCAGAATGTACAGGCCAAGAAAATCTGGAGAAGACTCAAATAAGCATCCAGATGTCTGGATAAGTCTCTGAACTAAAAATCTTTTTTTTTTTTTTTATTATCCTTAACATAGAGAATAAAACCTTAGTATTTATTGATATTAGTCAACTCCCTAAAGCTCATGATGTTTACAAGGCCAAGTAGTAGACATGTTGCTTGCTTTCATAAGCTTTTATGCCTATAGGCTTGTCTCTCCTGGACAAGAACTGGGTAACTCAATTCAGGGATTTAGTGCAAAACTCACTGGGGAGATAACCAGAAGTATTCATGGAAGGGGTGATTTTTAAGTAGAAATGTGGAACTGAGGCAGGAGTGTGTTTGATGGAGGTATGTATGGCTCTCAGAGATGTATAACTTGAGAGAGGTTGAAGTGGGAAGAAGAAACAAGTGAGAAGAGAGACGTTCAGCGGACACCAGTTTCCTACACTGCTTCTTCTCTTTCCTTCATGCAGCAGTGCGCAGAGAGAATTGTTGGCCACGTGTGGCCTGCTCCTTCTGCTTTTGTGTGGTTACAGTCTAAGGTGAAGAAAGGAAGAGGAACACTAAGTTTCTTGACTGCTCAAAGCATATGGTAAAGATCTGATCCATTAAGAGCCTTTTGACGACAAGGAATTTTTCTTTGCCAATTAGACCTGCTCCTGAGGGCAGTAGCATCCAATCCTTAAGAGAAGTGTAGTTTAGGCCACAAAACAATATGTGTTAACTGTTGGCAGGGGTTGATGTATACATCCTGAGCCTTAGGTTAAGAATCTGGTGTCCTAACCCTCCCTCAGGCAAAACTGACCATGAAATCACAGAATAGAGTTACCTGAGGGAGATATCCAGAATGGAAGCTTTATTTATACATTTTTTAAATTGCTTGCCATAAATTCACTGCAAAATATTTCAGATGCCTCAAGAACAAGCAGTGTGATGTGGCCTTGCCATTTCAGATGTTTTTGTTGTTTGCTCTCTGCATCTTTATTAACGGTACTCTGTCAAGGTTGCTGCATTAAACATTGATCTACCTTGACAGCAGGAGCAGGGCATGCATATTGAAGGGCAGGTGTCTGCCCCTTGCCTACAGGATTCCACTCTCACACGTTATTAACTATTGCTTAGGCTCAGAAGACGTGGAGGAGTCTTTCTTTGACAGCAGACTGGCAGTACTGAACACAGACAAATGTCTGAGATGTCATAAAATTACTGTGCAAACTAAAATATAGGGAAAGGAATTCTGGAGTTCTGAATTTTGGAACTGGAAACCTGCCAAACTAGGAGCCACATCAGAGAACCTTGACACTCTCCTGTCAGCATACCGCCTGCTCATTCAGATTTACTAGGCAGGAGCTACTTACCATTTCACAGCAGTTCTCTGCCTCAAGTCTATTTACCTGTGGGAAAATTACCCAAAGGGCATTTCTATAGCACTTGAAGCTTCAGCTCTGCCTAGTCACGAGCTCCCTTTCTCTATTCTTGGAGGCACTTCCCACAGTGATTCTTTCAGGCGATTGCTGCTTTTTGATAAGATCTCCACTTCTAAACTTTCAGGGATTCCTTGAAATTTCCTCAAGAAAAGTGGCAGATTTTGAAGTTCTTGAGGGCTTCCTGGAAGCAATCCAAACACGAAATATTGGTCTCAGCATTGGGAAATGGTCAGCCAAGGTCTCTGCTTGGCTTTAGCTTGCAAAGACTAATAGAAAGAAGAAGGTCTGAACCATTTGGTAGACTCAGAAGTCAGTGGCCCTTTGAAGATGTTTCAAAGCACAAATAACTCCCATGTCTCTGGTCATCCGTTTCTTTTACTTGTTTTAAATGTAGCTAAAGGCACTGAGAAGGAAGCAAAGGATGGAGAAGGCTCCTGTGGGACATTACCCTATGGAGACAAGGGTTTATCAGCGTGGCTTCTGCTGCTAGTACACGTACAGTGTTCACTTGCCATCTCTCTGCTCTTACACAGCCTTTGTGTTGCCCACATTCCTAAGGGGACAACCCCTTCCCAGCCTGGTTTTACCTGGATGCTCCCATCTTGCAAACTTTGTAACTAAAAAAGCATGATTTATGGAGTCTGCTAGTAACTCTTCATTCCTCACTGCTCCCCTGACCTTTCTCCACGGCTTTTCTGATGCGTCTCTGTGAGGTCCTCACTGTCTCCTGGCAAAGGACCTTTGCTGGGGTGTCCTGCTGCTCTCCCCTTTTCTGCTCTTCCTCAAATCCCCACACTGTTTCCCTCTCCCTTTCCCTCCAACTGTGGACCATGGGAAACACTAACACGCCGCTGCGAGCGGTTAAGGAGCCATCGCCTCCAGGTTACACGTGGCAGCGCAGCCGGCGAGCGGCCCAGAGACGCGACCTGCCACATCGACACTCCCCTCCCCGCTCCCGGCCGCGGAAAGCCTGGCCAGGCCCTGCCTCGCTGCTCAGGCTCTTGGCGCGGAGCGAGGCCGATGTCATCTGCTTGGCAGGTGCCGAGGAGCGGCGCGGGCCGCAGGCCGGCTGCCGTGCGCCGGTGCCAGCTGCCACGGCGCTCGCTGGCCGGGTGGCGTGGGACGGGCGCCCATGCGGAGGCTGCAGATCCCATGAAACGCCCCAGTGAGGCATCTTGCAGCTCTGTAAGAACTGTAGATTTCCTTGGCTTCGTACAGCACAGAGATCTCGAGCTATCTCCTCATTACATGCTTGAATTTCTATTGAAGGTCTAATAGTTTTCATTTACGAGGTTTTACTTTGGCAGAGGTTTGATTTTCCTTCTTATTTCTTTTTTTCTTATGAATACTGTTGAATTCGCTGGCTAAGGATAAGTAAGATAAGTTTGAATCTTAACTACCCAGTCGTGCTCCCACCTGCCGGCCCGGAGACTGCAGCAGTTCATAAGCTTAGTTCATAGGCTTGTTTAAACCAGCTTACCTGACAGCATTTGCTGTCTCGTATCTCTCACCAAGAAGATGCACAGCCCAGTGCTTTGCCTGGAGCTCTCTGGATCATGTGTGTGCGTGTGTGTGCCGGAAAAGGAGCGGGGGGAAGGGTTGGTCCCTCTCAGCTCAGTCACATGCATTATACTTCTTTTCCCACCATTTCACCAAGAGGCTTAAATGCAAGATAGGCAGTTGCAACTTCTTCCCTAGGGCTGAACTCTTTCATATTTTAGGTCATATGCAGGTCATGAAATGTTGACCTGCACAGTAACAAATCATGGCTGCCTGGTCCTCCTGTGTCAAGTGCTATGTGTCTCACCAAAAATGATGTGCGTCACACAAGCAGTTGTTCTGTAAATCCTCTTTAAACTTGGACTTTTGTTTCTATAAAAAATTTGGCACTGCTTTAGCTGTTTCTATGGTGAGAACCCCTGCTGCCTTGCATGCTCTTTGTGGTCTTCCATTGCCTTTGCCTGTCATGTTCGCCCTGTCTTTGTGTGATAGCCCTTCTGGAGCCACTACCACCCCACCACCACTGCTGAGCATCTGTGCAGCACCAGGCACGGCAAACAAAACTGTAAGAACCTAAGAGCACCCAAACCACCTCCAGCCCAGTGTGGTCTCTCCAACAGTTTTCAGTAGTTGCTGAGATACTACAAATACTGAATAGCAGAGCAAGCTGCCCTACATCTTCCTCCTCACCTCACTGCTGCGTGGAGCACCTTCTTGCCTCAGTTCTCCCGAACAGCGAATCTAAGTTACTCTTCGGAAGGCACATTGAACTGTTCTGTTAGCCTGGCCAGAAACCACTGCTGTCTCTCCAGAGAGCCCTGTTTGAGGCTTATCCTTGTGGACAGTGATGCTAAAGATGACGCATCCAATGCCCACCAAACACCTCAGGCCCTGCTCCTGTGCCTGTCACCTCTCAATTGAGGGTTGTGGCCATGCAAAGCCCAGAAGCTCATGAAGGTCTCAGCTAGTTTCAGCCCTAACAGACTCTTCTGTCTGGTTTGCACTTTTTTTTTTCTTTTTGACTTCCAAGATCAACTCAAGAAAGATCCCATGGAAATGCTCAGATATTCTTAGGTCTCCCTCAGGAAAGGCAGGGGAATCTTTCCAGAATATTACATCACCCTCATAAATGACTCACACCGCACGTCTGCACTTTCTGTTACTGGTGAGGAGGCAGCTGGGCTGGGGAGCTGTGGTCAGTCTTGACTTTCCACGGGGAGAAAGGGAGACTGGGTCAGCTCATGGTGTTACACCAGCAACTTCAGCAGGGCGAGCTGATGTCCTGGTGTCTGCATGAGGTATCTTGCCTAAAGATGTTGAATGAGAATAAAAAATTTTTCATCATGTTCTATGGCACACCACCCGTTTGCGCCAGTGAGACTATAGAAATGTCTTTTCAAGTCTGCTCCACTGTTCATTCCAGAGAATTGTGCCAATTTAATTCACTCATAAGCTCATAATATCAGAAAAAAAGGTTTGTAATTTCTTTTCTTCTTGGCAGTGCTGTGGTCTCTTCTTTTTGCAGTGTTTGTTGGTTTGTCCTTCCTGAAATTTTATTTTCATAAGCTGTTCTCCTTTTAGGTGCATCGCTCCCATTTTCTATTTGCAGATTTGTGGTATTTGTTTTCTAATTTTGAGTAAATGAAGTCCTAATTGACAAGATATGAAATAACTCAGTAACATGACTCAGTTGCTTTCAAAGGTGGCTACCTTCGAAATAGGGAAGACAACCTTTATGGAAAAATCCAAATGTTTACATGTCTAATCCAAATGGGTGGAAAGGGCAGATATTAAGCGGAGCCAGTCACTAGGCTCAGTATTGACATCAGCTAAAGGAAAAAACAGAGTAGGAATACAAAAATGGCCAGTACATTAGGGCACCTTCTTGCTACACGCATGCAAATGGTGGAGGTGGATCCTCCTGCTTGTAATTCATAAAAAATAATTCATGAATTAACCCATTCATGATTGTTCTGATGATGTGGTTGTCTGTGGCCTGGACACTGTATGGCACAACACAATTCAGCCATGTCAATAATGTCTGCCATGCAAACCCCACTTCAAAGCACTTTACTGACCCAAGTAATACATAAAAATGAGGAAAATTAGCTAAAACTATGGTTAAAATTTGGGTCCAAACCAATTCTTTAGAATAACCAGAATGGCAATAGGAAAAGTGAGAAAGAGCTGTTTGAAATGATTTGTGTCCGACAGAAATAGAATTTTATACTGATGAAAAGGGGCAAAAGAGAAGGAAGGGGTGGTCGACTCAGGCTTGGTATATGGAAAGAGCTCCAGAGAACCAGGACAGAAGGTGTCTCTGTAAGAAGAGAAAATAAAGATAGTTTTGAAATGAGGAAAGTTACAGGACCATTTGAGGAAGGGAGAGAAAGCATCATGCGTATTTTCCAGCTTTTTTTTTTTTTCCAAATAATTTTACCTCAATTGCTTTTCAAACATTAAGTTGAAGATCTAATGAAGGCAGGAATTCTTGCTAGATTTTCATTGCTTTCTGCTTCCAGACCTCCTGGAAATCCCTCAAGATCAGGCTCTCACAGTAATATAGAACATCTGTTCCTGGCCCTAAACTCCTGTTCCAGCCAAACAAAATAACAGTTCAGAGCATCCGTGAACCTGGCGGAAGTTTGTCCCTTGTCCCTGGCTGCTCAGCGCAGCCCTCCTGGAACAGGACGCAAACACAAAATAAAAGTTAAATGAGTGTCTTGGAACACCAGGAAAGCTTCGGCTGAAGAAAGGTTTATGTCAATTCTTATTATGCTCAGACAGATAAATCTATCAGACTGTGGCATTTCCACTGACAGCGCTTCTGAGGGTGCAGTTGCCTTGAACCAATAAGGGCAACTTTCACTCTTGAAAAGCCCCGTGGAAGAACTGATTTAGGATTCTGGAAATCAATAGCTCACTCCAGAACACTCTGTGCAGTGTTCTTAAAAATGCAGTGATTTTAGGATGATCATAATGAATGTAAATTTACTTGTATGTTTAAAGAATGTTTCTGCAAGCTCTTCAAACTAACTTTTTGGGTTTACTGTCTATCGCTCAGAACAGGAAGACTTCCTTGAGAAATACACAATACCAATCATTTGCACAATTAATATCAGATGATTTCATGCAGATGTTTTAGGTTTCTATTCAACTGTGCTCATTTTTTACCTTTTCAGATTTTGTAATCATACAGCTTTTCCTTCATGCAGTAAGAGCAGAACACTGCAGAAACAAGAGTTTCAGAGCAGGTAGGAGGTATTGAAGGTTAGTTAGTAGGTATTGAAAGCACCCACTGTGCACCAGAACTCACCATTATTTTGAACTCACAGGCTTACTGTACTAAGCAAATCATAGTTTAGATAGCCCCCACATCAAAGAGTTGGCAAATAACAAAAAAGGGTTTTAAATATAAGACCCTTATTTATATCTTCTGCATGGAAATGGAAACACAGAGATTAAGTGACCTGCTAGAGAACATACAAAGAGTTTAAACAGAGTACGGAAATTCATCTGTGTTTTCTTATTCCCAGAATGATGCTCTTATCCTGCAGCCAGGATATTTTGCTTTTACACACTCAGTGGAAGTGCTCATATTCTTTTAAAAAGCACGGCTAAATACCTAAGTAGTGTGTCGCTTAAGACTAGTTAACAACATTGTCATTGATAGACTACATAAACATTATCTGTGTCCTTCACTGGTCAGAGCATTTTCTCCTGCAAAAACTTGGGGTATTATTCTGCAACAATACTGATGCTGTAGTAATTACTACAAATGTACAGACATCTGCGTTAATGTCAGCAGCTTCAATCACATTTCTCATATATTTATCTGGTTCTACACTTGAACACTTCCTTGAATCTGGTGGTGTCAGGAACAGTTGGTTTCTGAGCAAATTTAAATATCAATACCTATTTCATAGCTCCCAGGAACAACTGCTGTGCACGGTTCAGTCACAGGCAATGATTAGTCACAGGAGATAGCAACTATTACATGAATATTGAGCCATGCTACTTTAAAACTAAAAACCACCAAAAATGACTCACATACTGACTGGGAAACCTCCATGAGAACATCATGAAACACTCTGCAGTGTGGCGTGTACCCAAACTGTGTGAGCTGCGTTGTGTGGGTCATTTTTCCTCAGTGAGTGTTAGGTGAAAATGTGGCAGTGGGAAGAAATTGCAGTTTATAAACTACTTTCTCATGGTAAAAGGAAGACTCGAAAGTATATATGATATAATTTAAAATTACTTAAAAAATAGTCATTACCTTTGTTGGTTCCCAGGCTATTTGGCACTGTAGCCCTGGCTGAGCACCATCTGAGCACATTAGGGTCTGCACTAAGTGACTTGCTAGGGCACCATACGCTCCTGAGGCAAAATAGCAAAGGGAAAGCATTTCTTTTCACCTTCACGTTGTCCCTAGTGCACCATGTGGCTGTGCTCTTCCCATTCAGTACTAATAGCTACATTTGTCTTGCCAGTAACTGGGTCCTTGCTGAACAACAACGAGGCTGGTCACCTCCTGTCAGCCAGGAGGCGAATGCGCTATCCGAGGCTGACTGGCATCTGCAGGACACTTTCTGCAGACTATTTGGGAGAATAATGTGGTGTCAGAAAAGGGAAGAAATCGTTAAGCTTGTACTGTGGCATTGAATCTGTCTGCATGTTGAGTCAGTGACTGTTGCATTATACAGCCCAGATTAAACAAATCTCCAGCAGGTGCAATCCAGCAGTCTCTCTGTGCTCTCATTTTGGGTTCATGTAGCACAAGCTGATCCCAGTGCTATATGGATTTGTTTACAGAACCCCATTACTCACCTGAAACAGTAGTGAATGCCTGAGCAATGTTGTTTCCCGTGCGAGGGGAGTTCGTCTTGTTAAGCTCTTTAGCTGCTCGGGCTTGCACCACCTTAGCGGTACAGCTTGAGTTCTGGCTTCCCTGGTGCTGAACCCTCAGGAGTGACAGCTAAGCTGAAGACATGAAGATGAGTAAAGACAGTGACACTTGTCCTTGCTCGTGATCCTCCTGTGAACCCATTGCCGTGGTTAAGAGGATACTTGAAGCAGACAGCCCCAAAAGAGCTGCCGCTGGGTGAGGAAAAGTCATCCTTTGCTTTCCAGGTGTTGAAGGCTACTGATACAAAGCTACAGTCTTCTTCACTATAAGCAGATGTTAGAAAAATTCATTGAGGTATTTGTTACTGAAGATTATTTCATCAAACTTAGTGACATTTTGCAGCTAGAATACTCCCCCATTTAGCACATTTAGTTGTATCACTTTTGCAATTAGCTGTGTATTTATAGCACTAAAAAAGACTGGTAAAAACATTCAAGCAGGTTCCTGTTCACTAAGCAGCAGTTTTCTTAACTGTTCTCTTGAGCAATTTGGCGACTACTTTGGATAAACTACAAAGAACAAATGGCCTTGACTTTTAAAAAATGTCCAGAGAAACTTTAAAGAGTATATGGAATTTGGCTATAAAAATACCTCCTGAGGTAACTGGGATTTGGCACTCTGTCATTTTCCTTCAAAACTCGGAGTCTCAGATTTCACTGAGGACCAGATTGATTTGCACAGAATGGCAGGGACCTCTGGAGATCATCTAGTTCCAATGCCCTACTTGCAGCAGGTTGGTATTAGTTTTAAGTATTAGCCTGTGTCTAATGTAGAATGATCATGCAGTGGGGGGGAACTCAGGACCCTTGAAAACTTCACAGATATTTCACTGAGATACGAAAATCCAATTATTCATGGCTCATATTCACTTCTAAACAGTACATACCAATAAACTTAGTAGTCCTCCAAGGTCTTCTGCTGTAGAAAGGGGATTTTGGTGTTCTGTGTCCGCACCTTAAGGATGTTTGAGTGTGTGCTGGTAAAGCGTTCAGCCAGGTGCTGGAGGCTACCATGTGTAACCCAGCAGAAGCCAAGTTCCTACAAGAGCAACCTGGAAAACTGTAGAGGGATGGAGCACCTTTCGCCCTAGCATAGGACCGGAGTCCTAGCATCATTTAAATGACAGGGTAAATGAACTATACAGCTAGTATTTCAGTCATTGATATCAAATGAGAGATTGTGTTGTTTTATGACATAACTTTTTATTATATTCTGTTATTTCCCTCCATTGTTATTAGCTTGGATTTTCTTTCCCAGCCTTCTTCTCGCTTCTTCCTCTCAGAAGGGGAGATTCTTCTGTAAAGTGGCTGCTTTTCTATTGCCATATTTAACCTTTCAAACCCGGCTCCCTCCCACACAAATGCAGTGTCAGCTGAACGATGATTTCTCGTGTTGTGTCTCAGTGGCCGTGCAGACTGTATGCCAAACAAGCCCTCACCATGCTCCCCTATCCTACATTGATGAAGTATTCGGATGCCTTGGAAAAAAACATCTACTAATTCAGCACATGAAGGTGCTTGTCCAGCATGTAGACTGCAGTCCTTCGAGTTTTAAGAAGAGCCTAGCTTTGGAGTCCAAGATTATGTATTTACAGGTGGCCAATGGCATGTTGAATAGTTTTGTGCTTGCAATCATTCATTCTGGAGACCCATGGATCTTGTCATGGATCTAGCTGGTGGCAGGAGCTGCTGCATGGCACCCTGAGCACTGGCAAGAAGGCAACCAAGAAATGCTACTTTTTGACAGCCTTAGAGCATATGTCACTTACTAATGTAAATGAAGAACAAAATGGAGCAAAGCCTGTGATGAAATATTTAAGTTCTTCACATCTCAAGTTTTTCATCTCTGTACATCAGAGCTATGACAGACTATCTGATTTTGGCTTTGTAGTGCCAGATAGTTGCAGTATTTTGTCTCTGCTTGTTCTACCTCTGCAGCCTCCAGCTATGTGCTATCTGCCAGCTGGGGCTCCCTGCGCAGGGGAAAGTAATGCCCAGTGCTGAATCCCAGCACTCTGAAAGGCAGCCCACTCATAACCAGAAGCCTGAATTAATCAGTTTGAATCCTTCAGATTAGCAAGGAGTGACAGCGAGCCACAGAATGAACTCTAGCAGAAGATCTGAAACAGAAGTGGAATTTTGCTTGATCACAGAAGAATGTTAAAATGTTTAACAGAGAAAAAAAATGTAACACAAGTGGGAAAATGGCATCACTACTTAGAGGATATGTGGAGCCTGCTTGGACTCTGTGAAATATTGAGTATAAGGTTAGGATTTTCAGAGGGATATGAGGCAGCCAAATCCCACTGGATGTGAGAGGTTCCTTGCCTTTTCTTACACTAACCGCCACCATGTGGACTAATCACCGTGTCTCATCTTTGGATCAGGGGCCCAACATATCTTAGCAAATTCCTGCAGCCTCGGGGTCGGCCACAGGCACGTGCAGAGAGGATGGGCAAGTACCCCTTCCAGCCTCTCGTCTGGCTACCTGGAAGGTCTCCTTGCCTGAGTACTGATGTAATGAAGTGGTGACGTTGCCGTCATTGAACTATTTCCCATGACAGGGGGCCCTGAGACCTCAGCCAGCTGGTGGTAGAGGTGAGTGGCCTGAGCACTTCACCCTGCTCCTGCCCGTGTCTGGGGGACCCCAAGGAACAGGTCCCATGCGACAGCGTGCACGGGGAGCATGAGAATCTATGAGTGCAGACAGGAAAAAGGAACAGAGCCTAAAGGCTACCAGTGCTGGCCTGTTCTGCACCGCTAACCAGGAAGAGAGCCCACTGTGACAAATGGACAGCCGAGAAATGAAATGTCATTATGGCAGGCTGTTCTGTTACAAAAACACGTCTGGGCAGGTAAAACAAAGACATGTGGCTCCCTTATCTTACCTTAAAAATGATCCAGGTTTCACCTTCAAGATACAGTATTTTATAGCATATAATTTGCAGTGGTTCTGTGATTTTTCAAACCAAGTTGCTTTTTTATGTTTATATAAACATGAATTTAAAAGCAAAGAATAATTCTACTTAGAGCTAATTCATTCTTGGAGCTTTTTTATCAGGAGCTGCAGTCTCCATTATCTGAGTTTTCTATTAGTTGCTGGAAGGTGTTCATTTCTCACAGAAACTATCCAATGAAAATATGAATAACACATAATAGAAACTGGAGAGGAAAGAAGTCTCTGACCTTCCCTTCAAATAGAATTTCATAACTGAAGAAAAGCAAACTCCAGGAGCAATTTCAAGTCTACTCTACTGCTTTTGTAATGTTTTCTTAGGATTTGAGCTTGTTTTTGTCTTGCACCAAAGCTTATTTTTCTGTCACCACACACAAGTCCTCGGGCAGCTCTTCAGGGATCCCTAAATGAGGCTGTTCCCTAGTGCTGAAGTTAGAACGTGGCTGGGGGTGTTGGAGAACCAGCAGGGAGAGGAGCTTCCTGTAGCTAGGAATGGGGAGCGCTAAGGCACCGGGACGAGGATTGCCCGTATTTATTTACTGAGGACAGTGTGTATTTCTGCACTTTTTTTTTTGCAGAAGGCATTAGTAGAGCCTGAACATGCACTCTGTGGCTCATACTGTTTGATAAGCTATGTAGATATAACAGCCAGTGACGTGCGTAGCGGGGTGTCACATTTCAGTTTAGACTCCTCACTTTCCTTGTGACCAAGAGGGAATTTTCAAAAATAGAAAAAGGCTCATGTTTAGTTATCAAAATGTCATTTCCTTTGGGCTTTTATATCCTCTACGTCCGTCCCCATTAACACTAGGTAAGCGTGTTAAGAAGATAAAAAATCCAACTTTATGGACAATTGATTGAAGGAAAAAGACTTACTGTGCTGAGAGTAGCTGGCTCAAGCCTGTATAAGACCAATTAGAAATTATTTACTAGAGACTCAATAAAGTGTGCCACAATAGCCCATTAAAACTGCGGAGGCAGGAGCCTCCGGGGAGATTTCCCTGGACTATTCTTTGCCAGTCCAGCTGTGGCTGCTGCTAGCGTGGGGAGTAAACACAGCATGTATCAACATGCAGTTCCCTTCTGTTTGCAGCAGATTTAAGGATGATATTTATAGGCATCAGTCATCTCTGATCTCTTTTGATCCATTCTTCCCAAGTGAAGAAGCTGTGCTTTAAGAAAAACACTGACTTCATCTTTTCTGTGGCAGAATTAGAGAGAAACACCAATGTACCATCTTCCAAAACACTTCTCATGCCTTTAATGTTTATTTTAACTTTTTTTTTTTTTAATCTTGGGATCTGATGCAGAACCAGGCATGGGCAAGAAAAGTCTCAGCAGATCTTTTTCCACCTCTATTAATGGGTAACACGTCTCTAGCACCAGGCTCCGAGGTTATCACAAATGTTCCCATCTAGAACATTAAGTCCTTCTCTGAGCCCAGCTAATGTAAATACATTAGTATAAAACATGCTCGCCCTCTCTCACATGCATATTCATAATGTAGCAGCAGCTCCTGACACAGATAATACCCTATGTGGAGAACACCGTTATTAGCTCTGAGTGACAAATGGATTTCTAATCTAATGTATGTACGGCACGAATAGATCACAAGAGCTTTGAAGTCAAATGCATTCTTAGTAGCTGAGCCACTTTTGTTATAGTGCAGCATTAAAGCAGGGAGCTACCAAGTCCCCTGCTGCTGGATGACACTCAGCAGCTGATAAATAGGAGGCAAGGGCGCCTTGCTAACATTAGAAATGCTCCTTGGTTTTAAAATAGCAACCCGTACTACAGGCAGCCGTGGAGGCACAAGCGTGCTCTGCCTGACAGGTGGAGCTGTGTTTCTGTGGCTCCCTCTGTACTCCGTCCCCTCTCCATCTATAAAGCTGGCGAGACTGTGTTCTCTGAGCAAGACTGTGACTGAAGTTTTGTAACAAATGATGCTTTTAATAAGATTGGGGCCCACCGTAAAAGAGGGTCTTCTGCAGCCCAGTCCAGAGAGTGCTCTTGCACCTATTCTGCACACCTGTGAGCCCCCTTGCACCTCCTGTGTCTATGGCTGTAAGGAAGCAGGAGTGTGAAGGCAGGAGGTTCATGCAGGATTTATGCAGGGAGCAAAGGAGGATGCACTCAGGTAGCAGCCTGGTGGGACCTGGCGTGGGATGAGCAACTTCCCAGTCCCAGAAAGCTTCCCTGATAGAAAAGCTCTCTACACTGTGGAGTGCCATTGGTGACTGGCACCAAGACATAATGCAACTGATGTTGCTTTACATAAAAAATAAATAATCGGCAAATATTTGGTTGCTTTCATCCCTATCTCTGTTTAAGCCCTTAATCCTGCTCGAGCAGCCAGTAATGAGCATCACAAATAACACCAGGATTTAAGCACCTGCATCACCCCTTCCATGTAAATAGTGCAGCCTGCGAAACCCTTACGAAATCATCACCCTATCACTGCTTAACAATTCAAATATGGTCCATAGCTACTGTCTGCAACAGTTTAAGAAGAATCTGTTTGATGGGAGTCTTGTTCAGGACAGGAATATGTTTTTACCCTTCTGAGTTGAAGCCTAATTGAGAGTAAAAGCTCTGTGTGTGTGTGTATGTGTGTATATATATGTGTATATATATATCTATCTACAGCACATATAGCACTAATAACTTAGGGAGCAGTAATAACTCAGGGAGATGTATTCGTAGGCTGCAGCATCCTCCGCAGTCTAGCTTCTTTATCCAAATTAAACAATACTACATGAAATCCATTGGAAACCTCACGTTAGCCAGACCTGAACTTACATAGCTGTTATGCCTCATTAATTTGGTGTTTACTTAAATGGACTGTTCTGTTCCTTAAATAGGTAGTCTAGCATTTAAAAAAAAAAACAACCTGATCACTTCATGGTGCTTGCATGGCTCTTTCTGCTCGCCGCTCTGTCACTCTTTTGTCTCTCATTTGAATGTAGTGGCACCTTACAAACACACCTCGCTGGAAAGGTGTTTAGTCTCTGAACCGAGACACAGAACATAGAATCATACAGTCATTCTGGTTGAAAAGGACCTTCACGATCATTGAGTCCAACTGTAAGCTCAACACGGGGTCTGCTAAACCATGTCCCCAAGTGCCTCATCTACATGTTTCCTGACACTGCTAGGGATGGTGACTCCACCACTCCCTGCTTGACTACTCTTTCCGTGTAGAAATTCTTCCTACTATCTAACCTGAACCTCCCCGGTGGAGCTTGAGGCCACTGCCCCTTGTCCTGTCGCTAGTTATTCTGGAGACCGACCCCCGCCTCACTGCAGCCTCCTTTCAGGCAGCTCTAGAGAGCGGTAAGGTTCCTCCTGAGTCTCCTCCAGACTCCAGCTCCCTCAACTGCTTCTCATGAGGTCTGAGCTCCAGCCCCTTCCCCAGCTTCCCTGCCCTCCTCTGGACAGCTCCAGGGCTCCTCCATGACTTTCTTGTAGTGAAGGGCCCAAAACTGGGCCCACTAGTTGAGGTGCGGCCTCACCAGCACCGAGTACAGGGGGACGATCACGTCCCTGGTCCTGCTGGCTCCACTGTTGCTGATACAGGCCAGGCTGCTGGTGGCCTTCTTGGCCACCTGGGCACACTGCTGGCTCATGTTCAGTACCCCATGGGGGTTCACAAGGGTTTGGTGAACAAATTGCAGGTTGATACGTGTTTGAGTTTAGCACTGTGAAGTCAACTCCAGGAGGAGAAAAAGATGTTCCAACTGCGTCTAGATGTAGATCCACAGAAAGGGTGCGATAAGCATTTGTGTTTCCATCTGCAAATTTTAAAATAGGATTTTAAAATTCAAGACAAAATGGAACTGTAAAAATGCAGCAAAATGATGACACCAGGAGCTATCGTACAGCCGTCGCCCATGCATACTGCTCCATACTGCATTTTAATTCAAAGTTATTTTTATTTCACAAGACTTTTCAAGAGGCTGAAGAGCTACCACCGCTCTGTGAGTGCAGGTGGGGAACGTGTGTTAAATGTGGTGCAACAAAAAATTATCATTTTTAATGGCTGTATATTGGAAATGAGCAGTAAGTCCATGGCTAAGATATGATGTTGTGGAGCTATGGAGGATATTCAAGGAGAGGCAGTGTTTTCTTTCTCTCACAGGCAATTCTCTGCTCACAGAAATAACACTCCAGAGCAGCAGCTATAGCAACAGGAGGATTGCACTGGGTAGAGGTCAGGGAGTCTAAGCTGTTTTTCACTGCTAGTTTTCACATGCCGTCTTCACAACTGGCTATTATTTGTGGTGCTGGACGCCCTTTCCTGTGATGATATTTCATCTGTTGCTACAGCAGTGATGAATAATTAAAGCTGTCAGCAAAAACTGAAGTACCTATATACCTTTGAGAATAGCTTCAAAATAATTTGATTCCCCATTTGTCTCTGGAAAATTTTTAACAAAAGAAGTTATTGACAGGGCAGAGAAGAGCATGTGGCTGCCTTTTCTCCTGTACACTGCTTGGAAAATAGTTACCAGTGACAGTCATGGAAATCCCTGGAAACTGTGTGTGCTTTGGTGGCTTTCTGCAAGTGTGTTGGGAAGAAAAATCCACCGTCCAGCCCGAGGAACCAAAAGCACGAAGCCAGGGAGGGAAGTGTCCTTTACTCAGCCATAGTGCTCATTCCCTGTATTTGCTTTTAGGAGGGAAGAAGGACCTGGCACGCTGTCTTCCTCACCTCACAAGCCATGTCGTGACCTGCTGCGCTACTCTACGTGCTTTGCCAAATGTACTAGGGCAAAAAATCTCCTGCTTCTCCCTGGATGACGGTCAGTGAGAGATGGGGATGCCTTTTGTCCATCCTGAGTTGTTCCTGCTCGTGGGAGAGGTTCCAGTGTGGATGCCAGGGCTCTTTTATGTTTTGCTAGGAATACCAATGCCATGCTGTTCCGAGGCGGGGGCGGGGTACCCGAGAAAATCCATCATTCTTTGCAGGTGCCGACTCTAGTGGCATTGCCTGAGGCGGAAGCTCGGAGGGCACGGCAGGGGCTGCTCCAGCCGTGAAATTTGGGAGGAATGAAGGGGAAGGGGCACCGCTCTCCTCGGAACTGGGTGGTCTCCGTGTGCATCTGCATTTATACAGCAAGGGCTATGTGCTCGCTAGCGCAGCACCCGCGGGGAGGGATGTGAAACATTCCCCAATTAAAAATGTGACAGCAGGGCCAGCAAAATGCCCCGGGTGCCGCACGTTTTTCCATCAGGGAATGATCCTAGGCAGTGTTTTAGTGCTGTGTTTGTGCTGTGAGCACAGCACAGGGACACAGCGACGTAGCCTGGGCTAGGCTGAAGGCCAAGCCAAGACATATAATCAAAACAGGAGTGTCAGGGCAGCTGATTTGTCCCATGTGCAGAGCAGGGGATACACGTGTGGTTTGCTAGGACATGCAGTAGCACGAACATACTAGAAATACATTTCTCCCCTGAAATTCCTTGCTGGCATTAACATGACTCAGTTACTGCAAGAGTGTCACATCTCAACTCCTGGGGCCGTTCAATGGGCCGGTCACTCTGTGTCCAATTTCTAGGGCAGTGTAGGCACCAGGGCAGCAGGTGTTTGTCCATAGAATTTCCACAGGGTTTGTGAAACACATATAGTTAGCTTGCTAAATATACATAAATACAGAGGAGGTGCCTCTGTGCAGCAATCTGTGACTGGGAGAATTAGTTTATCTTTGCAAAATCCTCCTAAAAATGACACTTTTTTTCCTTTCTCTCATTATTACTGTATCATTATTTCTTTCATTATTATAATATCATTATTATTATTTCATTATTTCCATTTCTTTCATTATTCTGTCTTTGTTGGTCTTATTCTTTTGTCTATCCTATCTTTGTTGGTCCGTTAAATGAGAAAGGAAACACTTCTCCTGTATGGATGTGTACAGCAGCACATCTCTAGCTAGCTGAAGCTTAAGTTAAGGATAAAACTGTATCTTCCATGTGTTGCTTGCATTGAACTCCACAAATCCTAAATGCCATAAACACCCAGAGAGCTGGGAGCTACTCGCATGCCTGTTTGTGCGCATCTGTGCTAAGGCGTTTAGCTGACCAGCAGCTGCCCAAATGCAGATAATATCTATGTGCAATTATCTGTCGTACTCGGGCACACAGCTCAGCAGGAAAGCTGATGTTAGCCTACACAAATGCCTGATGGATATTAGTCGCTAGCTCAGCCTCGCTAAAATCCAGAGTTGAAATAGGTGCCAGGGCAGCCGCTGTACTAGAGAGGGCCAAGGCAATTCTCTCTGCAACCTATGGAGGGATCTCAGTTCATTTCCCCAGGAGTCAACCTGCATGAGGTTGGCCTGTAGGCTCTATCTCTGTTGAGTTCAGGAAGTTATTGCATGCTGTGGGCCTGGGGCCGCTTTATTTGCAAGCCTGTTTATGTTGCTGCACCACATGGGGCAGTTTAATGTTTGCTTTTGTGAGGCGGGAGTGCCTGGTTTTAATAAGATTACCCACAAGCATTCAGATTTGCTCTTGCATATGGTAATAAACTGCTCACATGCCTTTTAGGGATCTGATTCCTTTGAGCCAGACACATAGCAAACTGCTTTGCTCTATATTTTGGCCCAGGGCTTTGTTCCACACTGCAGAGAACCATTTTTGTCCTCAGACCCTAGAGCAAAGCGAGCCCAGTTGTTCCCTGGGCATGGAAGTCCAGATCTGGAGTGGATGATATGGCTCTTGCAGTCCATATCTCCTGCAAACCTGGCTGCAAACCAGCCCATGTCGGTTTTCCTAAGGCTCTGGACTCCCTCCTTAGCATCTCGTGTTGAGATGTGGTCTTCAGGGGTCAATGGGATGGGCTGCCAGGGCAGAAGACACAGTGCCACTGAGTCAGGTTCGAAACCCCAGAGCCTATTTCTAGCTCCGTGTTTGGTCTGTGTATGATATTCAGCAGAGGACTTCAGCCTTTCCTCTCTCCTGCCATCCCTGTGTTTATTTAGATGTTCAAGCCCTGGGAGCAAAGTGCTTCCATACAAGTGTAAGGTTCTCCATACTGTCACACTTGGGTTTGCCTGGGGCATTTGAGTTAGGCCTACCTGGTGTTCTGCTGCAGGCGTGAGTTCAGTACTGGATGGCTCTGTGTCAGTTTGAGTCATTAAGAGTTCCCTCGAGGGCCACCTCGCCTCCCAAGGGGCTCTTGCCCAACGTTGGGATCAGCATGGACCTACCCAGCATATGGGACCAGCAAGGGGCTGCCACAGAGCGCAGCGCGGAGGCAATGGAAACACGAGGGAAATGCTGCTCGGGCACGCGGCCCTTTCTTTCCTTGGAGTCTTTTCTCCTTGTAAAGAGGAGAAAACTTGCAAATCAATACAACTGAGTAATCAACAAAGTGATAAGAACTGCTGACTAGACTTTTTCATTCTCAGAAAAAGGATGTGTTTCACTTCTCTTTCTCTGCTTTGGTCCCTTAGTCAGCACAACTTACCTAACACCCTCTTAACATTTAGCTGCATGTGTGTTTTATGTGTGGTTGTGGTTATTCAGTATTATTCATATGGCATTGCTCGTTTGTGCTGCACCTCTGCAAGTCACCCTGCTTACTACTAGACTGCCAGATGCACAAAATAATGTGTAAAGATACATCCTCTTGGGGCACAAGTTCCTCAAAATGGCAGAAAATCAAGGTAATAAAATCAAGCGCATAACTATTATCATCAAGGCATAAACCTAAAGGGCACAGAGACCACATATTGTTAGATCTCACATTATTTATTGCTGTATTAGACAGGATAATTATTGCAGTGTAAAGGATGTACGCTTCTCCCATCACGGGGAAGGAAAGAACCATACAGCCCCAGGAAATTTGGATATGAATTTCTAAGATTTAGAAGGTTTGATTCTAAAGTCCATTGGAGTCCAGGAAAAAGTCTCATGGATGAAAATTTGTGCTTCTGGTTACACTTTTTTTTTTTTTTCTCTTTTTAATTACCTAGAATAAAAGTGAGGGCTAGGAGTCCATCACTGAACTGTGCTAGGAGAAACTCAGTGTTACTTTATGTACATGAGAGATCAATTCCTCTCTCTTTTTACACCTGAATTTTGATGGGTAACTCATCTTTCAGTTTCATGGTTAAAATGAGAAAAACAAGATATTGGAAGGAAAATATCTGTGGATCAACCCTGTGACAAAAGAAATGCATGAAAAGAATAAAAAGCCAACAGACCCTTTTGGGGTCAAACAGGATTTTTGTTTTCAGTTAGAAATTAAGATGGTGTTTTGTTTGGGTTGTTTCTTTATGTCTTTTATCTTCCTTTAAATAAGAAATTAAGCTAGATGATTATAAAAGGTTTACTTCAAAATCAAATCAGAGACTTTGTGGGTCTTTCTGGAAAGCAGCAAGGTTAAAAAACTAACTAAAATCTTAACAATTCTATCTGAAGAGGAGCAGCAAAAGGAAACTATTCTCGTCATGTTTTCACAGATGAAAAGCAAAGGTGTGCTGGAGCTGAGCAACAATAGCTCACAAAAACTGCATACAGATAGGAGTATCACCACAGTTTCCAAGAAAGCAGCGCTGGAGAGCTCTCCATCCCTCAGCTGTTTGAAGGGCTCAGGCTGCAACACTATCAAAGGCAACGCTGAAACAACTGTGACTGGTAGGGCAGAGAAGTCAGTTTTTGCCATGGGGAAAGCAGATGTGTTTGCTTCATGATAATAGTTTACAGGAAGAAAGCTTTATGTTTTGTTTTATTTTCCTCAGAAAGCACAGCTTGGAAAGCCACAGCTCTTTGTGGCTTCGCATAATGTATATGAAAGTCAGATCTGGTTGCTGAAGAATGTGCAGTTAAGTAGTACTTGAGAAAACCAAGCCACGGAAGTTGTTGGGATTTCTGGACTTTTTTCAATCAACGAGCCTTTAAATATCAGTTGACTCCTTATAAAATGGCACGAAGCCGAGTCATGTTCCTCTGAACAGGAAAGATTTGTGATTCCAATGAGAAATGTAAAATTAGAGAATTTCTTTGCATCGTGCTCTATCTCTTTTGTTGAAAAAATAAACAGATCACAGTTATTTTTGCCCCTCCCTCTAAACAAGAATATTTTTATAGTAAGAAAATTATCAGGAATGTGAGTACATTGCTGTTCCGTTACCAATGTATCTGCCTACAAAGAACCTACTATGGTCAAGGATGACAGATTCAGCATGTGAAAGCAGAAATTTGCTAGGAAGATTCAATTTAGAGAAGCAAAACATCCAAAATCACTAACTCACGGAAAAAAGTCTGTGGTCCCTGCACTCTGCAGCCCACAGAAGATGTCCCAGCAGCTCCAAAGGACACTGTGGCTTGAGGGGCACTCAGTGGCCATTCAGGGAGACCGTGATGAGTCCCCTCCCGTCACGGCCTCTGCAGTAAACACCAGCGATGAGGATGGGCACCAGCATCCCGGCAAAAATCTCACTGATCCCAACAGTGGGTGCTCAGGCTTTGCTCTCTTCCTGAGTCACCCCTACTGGCACCAACCTTGTTACTGCAGGGGAAAAATCGCAAATGTCATTTTTGTCTTTTGGGAACTTTATTTTTACTGTGCTCATAAATAGAAAGACTTCAAATCAGAGCTATTTCCACAGGGAGCCAGAGTTCAGGATATTTGCTTATGTTCTTGTCGCTAATAAAACCAAATTGACTTTTAAAAATAGCCCTTGTGTGTTATGTAAACAGAGCAGGAATGATGCAGCAGACGGGGAATGAGACTGGAAAATGAGTGATCTAGAAATTATTTCTCCATCTGCCACTAACTTTGGGAAGCTCCCTGGCCTCTGCCTCTCCATATGAAGCCATGTAACCACCAGCACCTCCCTACCTGTGAAGCAAGCCGGGCCATGTATGAGTGAAAATAGACGGTAAGAAGGAATGAACTGCAATAAAAATGAAAACTCCAGCCTTCTCTTATGTGAAAAGTCGACTTTCTTCTTAACTGCAGACATTTGTAACTAGGGGTAGATGCATATCAGCATGGAAGAATGTTGAAGGACCTCTCCAAGTGTCAGCAAATCCCTTTTTGTGTACCCACAGGCTACATTTGTTCATGGTGGAGGTAAGTTCTCCCCATTGCCCAGCTGGCATGAGGTCAGGCCGCTAGTTTTCGTGAGCAGCCCAAACCAAATACACCAAAAATACAGCGGGCATTAAAGCGCGTGGCTGATTTCCAGCCATAACTCCACACATGTGAGGGCTTTCTGTGGAGTCAACTGGAGCTACTCTTGGCAGGTAGGGCGGTGACTGTCCCATCTCTGTTCTCATGAATCTCTCCGAAGCCAGCATTATCCAGTAGGAACCTAGCACAGATTAATAAGGTGGGTTTATTCCTCTGTCACATCTTAGTGAATGCACCGAACAATCAGTCATGGAATCACTGATGCTTTCATGCACGTGTTCTGAGGGACAAATCCTCAAATGGGAACTGAGGAACATGATTGCTGTCTCCCACGGAGCTGATCACTTAGTAATAATTGAGTAGAAGAATTCCCTGGAAAAAGTCTAGTCTTTTTTTTTCTTGTTATATGTGATTTTTAAGCCAGAATCTCTTGTGAGACCCAACGGACTGTATTTCAGTGTATATGTTTCAGGCAAAGTAGTGGGGGAGCATCCCATGGTACAAAGAGCCACGAGGGCTGCCCATCTTGCATTTGCCAACTGCATGGTGCCAATAGCAGCCCTTGTGTCTTCAAGGGGTAGAGGGAGAGGAGGGTGCCACTCAGTGTGCTGGGGAAATGTAAATGGATATTGAATATTTGTGGAACAAGCTGCATCTAGGAGAAGTGAAAGGGATGTTAAAATACTACGGATGTGTGAACTCTTGCATCTTTGCCAGCTGCAGATTGACCAGAGATGGGCAAAGAGAAGGGCTGTATGGATATGTGTTGGGTTTAGCCTTGGAGTCCTTGAATTAAAGGTATTGGTAAAGCTCACAGTGTTAACAGAGTAGTGGGGAAGGGATAAACCTAGAAAAACAACATTGCATGAAGTCGCACATCACCTTTCAGCAGCCTCATGCATAATGTCAGTTTTCTAATGTTTCATTTATACCCAGATAAACGAATGCTGGTGCCTTAGGGGACAGCTGTGAAGATGAGTACTGTGTTACATGGAGTAGATGAGGGAACAGCTACATAAACTTGAATTTGCCAAATGTTTTCTAAAGTGCATATTTGTTGGCATATAAATGCAACATTGGAAATCATTAGAAATAAAACAGAAAGTGGAAGCTGTGAACATTGACCTGCAATTGGCCTGGAATTGCGGAAACTTTCATTTTTGTCCACTGATCTGTATTTTAAAATTTATGTTAAACAGAGTTGACTCCGAAAAATGGGATACTTACTTAATGGTTAAACATACACTTTAGTGCTTAATGTTGAATATCTGTTCCTTAAAAATGTCGTCCCCCAGGTAAGAGGACGTCCTGCCATATGAAATAATGTCACCAACTGATGTCAGGAGAGACCTGTATGTTCAGACTCATCCACACTTGTAATTCTCTAGGGTGGGCCATTAATGTTAAATGAAAGATCGAAAAATGAAAAAGGCTATTTTGTGACCTCCCAAGAAACAACAAGATGCAACTTGGTAACTTGATTTTTCATTGACATTTGGTCTTCCTTCAGACAGTTGTTTTATCAAGGGCAAAATATGAGTCAAAGAGCCTGACTTGACTTACAGAGTAGTGCTTGAGTAGGGGGAAAAAAACAGCCAAATGGTCCCTTGTTCTTGGACATTTAGTGGGGTTTCCCCCAAGGCAAAGTGGGTGGAGAGCCCAAGAGGAGCGGGAGGCCCTGCCGTGGGGGCTCTGCCCTGGCATCCCCCTGCAGCCAGGCCTAGAGAGAGTCACAGGACTCGGTGCTAATCCCGGCTTCGGATAACGAGAGGGAAGTAATTGCTGCTGACTGATACCTTGTGCTGCAAGGATTTCACTAAATGCCTTGTGAATACTTGGCAGCTTTGTTCCTTCGCGTAGCTGCCTAAATCACTGATTGGCATTTCTGACTAAACAATTAGGACATAGCAGCTACAGCGCAGCCATCATTCAAGGAGCAAGGCTACCAGATGAGCCGCCCCCTCTAGAGGTTACCTGGCAGACACTGGGTTTATTCATCAGTCAAACTGATGAGCACTCAGTCTGGCCAGACCCTTTTCCCAGCGGGTCCCCACGAGCCAAGGCGGGCGCTGCGGAGCCGAGCGGCCACGCTCATCTTATCGGCTCCCTCACCTTCTCCAGGGAGCTCAGCTGCCTTGACTAGGAGGCAGTTGAGGCTTGTGCTCTAATTAGCGCATTTTAGCAGCACAAGGGATCCGTGTACCTCCAGCTGGCCCAGGAAAGAGCCAGCACTGCAGGTTTAGGAGTGCAGGGACTTGCTGAGCCAGGGACTGGCATTTGGGACCTAATGTGCTCCTGTTGATAGGCTTGGAGCTGTGTCTGTGTGCGTGCAGATGGAGCGGGGAGGAGAGGGACAGCGGCGCAACAGGGAGCCCCGTCAGGCTCCAGGCTCCCTGCAGGAGCTCATGCGGGGACTGGAGCCCGTGGCACGACTTCCTGCTAATCCCAGCTTGGTTGCAGCCTGGTGCCTATTTTGGGAAACCTGGCAGAGCGTCGCTCGTGCACGCTCGACAGTGAGCTCCAGGGCAGCAGGGGTAACGCACACAGGCTTGCGGAGGAGCTGGCTCCCCTCGGCTGGGCCTGCAGCTCCGCAGTGTTGGTGCCGCAGCAGCGGCCGTGTCGGGGGGATGTCTCCCCGCGAGGCAGATGACACTCTGCATGTTCTCCTCATGGCTGCTGGGGCAGCGCTTGCCTTCATGGGCACCCTGACGCGGTGCCCCGGAGCGAGCACGGAGGCTCCGAAGGGGAGCAGAGCTGCACCAGGGACGCAGAGCAGGAGCGGGACGCTCTCCCCACTGCTGTCAGCCCCTTCCTGCAGCAGCCTGTGGCCATGGGGAGAGCTGCTTGTGGCTCTTCACATGTGGAGAAGAAGCGCCGCTCGAAGGGCTGCTGGTGCTTCCGAACTGCAGATATACCCAGTGGATATGGCCAGCTCCACATAACCGCTCAACAGCCGAAGCAGAGGTCTTCCCGGGGCAGCGGTCACCTCCGCATCCCCTTGGCCTGCTAGCTGTGCGCTGCTTTTTCCACTTCAGTGCTAGCAGCTCTATATATACATCTAGCCTAATCTATTCTTCACAAGGGAGGAGGGTGGGAGCCCTAGCATGCTCTGCCTCTCCGTGCCCAGCAGCCCACACGTGTCTTCTCCACCACACACCTGCTCCCGGGACACACACGTGAGCCCCAACAGTACAGATCAGCACACGATAATGTTTAACACCTCAACTCCTGATTAGTCACTGAGGGCCCCACAAACAATGCAAGCTGAGTAATAACCTGCAGGAAGCACACACATAATTGTCTAAGTATCAAACTTGAAGGAGAAGAAAAGAGTTTTCTCAGAATCTCTCATGTATGGACAGAAACACTGCTCTGAGGATAGACAAGATTTAACCGTCTTTGCCATGCAGTGATGGATGAGTGACGAAAGACCAGAAAGTTCCATCACAAAAAGAGCTTTACAGGAGATTACATATGAATCAAACAAAAAAAAAAATAATGCTGTGATTGCAGAAGTGATTTGGAGTAGAAATGCAGGAGACCACGAGCTTTGCAGCAGTCCTGTGGCTCCGGAGGCTGCAGTTGAGCTCACAGAGGTGGAGGACGGTGGTAGTGTCTGTGGGCCGCATTCCCACCACTGCCCTGGCCTGGGCTCGGCGGGCAGGTCCTACCTTGGAACGCTTAGTCTGGGTTTTCAGCTGAAGTCCCTGAGTTCTGCAGGAATTTCCCTCCGAGGACACAGCCCTTTGAGGCCGGGCAGGGCGGCACGGCGAGGCCGCAGGGCTCTGCGGCAGCTTCTGCCTTCCTGCCGCCAGCAGCAGTCGGGAGGCCTCAGGGAGGCTTTGGCGGCAGCGCTGTGGGGCCGCAGCGCTATCCCCACACAGGCAGGGGCATAAATCCCCACAGGGCTTCCAGCATGTGGCAAAAAACACCTCCTAAACATGTACCCAGGGTAAGTAGCCTAAACTAAGCCCGTTGCTACTCGTGGAAGGAAAAAAATAATGTTTGTGAGAGGGAAATGACTTGAAATGTGGAACCCCAGGGTCACTGCAGACCCTGACCTGCTGCAGCTCCACCTTGCCGCAGCAGCCCTTCGCCTTCAGCAGCAACAACTCATGTCCCTCGGCCTCTGACACTGCTGATGCCAGGCTCCTTCATGCTTCTTGCAGTTCCTGGTCAGGAACCATGAGCCAAGGCAAGGCGCGGGTGAGCCAAGGGCCCTCACGTGTGTTTTTTGGGACCAAAAGGAGGTTTTTGTGAGGGAGCCACCGAGTAACATGCAGAGCACCCGCTGATGAGCTCGTTTGGTGTTGCAGACACCAGCTGAGCTGCTGGGAGCTGTGCATGAGCAGGGTGGGCTCAGCTTCTCCTTGCAAAACAATTTTGGGGGTATTTCACTCCATTTTGAATAAATATATAGATATGTGTGTTTAATTTGGATCGATCTGCCCCAAATCCTAAACTATTTACAGTGAGGGAGAAACGGAGGGTGGTCTGGGACCAGGCTGAGATATCTGGCAACCGTGGGGACAGAAGCCGCCTGCTGGTAGTGCAGTTAGCTTTGGGTCTGGTCCAGCTGGGAGACAACAAAAAGACGTTGAATTTTAGGACATATTTCGATGTTGTGAAATGCGGTTCTTACCCAACTGGGGGTTTGTAGTTATTTTTTTGCTGCTGAGTCCTGCCGGGCTGGCAGAGTGGGACACAATCCCCCGGAGGCCCCGGAGAGTCGGAGCGAGCAGGTTCCTGCTACCGCCGTGGAGGCCGCCTCTCCGCGGGCTGTGCGGGAGGGCAGGACGGGGGCCCTTGGGGCGCATTTCGGCAGCGCCCTGGCACACGTGTTGGGTGCTGGGTGATGTGTTGGGTGCTGTGTTGGGTGCTGGGTGCCGCACAGTGTAGGGCTGAAATACCAGTGTGGTGCTGCTGGTGTCTGGAGTCCCCCAGCGATACTGCTTGTCTTGTTTTATAATGTCTTCAAGGTGAATGTGGGCCCAAATGAGATTTTTTTTCCCCCTCTCTTCTGCTTTTGAGGCTAGATCAAGTGGCAGCCAGTATAAATCAGTGTAATTCTGTTGAACGGCTTTGTGGTATTAAATTCACGTCGGTGCTGAAATGCACCCGCGCCTTAACCAGCCCTGAGCTTAAAGGCACAAGCAAGAAAAAAAAAAAAAAAAAAGGCTCTGTAGCTTGTGGCTGTGAACTACAGAGGGCCCAAGCCGCCCTGCAAGCACCTGTGCGTGCACATAAACACCAGGCAATGGCTTTCTATAGCATCTCTCCTTAGCAGTATCTGATAAATGTATAGCATTTGTGCTCATTTTAATGAGTTCTTCTGCTGAAATCTGCTTAATTTATGCTAATTAATTAAAGGAATGTACAAATTAATTCAGTATTAGCCGTATAAGAGGTGGGGAGGTGCCGAGGCCCAGCAGCACCAGTGGGCACTCTCACTCCCCAGCAAGCCCAGGCCAGAAAAACCTGTGGGTGCCAAACAGCTGCCTTTTAGGCTTAAATTACCCACACTGAAACCTGTCCTGAGACCCTCTGCAGCAAGACCAGCTCCTTTCCCTCCTCCCTCAGGCCCGAGCTGTATCCCTGCCGCATGCTGAATGCCGCGATGCCCAGCGGGACCGGCCGGCACGCTGCCTGGGATGTGGCCCTGCCATGAGGGAGCTACGGCTGCACAGCAGAAAGGTACATTTACGGCAAACACGCCTTATTTGATAAGCTTTGGAGAAAAGGAAAATGCAATTTGGCCTTTTCTAAAAGGAAGATGGTCAAAACTAGTCCAGGCTTAAATCTAAAAAAAAAAAACCCAAACCCAAAACTGAACCAACATGCTTTTTGCTCTTATTAATGCTATTAGCAAGCCTAAAATTCCTTTTTTTCAAACCTGAGATTCCATTCTTACCAAACTAGGAACCTGGCATGAAACCTCTCAGGTTCAGAACTGCTTTTGGAAATTTTTGCCAGTTCCCCCCATTTCTGACCTTGCTGCAGGCGATTTCCCCACGCGATTTCCCGGATTCGAGCCGGGCTCTGCTGGGTGGGCTCAGCGGGCCCTGCCTCAGCTGTGCCACAGCTCCCAGCTGTGGAAACCGCCTGCGTGGGCTCCGTGCCAAGGGCTGCCAGGGCAAGCGGAAACCAGGCTGAAGTACTGATTTGACACCAGAATAGCCCAGATCATCTCCCATGAAACAGGGAAAAAAAAAAATGGAAAAATTGCCATCTGTGCCTGTCTGTTAAATATAGTAGAACCTCATGAAGCTCCCACTTTTCTATCATTTATAGACAGCAACGATTTACAGCCATTTGCATTCATGAAGCCTCAGGTTACAAACCATTCTGCTTCAGAAACTAGTTGATGGCTTTTGGGGTGGGGGGAAGAGATGAAGAAATGTCACAGATGCAGGTGTATGAAATGAAACCCCTATTGTCAAGGCAATTAAAGTCCTCATTTCTGTTGCACTTGATTTACTGTGCTTTCCGCTTGGCAAGCAGCGCTGCAATGCGTTTGGAGCCATTATTGTGAGTTAACCATGCTCTACACTTTATAAATATTAATTATGATCAGGACAGATTAGGCATGGCTGATGCAAAACTGTGATGACACCAGTGCAACTCGACAGCTCTGCAGAGTCTGTCAAGTCGCGTGTGTCTCACGGCCTGGTGTAGTGGACAGCTCAGCCAGACCTTCCCCTAACATGTAGGTTTTGGGGTGTTCCCAAAAAAAAAAAAAAAAAAAAAAAAAAAAAAAAAGATTCTTACCACAGTCCACAATAAAAACAAAATTCTTTAGCAACTGATAGCTTCATACTTGGTTTAAGTAGGGGACACCCTCATGTTTGAAGAAAATTAAGAATGAGCTTTTTTGGTTTAATCTGATATAAAATTTAACTGGACAAGGAATAATCCAGGAAAAAAAGGAACATACTTCATCTATAAATACAGTACTGAGTGCATGACTTCTTTCTTTCTCCACAAAATAAAGACACTTTCCTTTGTTCCAGGACTCAAATGTTCGCACTGTGCTCCCGGCTCTGTTTGAGCAGACCTCATTGCAATTCAGTGCCAAAAAAGTGGAATTCCTGAACAGCGGGTGGAAAGAAAGCACGAGATCAAACGCGCTTGGGGCTGCCAAGAGGCACCGGGCGCTGCCGGCAGCAGCACGGAGCCCTCGAGCTCCTCGAGGGGCCTGGGGCCTTTGCCAGGTCACCAAGGAGCCGGGTTGGCTCCCACATCCAGGGCAGCGCGAGGAGACAAACCAGACCCCTCAGCCCCACGGGGATGGTGCTAAGGACACCGGTCGCCCTTTGGTAGAAGAGCCTGACTGATCTTCCCACCACGTCCAAGACATCAGTGTGCAGTGATGCCTGGAAGACAATAAAGTGGGTACCATACAAGGTACCAGGTGGCTCTGGGAAGAAGTACCTGGGCCTGCCCCGAGGTCCTGCTCTCTTGGGATGATGCCCGTCTGTGTTGGGGATGCAGGGAAGAAGCTGCTTAACATTCCTTGGAGCTGGTGCCCTGTAGGAACGTCACCAACAGGCTCCTGGCAGCCACCGCGCTCTGCAAAAGATGGGGAGGAGCTGGCCTTGCCCAGGAGACCTGAGCTTGGAACACGGCAACGTCATCCCCAAAGGCCCAAGTCGTCTCCCCAACCCTGTGGAGCAGGATGTGCTGTGAGCCCTGAGGTGTGAGCAGGGCCTTTGACCATTAAAATTCCCCAAGGCTGTTTATCTGCTGAGGGGGGCCCTCAGGCCCGAGAGGGGCCGTGTTTGTGAGCTCTGGACCAACACAAATTGACCTCCAAGAGGCCGAGCTGAACACTGCCCCACTTGCTGTGGCAGGAGCAGGAGCCGAGCAGGGACTCGCTGGGCAGAGGGTTGGTATCAGCAGTGGGATCGCAGACTCCCAGGGCTTGAGTCCCTTTTTGCTGCCACATATTATCAAATAGTAAATTGCTTTTAAAAAAAGGCACACATTAGTGAGGATAACAAATGACTACAAGGTACAGTGCTATTCCCAAAGACAGCCTTTTTTATTTTAAAATTCTGCATCTGAAAACACAGTATGACAGAAAGCATTTATATACAACTGCAGTGTTTTTGGTATAATACAGTATTTAATACATCCACTTCTTTTTCTGCAAAAAAATTCGCTTTGTCGGACAAAAAAAACAAACTCCAATAGACAAAGAATACAGCTAAGGCACATCGTTGTCTGCTAAATGAAAGACAAAAGGGTGCAAAAACGGGTAGTGCAATAATTGCTGAAAATCACATTCTACTACAAGAAAAGCATTCTGACTTTGAACTTTGATTACCGGTCAATTTAAGACATTTCAATATCTCATAAAATATTCCTTTAAATAAATAGCAAAATATCTACATCTTTCAGTATGTTCCATTTGAATTTCCAATTATTTTTAAACTTTGCTGTATATACATTTTTTTTCTTATTCAATAGCTTACAAAATATTTCTGTACAGTTTTATGCATATTATGATTTATAACAAAATAGTTATTTCTTAAAACTATATTACCACCAGTCTTTGAAAAATGATAGGAATAACTTATTATGGACTATGTTAGGTAATACAAAAACCCAATCAACCAAAACCAAAATGACAAAGTCAGAAAAACCATTAGCTCAAATCAATTCTTTTTGTTTCACAAATCTTGTTTGCTATGTAAACCCTTTTCAGTTGCCTTTGGGTTATATCTGCGTCAGAATACTGAAACTACGTAGGATTTGAGATTCCTAAAAGCACTGCAGCCTGCCGGGAATACTGGCACTACGGAAACACGACTGTTCCTCATGGAGAGGAGTATTAACGAAAGCCTCATCAAGTCCCCAAGTTCTGCTGGCTTTGACAATCTTTGGATGAAGTTCCAAAGGGAAAATTTTGGAAATGTGTTTGTAACTTTAATGCTAGAGCCAGACTGCTCTAGCTTCCCTGCTTCCCTTCCCTTCCCAACCATCACTCAAAATCGCGCTGCAGTGGTCAAATACTTCAAATTTAATTTAAGACTTTAACATTAAGAGGATCTATCTTCTCCCAGTTACCAGCACAAATGGGAAAGGAATGCTACCGAGTCTTGTCAAAAGAGTGAAATCACTCCAGAATTTCTCTTGTGCATCTGAGAGTGGAGTCTGTCCTGTTCTACTCCGAAGATAAGAAGGTTTTGTTAGCACTTTGTGGGTAATTAAATCAACCTTTCTTATCTACACTAAGTTGCAAAAGACAAAGCTCATAATTTCCTAAGGTTAATATGAATGTCTTAGCCTTCCTTTCACGCAAAGGGAAGGTCATTTTCTTCCCCCCGCAGCCTGCATTTGTAAGCAATTTCTATTGTGTTGGTGAAGTGTAGGCTGACAGCAGCACAGCGGAGTTGTAATAGAAATTGCAAGGTGCCTTTTACTCTTTCTACAGCAAACAGAAAAAGTGAGCAAGACACAGACAACATCTAACTTCCTAATACAGCTTAAGGCCACATTTAGCAAGGAAGAAAGTAAGGCTTTCTTTAAGGGGCACCGCATCGGATGCCACAAGGGAACATACACTGAGAAATCCAAAGCTGATGATACAGGATGCACCCCAGGAAAATTTTCAAACATCCTAAATTTGGGCAGTAGGTCTGTGCCTTCCTCTACATATGCAGGAAAATAAAGTGAAATGCAGTAGCCATCCCCCTCCAGAATATTCCCAGCAAACTGAAGGGCCTCCTCTAGCAGGAGATTCCTATCGTCTCGTTGAGGGTGCTGATTAGAACAGAAGCAAAGTCCAGTCACTACAATATACAAAGGCAGCGCAGGGAACCGCGCCGGGAATCGTCTCTCTGGCATCAGAGGCACCTGTACAGTATCTTGCTGTTTATTTGGCAAGGTTACAAGTAATACTTCTAGGTTTCTTTAACAAAATAAAAAGAGAGTTTGCATAGATTGTACATTCAGTTCAAGGAGATTTCCGGTACCTTTTTGTTGCTGTTGTCAGGTAAACGCGTTTGCAGACGGAGTGAGGTAGCAGCTGTGATAGCACCCATGGGCAAAAGAAGGTAAGCAAGGCCGAAGCGGAGAGCAGCAAGCGAGCTGGGCACTGCTGCAAAGATCAACAAAATCAGCGGCACCTGCAGGAGCAGGGACAAGGCTGGGGGTCTGGCAGCACCGCGCGGAGCTGGAGAAGCCCCAATTCTGCTGCGCCTGGAGCTGGCTCAGAGCAGCGACCAGGCCCGGCTGCCTCAGTCTGCAACAGTCCACGCTGCTTCCAGCACCCACGGGCGTCTCCTGCCCGCGACACCTCCAATGGAGTCACGGCGGAGCCCCTGCTGGACCAGGGTCCCCTGGCTAGAGCCTCCTGCGCTCGCCCGGAGGCTGTGCGCTCTTGGCAGGTACCGAGCCCCGAGGGTTAGTGCCGGGGAGTCTTTTTATGTGACATTTTCAGTTGCCATTTAATAGGGGTTTAAGGTACTGCCCACTGCCTTAGGACTATCTTGGAGGCCGGTCGTCTAGTTGAGATAAAAGCACATTTTAAAATAGCAGCTTTTCACTACCAGACCGAAGCCAAGAACAGTGGGAGAGCCTTCTCCCCGCTCCTACGAGCTCAGCCTTCTCGTGCGGCTACCGACCTCCTACCTACACAGGTACGTGACCCCCACGGCTGACAGCGAGGGCACGGAACTGCCATCGCCTCACCGACCCCTTCATGTAGGCCAGCACGGAGCTGCCTGAGCTCTGCCTCCAGGTGAACTTGCCGGGCTCCCACCACAGCCTCCGCCTGCTGGGACACCAGAGACGCACTGAAACAAGAGACAGTGGGTCCTTTTGTCCGGACTCACTAAAAATCTGGACTTTATTTTTGATGGGGGCAGTCGAAGCTACATCTCATCCTGCACAGCCTTGCTGTGCAGAAGAGAAGGTGCCCGAGTTGCTCCAAGTTTTCCTGCTGCACAACTGTGCCAAACTTTATCAAAGTTTATGACCCTTCCTGTCCCCCTTCAGCCAGGTGCTGATTTCCCTCCTCTGACTCCCCGACATCCCTCCTCTGCTCACTCCAGAGCAGCTGGGAGAGCCTGAGACGACCTTGGTATCGCCCGTAGTGCAGGTGAACAGGCGTTCGCAGCTGCTGCACGGTCGCTCTTACTGTCCCGTTAAACAACTGCCCACGCGCGGTGCCCTGAAGCCAACATGTGGGAAAGCCAATTTGTGACACACGGATGCAGTTTCCTGTGGCTCCACCTTTAGTGATAGAAAGCATGGAGATACAGATGGACGGCCTTGTATCCTACTTGCTGTGACAGAAAAACTATTAAAATGCTCTCTCTGCTTGCAGAGAGCACAAAAAAGTAGGCATAATTTCAATTCTAAAAAAACCACTTTTGTGTAGCAGAAATTAAAATATAAATACTACTACTCCATACCTGAATGTCAACCAAAAAAAAAAAAAAAAAAAAAAAAGAATGCACCTAAAAATTGCTGTCATTTGAGTTATTCCTACTAGCCTTAAGGTCTAACACTACCATATAAACAGGCTGCATTTTACTGAGACTGATGGGATATAATTCATTAAAACATGTAAATGGATGTTGTGCATTTTGCCACATCTCCTTTCCATGTAATATTGATTGATCACAGAAGTGGAATGTGGCAAGCTAGCAGAATGGGCACAAAATTTAAACCAGCAAAGCATTACACAGAGGACAAATGTGTGCATATGGAAATGCAGCCATTTCCCACAGAGAGGGATTTAGATTAAAGCTGGCTTTCAGACGGAGCCCTCATCCGAAAGGACATGCCAGCACGATTGGAAAATAACACTAGAATATTCACGTGAAGACGCCTGACCTGCTTGTTTTGTACAAACTGTGGGTCCCTGCTCTGAATTCTCCTTTTCACCAAATGTAACATCTGTGAAGTCATTCTCTTCTAACAAAACGTAATGCTCATTGCAGGCTTCACGTGCCCGCGGTGCCCGAAGCAGGAGCGACAGGAGGCAGAGCCGGGGTCCTCGCGGCAGCCGTGGGCCAGCGGGAGCTCGCGGCGGCCGGCGCTTCCCATGGGCTGGACTTCAGTTACTGCACTCAGGAGCTCAGACACAGTGTCCCCTGGGTGAGCTGGACATCTGTGTCTGCACATTAATGTGTCCAGAACGTGACACACTCCAAACACAGCACCTGATCCTGTGACGATTTCAAACACGCGTAGTGTCTGTTCACAGCACACTGTCACGCTCCCCCTGCGGCTGGATGTGTCCTAAGGCCCTTACTCAGCCCAAAGCTCCCCGAGGTTTTGCCTGCGAAAGGGCTGCAGGACCAGCCCCTCCAGCAACATCGAACCTTGTGAGCGCAGCGCCGAGCTGCCAGCTTGCTGCAGAGCCTCTTGGTGCCGATGCTTTTTGTCTTTCAGAAAACAAACTAATATAAAACATTTCTTTGAGCTATTTTAAACAGAGTACATAATGTGAATAGATATATATCAGCAAAGATTTTATTTCTTTTCTTTAAACTAAACCAAAGTAATTTGAACCTTAAATTTTAAATGATAAAAGTGGCAGTTTTTCTTCTAATCAAAAAGGCTGGATTGTTGCCACCTTCTACTCAACATAGTTCAAAATGAGAACTTCTCAACAAAGCACGTAAAAACATTCCTGTTTAAGAATAAAAAGGTATCAAATTTAAAAAACAGATTATGTGTGGGTACACCCTTATACATATGCTTATGTGCAGGACAGCCTGGATTTTGCAACTGCTGCAGCACTTATATTAAGAATGATCATTGCCTGGGATAGCTAATGTGTGCCCTAAATGCGATGCTCCCCATTCGGTGTGCAGGACTTGAACCTGCCATTGCCATTGCAGCAATGTGCCTAAAGCCCAGGCTGTCACAGGACTGGCGGGCCCCAGCAAATTTGACCTTCATGATGGAAAGTTAGATTAAAAAGAAGTATTATTAAAAAACAAACAAACCAACAAACAAAAAAACTATGGAATGAGTAACAAAACTATGTTTCTATTATAAAAACCTGTTGGTAACCCTGGTTTTAAACAGATTTGACTCTAGAGCCAGTTGAAAATCAGGAACATTATTTTGACAGAAACATCTCAACCAGCTCTCACTGCTACAAGCTTTCCTAAAACTACAGCTCCCAGGACTGTCAAAATGGGCAGGAGAAGGGAAAGGGAGGTGTGAAGGGAGGAAGGCCTTTTCTTAATAAAGGCAGCTTCAGTTAGTAAGATAACATAATCTTCAAGCTGCAAAAGCAGCACCTACTAATTAGTCATTGACTAAAACATAAATAATAAATATCTAAATTGTTCCTTCTATGCATCCATTTTTGTGCCAGATAAACATTTAAATGCTCTGCTTTAATGCCAGCACAGCTGACACTGCAATTTCAAGTCCAAAGCAAACTGCAAGTAGCTTTAAACCAGCACTATGGAGAGAAATAGAATGAGCCACCGGGACCTGTGTGTTATGGTCATTTGCAACTGTTGTTTAAAAGGGAATTCAACCTTTCTGTGCAAAACAATTATGGAATGATTTAAGGGGCTATTTCCCTCCTCATGTGGAAGCTTAACTCTCATCAGCAGAAAGGAAAGTTATACGTGCGTATAGAAGGGTAAAAGGCTACCTTATTTCACTAAATTAACAAGGGGGTTTATAATTAACCCAATAGCTTCTAATAGCCTTTTTGGGTTATGGTGTCAGCAAGAGATTACCACAGCAGCAGCAACAACAACAAAGTGCACATCTTACGCAAATGCAAAATGCATTACTTGGAGATGTGTTTGCATATAAAAACAGGTATTCTAAAAAGTTGCTGGAATGTAAATAATTGTTTTTGCTTGTATAGAAAATGCAGGTTAAAATGCTGTGAGATGCACATATTCGAAACAAGATGCAGCCTGCTAGAAAGTCAAAACCCAAACACAGTTTGCAAAGGTACGGCTCGTTTTGGCAGAACACAGAACAGCACCAAGAAACAGCGTTGCTCTCCTCCAAATTCAGCTCATGGCTTCGGTCAGGAACCGGCCCGTCCTGCTCACCACAGCCTCCCACGTGCCCAGCGCTGAAAACAGCCGTCTGCACTGAGAGCTGGCAGAGCTGAGACCAAACTAGGAAATTAGTGTTAAGACTCATGAGCCAGTGCTCAAATAAGAGAAGAATCAGTTTTCTGCAACTTTAGGGCCCAATTTTGTTTCCTTGGAGAAAAATAAAGTCCAGCTCTAAAGTGCAAAGGGCCAAATTCTGCTGTTTCACTGGTCCTGAGGAACTGACCTGCTGCTTCATGAGAAGACTGAGCACGCAGGGTGAGCAGCCCCATCATGAGCCAGCCCCGAAGCCGCCTGCACTCGTTGTAAAAAGGCTTAAGAAAAAGCAGATGTCAAAGGGGCTGGAATCAAAACTGCTTCTTTGCTTTAAAAAAAATGCTAGTACCAGGAGCCTGAAGCTGACTGCATGAACAATAAAAATCTATGACTACAAACACTGGTTTCATCTAGAGCTTATCAGGAAATTAGTCTGAAAATAACACTGCTTTTGCTCATTTTCCCTCACTAGGGTAACAGCAGACATTAGCCAAGTCCAGAATTTGTGTTACAAGGTAATAACAAGGAAGGGTCTGTGCCACATACCTCATGTTCTGTAAGGTGAAGGATATGGCCTGCTGTAACCAACCTTCCCAGAAAACAGAAATACAAGGGAGTTTTGCTGTGATTTAGTCATGCTAGCAAAATAATTAAAGCCTATGAAACAGAAGTACATGTAAATTTATTAAAAAAAAAAAAAAAACACTTGTAGCAGCTGCTCCTTCACTGCCCTCTCCTTGGCTCGATCCTGCTCCCAGCGCGCGGGCTCAGCGCAGCGCGGGACGGCCCGGCCCCACGGAGGCTGCCGAGCCGGCGGAGAGAACAGTGCCAAAGGCCTTGTCAGCCTCTGAGGAGTTACATTGCGACCGGTAACAACAAGGTATAACGTTTCCTTAGGCTTCTGAAATCTGCCGAGAGCCTCACATGTGAGCAAGGTTAAATTCCCTTTTAAAACCTATGCCGGAAAGCGCGCGCACCAGCTGCTACCTGAGGCGCCCGTCAGGTTTCACAGGGCCCAGCTCGGACTTGGGGTCGGGGCTGAGCGAGCTCCACGCCGTCTGCCCGCACGCCTGCATCACGGGGCACGAGGTGGCCCCGCTGCTGCAGATGTCCACGGCCGACCACGTGCTGCCCACCAGCGAGTCCACCCAGCTCTCCAGCTTGGAGCCCACGAGCGCCGCGTTCCTCCGGGCCTGGTCCAGCTGGGCGGCGCCGATGGGGATATTGAGGACGGGATTCAAGCCCTGGAAGCTCTGTTCCATGTACGCGTTTCTTGGAGGCCCGTTGTGATACTTCAAGGCTTCCTCTGGAAATGCAAAAAGAAACACCCAAATTAGTGAGGCAAAGACTCACCCAGGGTTTAAGGTCACAGCAAACAGAAAGGCAAGAGTTGGGGGTGTGCTGGCCTGCAGATGAGCTGGGCTTGACAACACACAAGAGGCAGACCAGCCTCGTGGATGTCCTGTCTGGGGGCTCGCTAAAAGCCCCTCATGGTACCTGGCCCCTGAGCAACGTGCATCTCCCTCTCAGGAGGGGCCGATTTTCGCACAAAGTGACTTTTACTTCTTTCACGACTGGGGAGGCTGAGGGAGATGTGCCCCTCTCAGCTCTGCAGACACCCTGCCTTGAAATTACCAAACGGCTCCAGGACATTTGCTATGAGAAGACCGCCCAGCCTTGAAATGTTGTCACCGACGTGGCTAAGAACTAAGATCTCTGCCTTTTTTTTTTCTTTTTTTTTTTTAAATCCCCTAACTGGATCCACCCTTTTGAGGGCTGAGGAGACGTCACGGTGCTCACCGGCTCCGTTTGCCTGCAGCGGCTGGCGGGAGTCACTCCTGGCACAGGGAGGATAACAGCACCGCGTCGCACACAGCGGGCTGGGCTGAGGACATGCTTAATCCTAGCACCGCTCGGGAAGCGCTCCAGCCTTACTGGGAAACGCTCTTTAATCACAATCACATTGCAAGCCTTTCTGCCAAATAATGGATCAAAAACACTTCCTAATGACACTTTTCTTTGCTGTTTTTCTTACCATAATTCTTTCACTTTGGCAAAATGCAGCTTATTCTCCAAATCTGTGATATTGCACTAAAAATGTCTGTCACAACCGCGCTATCTCCTTAAAGAACAGGGCTGGACGTTACGGGTCAAACAGCCCTTGTCTCGGGCTCCCTCACGCCTCGGCGTCCCTGTGCACTGCGGCTCCTCATGGAGTCAGGATGCGACCCGCTCCAAAGACTCCCCCAGTGCCCCTGGGAGGCAATTTTCAAACGTTTCTTTCTGTTCTCAGTTGACTCGGTTTGCCGTCCTCCCTCCCGCAGCACAGAGGCCGCGTTGAGCTCTGCCAACGCACACATGTCTAGAGCACAAAATGGGCCCATTCAGGGCCCTGCAGGCTGGGGAAGCCGCAGTGCTCAGATACCAGTTAGAGGCCAGGAATTAAACACCAGCGTCTCCAATTCCTTCCACATGTCCCTGCGGCTTGTGCTGCAGATTGACACTGACTCCTTTCTTCCAGGCAGAGGACAGTATCTCAGATGCTGGCAATAAATCAGTACATTTATTTAGAGGGAAAGAGGACATTTAATTGGAAATTTGCTGTTACATTTGCAGAGTCTTTAATGTCAGATATTGTGCAAGTCCATTACTTCAAAACCCCAATTAAATTAATTCGGCACATCCTCATTGCCATTATATATCACTTACTGTTCCTGCACCCATCAAAAGCTCCCTTTTATATTAAATGGAGGATACACACAATAACCTCTAGTCAGAATGAGCTTTTGCTAAGCACATGTGTGAGAAGTGTGCTCTGCCAGAGTACTGCAGTTTAAGAAACAGAACAA
Source organism: Crypturellus tataupa (assembly GCA_034781795.1). NCBI lineage: Eukaryota > Metazoa > Chordata > Aves > Tinamiformes > Tinamidae > Crypturellus > Crypturellus tataupa. The sequence continues at coordinate 877,534 of JAWLRI010000988.1, read as the reverse complement.
GTACACATGATTAAATTTCCTCCTTTGGAAGCAATTAAATATGGAAGACTGTTTGTCAACATATTAATTAAATAGGAACATTCTAAGTAAAAATCCCCAAACAAATAAGAGTTGGCATTACTAGCAGGATCATCTGATTGAAACAGGCAATTTAGAGAGCTTGTTGAATTAAAGGCTGTTGTGCATGCGTTTATTGTAGGGAAGGAGATGCTTTTCCAGACAAACAGTGGGATGAGGTGGAGCCTGCTCTGCTCCAGTCCGCAGTCTCTGATGGATCCCACCAACTTCATGACTACATGGAAGGAAAGAAGGGAAAGAAACCTGCCAAAAGCATACGACTTGGTAGTAGTCATTACCAGGAGGTGACCACCCTCTCTGAAGGAAAAGTAAATAAAGCAGAGGCTAATGCTAATGGGGAAAAAAGCCCACGATGCTTCCCAGCGTTCAGGGCTGCTGCTCGGCTGGAAGGAAGCTGGGGAAGGCTGGCGGGGGGACCCGCGTCCCCAGAGCTGTCTGCGCTCCCTGCAAAGGGCTTAGGAAAAGCAGAGAAAAGCAGCAGCGAGGCAGGGGCTGGGAGATCACTATTTTGGCTCTGCCTCTAAAGCCTGCCCAGTTTGCCCCAATTTCTTCAGCACTCAGCTGTAGCTGCAGAGCCAAAAGGAAGATGTGGCAGTTTGACTCCCTCCCTCTGCTGTCAGACACAGGGAGAAAATGCTGTAGGGTGAGCTGCTTGACACAGATACTGAATTAGTATTTAGGGACTGACACGTCACTCCCTTTTCATGGAAAAATCAAGAAGAATATCAGGCTTCCCTCTATGAAACATGTGCTTAGACTTTTAAAACTATGGTTAGAGCAACCAACTCAAAATTAACAGAATTGCAAGCATTAAGCCAGACTTTTTTTTTCTCCCCGGCCAGGAAAAACATCCAAAAAGTTGTTTGACTTCAGTGGAGGATGCAGGTTATGTATCAATGCAAAATACGTTCCATTGAGGTCAAGGTGCCGTATTTTAAAAATGAGTTATTTTGCATTTTTATTTGCTCTTCACTCTGGGAGGGCCCTTCCCTTCTGACTTTTTTAACTGTAACGTCTTTGGAGCAAACACACAGCCTGCAGTCTGCAGCACAAGCTGGCACTTCAGCATTTTTGTGGGGGTTTGCTCAGTATTTTGCAGAAAAAGCAAATGATTTTAGACAGCCAGTGGGTTCAGGAATGAAAGATGCGGTTACCTTGGTACACATTAAGGTGCTAGACTGGTGATTTTTTTAAAACACTACTGAATGTACGGCTTTATTTTGTTACTTGAATTGTGTTGAAACCCTCTGGCGAGAAGGTAATTTTTTATTGGCATTTTGTTTGTTTTTTCTCACAGCAAACAAGACAGAGCTGCATTTGCTCATTCTGGAGCTGATCGACTCCTTGTCGATTTCAAAGCAAATCCCTGTCCTTGGGTTTTTTCTCAGCACGGCCGTTCCTGTGCATCTCCACTCTTCTGCAGCCCCGCGCGCGCCTGCTGCTATTACAGTGTTTATCAGTCACACAACCTCTAGGTAATTTAAAGAATTCACAGCAGTTCTAGCACCAGCCACTACCCACTTTATAATCTTTACAGATGCAATTAGAATTGATTGAGCCTCTGCAAATAACCAATGGCAAAACGAAGGTTTCCCAGTATATACTTAATTAAGATGATCCATAAATACGGATTAAGCGAAAGGCCTCAGGAAGGCACGGCTGTCGGCTACTGCCTTCGAGCACCTGGGACAGGCAGCTGAAGCCAGAGGGGCTGCGGAGCAGAGCAGCCCAAGCAGGAACGAAGCCCCTGCTTCCCTTCTGGGCCCTTCCTATTTGCAGGAAGAACTGATTTATTTATTTATTCCCTTCCCCGCTTTTTTTTTCCCCCTGCCAGTCCAGTGTTTGGTATCAGCTTGGGCTTTGCGGCTTTATCTGCCCACTGGCTCCCAGTAACCTATTTAGCTTTAATGAAACAGGTACTGCCACTAAACGCCTGACAACTCATTATCATCCCTCCAGCTGGGAGACCACTGTGAAAACTCTGCCATGAACATCAACTCCAATTTAAAACTGAAATTGCCTTGGTTTCTCCTCTGGCCCCGAGAACAGGCGGGTGCTGGCGCAGGCAGGACAGAGCCAACCTGTGCCGGGTGCTCGGCATCTTCAGCAAGGGAATCTGCAGGGCTCCTGGGCTAGCCTGGGAACTGCTGCCTCTCGCTGCCTGCGCAGACACAACCCCTCCTTCTACTCCCCTGCATTAGAAAAGCAACAATTCCAAAGGGATCTTTTTCTCGCACAAATCTGAAACCTTAAGGGAGTCTCCGCATTGTGTTGTGCATCACCCGCGTTATGGACGCTGCTCCTGCTGAGACTGGAGCAGCGCGGGCAGCAGGGCACAACCCGGGAGTCTGCGGAGGGGCCGGGGTCGCTGCCTGCCCCCACGGGCCGGTCCTGGGCTCAACAGCCCCCGCGGGGACCGCGCTGCCCGTCGCCATGCGTGGCCCTTGCTCCGTGAATGGAGCTTTTATCAGCCCAAGTGAGGACATGAATATTACATTATTTCTGTATTTTTTAATGTATAGCTGGGGGGAGGCACTAGGACTAGCAGTTGGTAGGATTTCTGTCCCGAGGGATCTCACGCCCCTGTTTATTGCCTGAATTAGGCCTCCTGTCTGGCTCTGCCTCTCTCCATCGCTGTGCCGGGTCACCAGACCACGTTTCACCTCTGCTGCCTAAAGCAGAGAGTGAGAGCCCCAGTGGGCATGGAGCCCTCATCAGCTTCTGCCTTCCCTGCTCCTCCTCCTCATTTTATGCCATGGGATGGATGGCCGGAGGGGAGGAGGACAAGAAGGAATAAATAACAGCAGGTTCTGGCCTTCCCTGAATTAGGCTGGCGAGTCTGAGCAAGCCTCCAGGCGCGCCCATTTACCCCTGGTTTTGAAAAAGGCAGTGGATTTGTGTTTTTAGATCAATGTACCTTTGCCCTTTTCATGGACAAACAACAAGAACTTTAATTTTGGGGGGGGGGGGGGGGGGGGAACCGGGGGGGGGGGGGTGGGGGG